>JALIGW010000015.1:1481370-1871370 GCA_023053685.1 Diadophis punctatus similis
GAAGCACCGGTATAATTGTTAAAACCCGTCGCCCGCCTTCAACTATTGTCAGCATCAAAGAGAAGGTCTCATCTGGGTGTCGTTTTCCTTTTTTTCCCCTCCCCTTCCTTGCTTTAGATTTCCAAACTACCGGGACAGCTGGAGGCAGAAGTGGACGAAAACGGGGAAAATTTTTCAATGGGGGAACGACAGCTGCTCTGTTTGGCGAGAGCCCTCCTGCGAAACTCCAAAGTGAGCCCTGCGGTGATCTGACACGATTCAGGCTGGTCTTGAATACTTAAGAGTCCCTCGAAGTTCAAAGATTGTTCAGACTGCATTTTCAGCTATCAATCAATCGGAGCTGGAATGGACCTTAGAGGTCTTCTAGTCCAACCCCCTGCTCAAGCAGGAGACAAGTGGCTGTCCAGTCTCTTCTTAAAAACCTCCAGTGATGAAGCACCCACAACTTCTGAAGGCAAGCTGCAATTGTCCTCACTGTTAGGAAGTTTCTCCTTAATCCCAGGTTGCTTCTCTCCTTGATTAGTTTCCATCCATTAGTTTTTTGTCTTGCCTCCTGGTGCTTTGGAAAATAAGTGGATGCCCTCTTCTTTGTGTCAGCCCCTCAAATATTGGAATACTGCTATCGTGTCATCCCTAGTTCTTCTTTTCTCTAGACTAGCCATTCCCAATTCCTGCAAACGTTCTTTATTTAAACACAGTTTCCTGCCTTGGGTCCCTTCCAGCCCTATGATACTACTACTGAAAGGCAGGTTAGATTATATCCCTGGTGTGATTATGCACAAGGCTCTAAGCCAGTGGTTCTCAACCTTCCTAGTGCAGTGACCCTTTAATAGAGTTCCTCATGTTGTGGTGACCCCCAACCATAAAATAATAAAATTATTAGGAACTCAGGGATGGATTCTAACTTACATCGCTGCCGGTTTGCTTCCTCCTGCACTGTGCGGCCGTGCCTCGTGGCCGCCCATGTGCCTTGCGCGCGCATGCATGCGCAGTGCCGAAAATTGTTTTAAAAAATAGCCAAAAAATCTGAAAACAAGATGGCGACACATGCGCAGTGCCGGAAATTCGGCTTCTGCGCATGCTCAGAAGTTCCCATGGTACAGATATTATTATTTTTGCAGTAGTGTATTTGCATGTGGGTGGACCCGCCTGGAGACGGATAGAGGAGCGGTGTCTCAGTTCTTAAGACCATCGGAAATATGAGTTTTCCGATGGTCTTAGGCGACCCCTGTGAAAGGGTCGTTTGACCCCCAAAGGGGTCCACGACCCATAGGTTGAGAACCGCTGCTCTAAGCAGAAGTAGGAATGATTCTGGGGATCGACAATGGTTCAGTTTGGGGATTTGACTCAACCAGACCTCCAACTCAACTTAGATGATCCAATTCGATGGTTGATTCAGATCAGATTAGTTACATCCAAATTGGATCATCCAGCAGCCTTTTGTTCCTGTCCAAAAAAATAGCTTTCTTCTCAAGTCAAATCACCCTTTGAAGTATGGTGACTTTTTGAAGGACATTGGAACGTCTGCAAGTCTCTTTTGGGACTGTCCCAGCACAAGGATGATTCTTCTTGTTGTCTTCTTCTGTCCTGAAGGTAGGACAAGAACCAATGGGTGGAAACCAATTACGGAGAGAAGCAATCTAGAACTAAGGAGAATTTTCCTGACAGTTAGAACAATTAATCAGGGGAACAGTTTGCCTCCAGAAGTTGTGAAAGCTCCAACACTGGAAGTTTTTAAGAAGATGTTGGACAACCATTTGTCTGAAATGTTATAGGGTCTCCTGCTTGAACAAGGGGTTGGACTAGAAGACCTCCAAGGTCCCTTCCAACTTCTGTTACGGTCAATTATGAAAGGGGAGGGGAGCTTCCCAGCACCTGGCTTTATAAAAGCTCTCTTCAGCAATTTTATCAGCCCTCATCCCCAAATTTTCTTTTAACGGGCCTTACTCTGTGCTTTATTTAAGCAGTTGTTTGCATATTTAAGAGACTCATTTGAATATTTAAACACTCGTTTCGGTGATTTGTTTCACCTTGCTCAAACGATGGACTGTTTGAATTATACTGTAGTGCCAACACTATCATAATAATTTTTATTTTATTTTGTTTTTTTAATCGGCACACCGAACATTCCTATTGCCGTTCCAACCAATTCTGGTTTATCCAAGAGGCCCGGTTCTGCTCCCTGGGGCTGCTATTCTTTATAGAAAAAGGAAGATGGTGCTATTGTTTAAAGGGCCAGACAGGCTCCATCTGCATGCAAAATGTCAACTCTACCTGATCTTGTTAATAAGGAATGCAAATATTTGTTCGGTTAAATAGGCTCTAAGGGACAACTGGCTTACTCTGTATCTCGGCTTGGCATCCTGCTTTTTGTTCCAAAAATATCTATTCTGACATTTTGCTGCCTACCTCACCGAAACGCCCTTATGGGATCTCTCAAATCAATAAAACACCGTCCTGTGTAAATGTGCAAATATATATCATTACAGGTAGTCCTCAACTTACAACGGTTCATTTAGTGACCATTAAAGTTACAGCGCCACTGGAAAAAGACTGTTTTATGACCTTTGTGGCATCCCCATGATCATGTGATCAAAATTCAGATGCTTGGCAACTGGTTCATACTTATGACGGGGTCACTTGATGCCCTTTTGTGATCTTCCGATAAGCAAAGTTGACGGGGAAGCCAAATTCACCTCACAACCGGGTTACGAACTCATCAACTGCAGTGGTTCACTTAGCAGCTGGGGCAAGAAAGGTCGTAAAGTGGAGCAAAACTCACTTAAGAAACGTCTCCCTTAACAACAGAAATTCTGGGTTCAAGTGTGGTCCTAAGTCGAGGACTAGCTGTGCTTAAATCTTTATGAAGGGTCTCACAACTGCCTGCCCAGAGGAACGTCCATAATATGTAATGTTTAAACCACTGGAAGTCACAGAGGGTTCCTGAGCACATTCAAAGGGCGAGAGGTCTCCCCAGACACAGCCGACTGCTCCATTTTTGGATCTACGCTTGGGTGCATACACACGATCGTAGACAGAGATCCCCGGCCAAGTTGCTCCAGGATACATGAGACTATTTGCACAGCCCAAAGACTTTACTCTGCCTTTACGTTATGAGCCTCGGTGGCGCAGTGGTTAGAGTGCAGTACTGCAGGCTATTTCTGCTGACTGCTGGCTGCCTGCAATTTGGCAGTTCGAATCTCACCGGGCTCAAGGTTGACTCAGCCTTCCATCCTTCCGAGGTGGGTAAAATGAGGACCCAGATTGTTGGGGGCAATTTGCTGACTCTGTAAACCGCTTAGAGAGGGCTGTAAAAGCATTATGAAGCGGTATATAAGTCTAAGGGTTATTGCTATTGCAGGCTAACTCTGCTCACTGCCAGGAGTTCGATCCTGATTGGCTCAAGGTTGACTCAGCCTTCCATCCTTCTGAGGTCGATAAAATGAGGACCCAGATTGTTGGGGGCAAGAGGCTGACTCTGTAAACCGCTTAGAGAGAGCTGTAAAAGCACTATGAAGCGGTATATAAGTCTAAGTGCTATTGCTGTTGCTATTGCTTTACTAAGCAAAGCCAGGGATGTTTGATTATTACATGTGCAGCCTTGATTCACTGGAGCCAATTTGCTGTAGTGGTGGAGGCGCCAGGCTACAAAACCAGGGGACTGTGAGTTCTAGTCCTACCTTGGGCACAAAGCCAGCTGGCTGACCTTGAGCCAGTCACTTTCTCTCAGCCCTAGGAAGGAGGCAATGGCAAGCCACTTTTAAAAAACTTTGCCAAGAAAACTAGTCCAGGCAATCTCCAGAAGAAGAGATTGGAACAACCATTTATCTGAAATGGGATAGGGTTTCCTGTCAGAGCAGGAGGTTGGGCTAGAAGACCTCCAAGGTCCCTTCCAACTCTGTTATTCTGTTATTAAGTCCAAAACTTACTTGAACACAACCAACAACAGCAAAGCCTTGATTCACACAACACACTACTTATGGGTGTTTGAATAAACCACAGTTCCCTTTGTGCAACATGTGCCATCTGTACATCATTATGGCTAGGTTCATGCAACACCTTAATTCCAGAGCAAGCCAACCACAGTACACCAATGCATTGCAGTCATTGTAAAACCCAAAGGTGCTTTTTTCAAAAGGCAACTGGACTTTGTTTTTCCTTGAAGACGTTTCGCTTCTCATCCAAGAAGCTTCTTCAGTTCTGACTGAATGGTGGAGGATGGAAGGATTTATATTTCTTGCAGTCATCTGGTTGTTAGCACGTTTCCTGAGAGTCATTGAGGCCACTTGGAGATTTATCTGTGCCCTCAGGGTCACCTGAATAGTGCAAATGGCTGTGAAACTATTCACTATAGGTTTAAACCTCCAAGTGGCCTCAATGACTCCCGGAAAGAGGGCTAACGACCAGAGGACTGCAAGGCATATAAGTCCTTCCATCCTCCATCATGCAGTCAGAACTGAAGAAGCTTCTTGGATGAGAAACGTCTTCAAGGAAAAACAAAGTCCAGTTGCCTTTTGAGAAAGCACCTTTGGGGCAACCATGACCTGGATGACTAACTATCTCCACAGACAATCATTGTAAGACCATCTTTGCACAGCAGTCCTCCAGTTGTTGAGTTGCCTCGCCTACTTCGTGTGCAAGCGTGTGTTTACTTTTCCTTACTTGGACTTGTAGAAAAAGACCATTGCCCAACCTGTTTGAATTCTCCCTGCAGATTATCCTTCTCGACGAAGCCACCGCTTCTATTGATTCTGAGACAGATACGCTGATCCAGAAGGCCAACCAAGAAGCATTTGTAAACTGCACAGTTTTGACAATAGCACATCGCCTAAACACCATTAAAGAGTGTGACCGTATTTTGGTGATGGATAAAGGCAAGGTATTGAACCGGAGGGGGAAAAAATTCCACAGAAGATTCAGTTCTTCAAGTAACTGACGTATTGAACATTGGGATTGTTTTCAGAAAGGAATTCTTTTGGGTCCTTTTTAACAATAAGTATTCCTTTTGTGGAAAAGGGAAAATAATTCCCACCCACCCCCCTTAAGTAAACAATATAGGAGAAACTGTGAAGTGCATTTGATTCATAACCAACCACCCCAGTAAGCGCCCAAATAATATTAGAGGGAAAATACAAACCATGAACTAAAACAATCTTAACATAGACTAAAGAGATGGAAAGCTAGCACTGATAAGGTTACCTAGTTGGGTAATGAAATGT
This sequence comes from Diadophis punctatus similis, assembly GCA_023053685.1. Lineage (NCBI taxonomy): Eukaryota > Metazoa > Chordata > Lepidosauria > Squamata > Dipsadidae > Diadophis > Diadophis punctatus. The sequence goes on from JALIGW010000015.1 coordinate 1,486,590, forward strand.
CTGCAAGAAAACAACCAAGCTCAGAGAACACCAAGGACCCCACAGTCCTCCTCCTCCTCCTCCTCCTCCTCCTCCTCTCCACAAACACCACTCCTCCTAGCACTGATAATGTTACCTAGTTGGGTAATGAAATATCTGCAAGAAAACAACCAAGCTCAGAGAACACCAAGGACCCCACAGTCCTCTCCTCCTCCTCCTCCTCTCCACAAACACCACTCCTTCTAGCACTGATAATGTTACATAGTTGGGTAATGAAATATCTGCAAGAAAACAACCAAGCTCAGAGAACACCAAGGACCCCACAGTCCTCTCCTCCTCCTCCTCCTCCTCCTCCTCCTCCTCCTCCTCCTCCTCCTCCTCCTCCTCCTCCTCCTCCTCCTCCTCTCCACAAACACCACTCCTCCTAGCACTGATAATGTTACATAGTTGGGTAATGAAACATCTGCAAGAAAACAACCAAGCTCAGAGAACACCAAGGACCCCACAGTCCTCTCCTCCTCCTCCTCCTCCTCCTCCTCCTCCTCCTCCTCCTCCTCCTCCTCTCCACAAACACCACTCCTCCTAGCACTGATAATGTTACATAGTTGGGTAATGAAACATCTGCAAGAAAACAACCAAGCTCAGAGAACACCAAGGTCCCCACAGTCCTCTCCTCCTCCTCCTCCTCCTCCTCCTCCTCCTCCTCCTCCTCCTCCTCCTCCTCCTCCTCCTCCTCCTCCTCCTCCTCCTCCTCCTCTCCACAAACACCACTCCTCCTAGCACTGATAATGTTACCTAGTTGGGTAATGAAAAGTCTGCAAGAAAACAACCAAGCTCAGAGGGCATCAAGGACCCCAGAGAGATGGGAATCTATGACAGATAGCACATATCCCCAATCATGAGCCCTATTTTAAAAAGTGTCCCGCAATAAAGGAGCCCCCAGGGCAAACCAAATCCACAATAAAGGCCCAGAACAAATCCACTGTTTTCTCTTATTCTCTAGCTTCTTCCCACTCTCATCCTTATTCTCCTTCCCTAAGGCAACTTTTAGGCGGTAAAAAATGCATGCAGGAAACTCACTGCACGCTTGCTTCATACTTGACATTTGCTAATGCATCTGACATTTGTTATATTTTTCATTCCTGATTATTTTCAGGTTGTTACCTTTGGCAAGCCGAATGAGATATTGAAACATCCCAATTTTCAATTGCCCGACGCTTATCCACAGCCAGGAAACTCCCATCGGAGGAAAGCAAAACCACCATCATCATCATCATTATCAGCGCATTCTAGCCGGACTTTGGACCAATAAGGCACCGCAGGGAGGAAAGCGAGTAAACGGAGAATTCTTGCTTAACTCACCCTGCCTGCCCACAGAGGTTGTAACCTTTCCGCCACGGATCCCCCTTCTTTTGGCGAGTCCCGAAGCCGGCATGAAGCCGGCAATTAAAACCGAGAACTTGACGAGGAAAATGGAAAGAAGCACCATGACCTGTGTTCCAACAGACCGCTTTCGTCTTGTGTTTGGCGTTTCGAAAATAAAAGCAACCGCCATTTCATGTGCAAAGAAAAAAAAATCCTTCTCTTGGTACGTGGATCTCCAGACCCGGGTGGGTGGGATGAAAACCTGAATATTGGAACATCTGCAGTCTGTTAAACTTGAATACATTCCAGTTGGTGGTGAAATCTAGCCCAGCTGCTGTGGTCTAGAGGTGGAGCTCTTGCCTCACAATCAGGAGGTTGTGAGTTCGATCCTAGGTAGAGGCAGATGTAAGGGTTTCCTGCTTGGGCAGGAGGTTGGACTAGATGACCTGCAAGGTCCCTTCCAACTCTGTTAATCTGATCTTCCCTCCCCATTGCAAAGAGGTCAGAGTGTATTAATAAATTAGAAATCTACTTAGCTTCCCTACTGGTTTGGAAGCGTGCGCTTTGCGTGTGTGCCACCGTCGCATGCACTATTTCACCATCTGCGCATGCTCAGGCTTTGTGCATGCTCAGAGGGTTAAAAACAAGAAAATGGCGATGCCCGGGTGGGTGGGCAGAGCCTCGTGCTGCAGCCACTACTGGTTCTCCAAACCACCGGCAGCTTGCGCTACTGGTACACCTGAACCGGGGCATACCGGTAGGATTTCACCACTGATTCCAGTACAGGTAGCCTTCGAGCTTACGACCACAATGGAGCCCAATATTTATGCTGCTAAGTGAGAAATTTGTTAAGTGACTTTTGCTCCACTTTACGACCTTTCTTGTCGTGTTTGTTAAGTGAATCGCTGCGGTTGATAAGTTAGCAACTTGGTTGTTAAGTGAATCTGGCTTCCCCATTGACTTTGCTTATCAGAAGTTCGCAAAAGGGGATCACGTGACCCCGGGACACTGCAACCGTCACAAATATGAGTCAGTTGCCAAGAGTCTGAATTTTGATCATGTGATGCTGCCATTGTCATAAGTGTAAAAAAAACAGTCAGAAGCCACTTTTTTCAATGCCGTTGTAACTTGGAACAGTGACTAAACGAACTGTTGTAAATCAAGGACTACCTGTATAACAAATAGCAAATGTAGTTGGGTTCAAATAAAGTCTCATTGACCTTAGCAGAGTTTAAGCACCTTCAAAAGTCTGCGGAGATTCTCAGTCATCCAGGTCACGGTTGTCCCAAAGGTGCTTTTTCAGGAGGCAACTGGACTTTCTTGTTTCTTCTTCGAAGACGTTTCGCTTCTCATCCAAGAAGCTTCTTCAGCTCTGACTGGATGTTGGGGAATGGAAGGATTTATATTCCTTGCAGGCAGCTGGTCATTTGCATTCTTTTAGAGAGTCGTTGAGGCCACTTGGAGGTGTGGGAGTATCTCAGGTGACCCAGAGGACACAGATGTTAAAGTTTGCAATAAAAGCTGCTTCTTTCTTTCTTTCTTTCTTTCTTTCTTTCTTTCTTTCTTTCTTTCTTTCTTTCTTTCTTTCTTTCTTTCTTTCTTCTTTCTTTCTTTCTTTCTTTCTTTCTTTCTTTCTTTCTTTCCTTCCTTCCTTCCTTCCTTCCTCTTTCTTTCTTTTTCTTTCTTTCTTCCTTCCTTCCTTCTCTCTCTCTCTCTCTCTTTCTTTCCTTCTTTCTTTTTGCTTTCTTGTTTTCCTATTTTGTTCCTTTTCGTGCCTCCGTTTTCACCATCCTCACGGATGGAAATATCCACCTTTTTAGCTTTAATCATTCCAGGCAGGGAATGCCCAGTTTTGCAAAAGATGCCACTGTGGTCTGCTGGGTTGTAGAAATTAAATTGGGATGGGGGAGGGGCGGCTATGCAGATTCCTTTCCTCCCTCCCACCTCCGTGATCCCAATTTAAACCCTGCATCAATCTAGCCACTCCATTGCCCCCCCCGAAGAAGCCTCATGCGAGTTGTGAAAACACGCACGCTTTTTCATAAAATGGGTTTGCCTGAAAAGGCGCTACCCTCTCCTTTCTGATTTGGGGGTTCACGAAAGGGCTCCCCCTGTACTTTCAGTTCCCCCAAATTATAGAAAGGCTGGGTTTAAGGAAATGATCCTTTTGTTCTACGCTACGGGAAGGGAACACTCCTAACCCCGATTGTTAGCTTTTAAAGGGAACTCGGTTACCTGGCAAAACCCAGCCCTGGTCACGCTGATTTATCTTTCAGCTATTCGCACGGAATAACAAACAGTCCTGTTGGGAAGGATAAATATAGCTGTTTAATTAATATTTGCTTGTTCCCATGGTTTTACTGGCCCCAGATTGCTTAACTCACTGCCATTTCATTGTGTACAAATCATATCCCTACATTCATATCTGGCTTTGAATTTCACACAGAGCTGTATAGTACTACTACAGCCATTACTATTCGGCAACCCCTTTTGTTTCTTCGTAACATTAAAGGAAACAGCGTACCAGGGGCTGCCTTTGAATAACTAACAATAGTACCGTAGTGAGAATCTAACGTGTTCCTAATGGACACTGGAGTGGGAACATCATCGCCTAACGGGAGTTGCAATTACATGGGCTGTCTTCAGATGTTACAGGATCAGGTGCAGAAGCGAACAAACGGGGACTCCTCCTTCTGCTAAATGGATAGCAACTGGCATGACTCATCTGCAGTGCAGGAATTATCCAAAGAGAGCATCATATGTTTGCTGCAGGAGAACTGATCTAGTAGAATATTCCCTGCTGAAAAAAACTGTGTAGAGGTGGAGCTCTCGCCTCCACAATCAGGAGGCTGTGAGTCCGATCCTTGGTAGGGGCAGATATTTCTCTCTCTGAGCACAATGAGAATATATCTGCCGAACAAAACTCCGCATTGGTGACAGGAAGGGCATCCAGCCATTAAAAACACTCTGCTAGCTCCATTCAGTTGCCCGGGCTCCACCCCGCAAGGGATTATGGGATCGTTAAACGGAGATGATGATGATGATGATGATGATGATGATGATGATGATGATGATGATGATGATGATGAAGAAGAAGAGGAAGAAGAAGAAGAGGAAGAGGAAGAGGAAGAAAAAGAAGAAGAAGAAGAAGAAGAAGAAGAAGAAGAAGAAGAAGAAGAAGAAGAAGAAGAAGAAGAAGAAGAAGAAGAAGAAGAAGAAGAAGAAGAAGAAGAAGAAGAAGAAGAAAGAAACTGGGCAGGAATGCTAGCTCACAAGTTAAAGCAGGAGTCCCCAACTCCTGGGCCATGGCCCACTACTGGGCCACGGCTTGTTCAGAACCAGTCCATTCAAGCAACAGGTGAGCATGTGCGCACCCACTTGTGCGAGTGGGTGCTCACGTTCATGCACAAAGCATCACTTGCACAAGTGGCGGGCACTCCTGCTGCCACGTGAAGCTCCATTCGCATGAGTGATGGGCGCTCCCAACGACCTGTGAAGCTACGTTTGTGCGAGTTTGTGCAAAAGGCAGCTGCGTGCACATCCACCACTTGCACAAATGGAACTGTGTGCGTTCGTGCATGCGCGTACCACTCACAGGGAACCATCTCCTCTCCCCCCCCCACACGCCGGGGCCACCAAGCTGAAAAAGTTGGGGACCGCTGAGCTAAAGCATTGGTCATTTTGATTTGCCAAATTGTTACACTATGGTGTGTTCAGGATCTTGCCCCTTTTCAAGACACTCCATTCCGTTGGTCTTTCTGATCTATCTCCCTTCTTTCAATCATCAACCACCATTTCATGGTCACTGACCGTGCTCAGAAAAGCACAGCCTTCCTCATCTCCCCTACATATAATTCCAAAGTCACGGATGCTTAGATTTCTAAATGCGGAGATTAAATGCTGCCGCAATTATAACTCCTAGAAGTAATTGCAATCTCCCCTTAAAAGAAGATTATCAAGCCGCTACTCAAGTGAAATCAATCTAGGTTCAAATAAACACAACACAGCTGCTTGATTTCATATTCTGGTATGCAAGCATGCCGAACATGAGTTTTCAGGAGCCAATAGTGGGGGAAAAATTGATCATTCTCATATCCTGGTTATGAGCATCTCAGCTGTAGAGGTCCATATTATGTTGGAGAGTTCTTTTCCTTAATTCAGTAAGGCTCTTATGTTCTCACAGAGATTTCCCTGACACTATCTGTTAGAACCCTGTTCCAACGATTGGGTATGCTAATATATGAACAAGCCACAAATCAATGTTATGTGTATATAGCTTTAAGAACATTGTAGGCTGATTACTATATAAGAAAACAAGAGAGCATGCTCAGTATGTGATTGTGATTGTGATTGACTCTGTGTTCCGTGTGTTCCGGACTGCTGAATCTCTCTGCTACTTCACTGTTGAGTAATTGACTTAGTGTCTGTGTAGAATTACTTGAAGAGTTGCTGTGTAAAGACTAACTATCTGTGATAGTGTAGATTTGAATGTTAGCTGTAATCTTTGTTTGTTAGTTAAAACAAAGATAGGCAAGAAGAAGAAACTTCGCATTGACTGAACTAACTGTGTATGACTTGGACTTCCTATTGAACTTTGCTACTACTAGAAGTAAACTATTTTGTAAATACTAAACATATTCTGTTTATTGACTGAATAGCATTCATATCAAACTGCAACACCAAAAACCACAATAACTATTTCGCTGTGTATGTGCTCAACAGCACAATAACTCCTTAACACTATCAAATCTTTCTTCCAAAGCCTCCCCGAGAACTAATCTTCTAACATGGCTATCCCAAAGATGAAGATGTTGCTGCTGGGAAATTGTCTTGGGAAAAGTTAGAACTGATATTGTTCTGTTTCAAGCTTCGAATTCACACACACATAGCAAATAGCTGAGAATAGCAATTCACTCAAGGCTGAGAAGATAACAGCAGATAAGGGAAGGAATGTAAATCGGCAAAATCTCTTGGAAAGAAAGCCTGCCTGGGTGGTTCTGCTTTCGACAGGAACACACCGAAGAATAGTCCAAATCCAGTCCAAAGTTCAAAAAGCCAAGCCAAGTTTGTCAGGCAGCCCAAGGTCAGAGTTTCACAAGCAAGATTCATAGGATCTATTCTGCCAGAATAGGAAATCAGACAGTTATTTAATCAAGAAATATGGGTCAGAGCTGCCTCTTAAATCAGGCCAGTTATTTTCAATTAAGAATGTTTGTCTCTTGCTTGGCAAGGAGCTTCATTGAGCCTCATTTGCTCTGCTCTCCACTCTATTTGCCAAATCAGAGGGCTTGGGGACTATGCCTACCATCTGACTAATGCTCCTGTTCTGGTGATGCTTCTGGTGTTCCCTGGCTTGGTTTTCCTGAGGCTGAGACTCCACAGGTTCAGCCGGAGCAGCTTCTTCAGAGTCAGAATCTGATTCCCGGACCATGTGAGACATAAACCTAATGTAGGTGGCCTGTTATATGAGATATATTTCTCTATAAGATTGAGAAATCAAGCCTGCTAAATGATGGACCAAGATAAAGAAAGCTAGCTGTTGCAACATTTGACTGTTGCAAGGTAGGTAAATCAATTTCCTCCAGTTCTTTTGCAATACAATTTTCACACTCTTTACCTTTGGATATTTTGCCCAAAAACTTTGGAAATGGTCATCTAAAACTCTCTGGAGGGTACTGAACTGAAGAAAGGTCTCCTAGGTTGTTTTTCTTTTTTTTATGACCCTGTAATCTCTTTCTTTGGGGTGGGGTCAGAGCGACTAAGTGAAACTGAGAATTTACTAGCTGGATGCCCTTCCTGACACCTATGCAGAGTTCACAGCAGATATTTTATCTTTGCACCCTGATAGAGAAATATCTGTTGCTGCCTAGGATTGAACTCTCAACCTTCTGAGTGGGAGGCAAACGCCTTCACCTCTAGGCTATTTAGTTATTTAGTTATTTATTTGTGAGATTTATATACCGCCTCACAGTGCAAGCACTCTCTAAGTGGTTTACACCAGTAAGCAATGTATATTTATATTTCCCCCAACAATCTGGGTTCTCATTTTACCTACCTCAGAAGGATGGAAGGCTGAGTCAACCTTGAGCCGGTGAGATTTGAACTGCTGACCTGCGGATCACAGTCAGCTAAAGTGGCCTGCAGGACTGCCTCTAACCGCTGCGCTGGGCTCTTCCAGTCTTTGACTCGGCTACCACACAAGTCAAAGAAAGCTCTCTTAGTATATCACAGTAATTAGAAATTTTAAGGAAAAATGCAACTGGAAACGATCCTTTATCAATTATGACCTTGTTCTTGAATAGAGGAGTCACAATCTGGATCAGACCTATCTTCATTGATAGAAAACTCCCCATTCTCTCCGGCATGACTTCCCCCCTCCCCAATGTAAATCATACATTTGACCCTTGCTGTGGATTGTGACCAGGGGTGTATTCTAAATTACCTTGCTGCCGGTTCGCTTTCTCCCACGCTTCCTCCCGCTTAGTGCATGCACGCATGCGCAGTGCCAAAAAATAAAAAAGAATTCCCCCCAAAAAGCCAAAAACAAGATGATGATGATTGCATAGTGCCGGAAACTCAGCTTCTGCACATGCGCAGAAGAAAAAACCCCAGTAACCCCCTCCCCAAAATTCCGCCCCCCAAAAAATCCCAAAAAAGATGGCGGCGCCCACGGACCAGCACCGAACGAACCTGTTCCGTAACGTCATCGTGACATCACCAGCGGTTTGCTACCGGTTCGGGTGAACCGGTCCGAACCGGGAGGAATCCACCTCTGATTGTGTCCCCGAGTAGGACAAAACAAATACACAAGCAAATAAACCCCCAGTTGGCTTTTCTTCTTTCCCCAAACAGCACATCTGCAATCATTTACTCCTTAGGTTAATCAGTCTATTGATTAATCCATTGCAGCTATAATGGGTAATAAATCAGCCTTAAACAAACGCAACCTCTTTCCTTTTAACCTCCCCTTCGAAAGCGTAAAATCCCATTAGGGAAGAGCCCCAAGCATAAGTGAACAAGCCTTCAGAACCTATGTGAATTATTTGCAGCATAGAGGTGCCTCTCTGATATTGCAACAGGCATATGATCGGGCTCATTTTTCAATGACTGAGCAACTGAAGCAACAGCTTTCCTTGACAGGGAACTCACGCCAAGTGTGACAGCCAGCTACCCAACCGGGGAAGAACACAAGGGACCAGCGAACAAGGTGAGGGCACTAAGGGAGGCTCCTGGAGAACCCCAAAACAACAAGTTAGCTGTCGGATGCCAAACTGACATTGACCCAAGGGGACAAGGCGCTTAAATGCTGCAGCTGATGGCAGTGATAAATGACAGCGATTTCTGGAGCTGAGAAAGTCAAGTGAAGATAAAGGATAATACTGTAAATGAGGAAATAACATACATTTCAATTTCAGTTTCAATTTAATAGATTTGTATGCCGCCCAACTCCCGAGGGACTCTGGGCGGCTCACAACATATAAAATCATTGTTACATAAAAACATCTAATTAAAAAATTATAAAAATTAAAAAACATCTGACATTCATAAACCAAGGGGGGAGACCCAAATGTAATCTAATTGGTCTCACTTTCACCCCACCTGCCGGAAGAGCCAAGTTTTTATTGCTTTACAGAAGGCCAGCAGGGTGGGGATAGTTCTAATCTCTGGAGGAAGCTGGTTCCAAAGGGAGGGGGCTCCCACAGAGAAGGCTCTCCCCCTCGGCCCCGCCAACCGGCATTGTTTGGTCGATGGGACCTGGAGGAGACCAACTCTGTGGGATCTAACCGGTCGTAGGGAGGCATGCGGCAGGATGCGGTCCCAAAGGTACCCTGGCCCTGAGCCATGTAGGGCTTTAAAGGTCAAAACCAACACCTTAAATTGGATCTGGAGACTAATGGGCAGCCAATGCAGCTGGCGGAGAGGGCACATGACGCTAGGGTTAGGGGAACGAGTGCAAATAAGGATGGTTGGTTTCTTTGGGGCAGGGAGATGAAATGCATCTGAGCACAGCAATATTTCTCTACAGTCGACGTCGGCCACTGTCAGTCTGTACCCGAACAAGAAACTAAAACATTTCAGGATGTATGAAGTTGGGAAGAAGGTGGTAGAATGATGCAATAACAATAGAAAAACAGAGAGCAAATGCTACATTCACTGGAGGTTTTTAAGAAGAGACTGGGCAGTCCCTTGTCTGAAATGGTGCGGGGTCTCCTGCTTGAGCAGCGGGCTGGACTGGAAGACCTCCAAGGTCCCTTCCATCTCTGTAATTCTGTTATTCAAGACAAATGGATGCAGGAACAATTAGCCTGTTGTGGGTGCTCCATCACTGGAGGTTTTTAAGAGGAGACTGGACCACAACTTGTCTGAAATGGCACAAGGTCTCCTGCTTGAGCAAGGGGCTGGACTAGAAGACCTCCAAGATCCCTTCCAACTCTATTCTGATTGATTGAAAGTCAATGGGAGAAGCGGATTTGCTTAATGACCATGTGAGTCACTTAACTACAGTGATTTGTTTAACAACCACGGCCAATAGAGTCGAGGTGGTGCAGTGGTTAAAGTGCAGCACTGCAGTTCAGCAAGTCAGCGGTTCAGATCTCGCCGGCTCAAGGTTGACTCAGCCTTCCATCCTTCCGAGGTGGGTAAAATGAGGACCCAGATTGTTGGGTGCAATATGCTGAACTCTGTAAACCGCTTAGAGAGCACTATGAAGCGGTATATAAGTCTAAGTGCTATTGCTAATAGGTCATAAAATTGGGGATCCTTAACGATGGAAATTCTGATCCCAGACTGTGACTGTGAGTCAAGAACATCCTGTAAGTTGTGAAAAGGGGAGAAAGTTTTGCAAAGAAACGGTGTCCGTAAAAAGTTACAAGGACAATTAAATCAAGTTCTTATCTGCGTTTGGGGTTGGGGTTGTTTTGCTGAATACATGCTGTCTTCTTGGCTAAACCTGCTGCAGCTTTTTATCTTTCCCTGCTGTCTTCTCCAAATACAACCTGTATTTCAAAGTGACTTCTTGCCTTTTGATTCTCAGTGCAAATATACACCAGCTTCAAAACCACCGACTTCAGGGGTTCAGGGAAGGAAGGGGGGGAAGAAAAGAAAAGAAAATCCATATTTTGCTCTGATCCTGAGTAGGAATGAAGACATATTCTAAGCAGTTGGGTAGCAGCTCATGTAGAAGATGTCTTTGCCCGGGGTGGCAAAAGCAGGTCCATCATGGGTCTCTCTGCGAAATAGGGCTCAGATTTGGGGGTTCCCTTAGGGCTCACACTGGCTGTCAGGATGAGAATAACTCTCACTAGAGGCGAAAATAGATCTTTACCTGGAATTCTGACATTAGAAATGAAACCGCAGTTTAAAGTTCTAAGTAAAAATATTTATTTCGGTACAAAAACAATAAATCCTCATTAATTACATCTCTGATATAAAAAGGCACGTCTTGCTTCGACAGAAGCTAGGAACAGAAGGGTAGAACGGAGAAAGGAATGTGCACATGCGTACAAGAACATATCAATCACGTGCTCAGGAATAAACCATTATATTAGATAGGGATGCAGCTCCCTGCATATACATATAACAGGCAATATAAAATCACTGCCTGACACTGGCTTTGCGGGATGAGGATTTGGGGCCACTCCTGCAGGTGAGCAAGGTAGCCATGAATATAACATGCATGATCTAATGAAAGGGTTTCTCAATCGGAAATAATGGAGCAAAAGATTGAAATGAGACCAGAATTATTTCTTTTGGGAATAATAAAAGAAAATATCAGAAAAGAAATTAACTATATCATACAACATATAATAACAGCAGCGAGAATCACATTTGCACAAAATTGGAAGAACAAAAAGAACCCTTTGAACGCAATGATCCTAAAAAAGATGCTAGAATGGGCAGAGATGAGTAAACTAACAATGGAACTGAGAGAGAGAGAGAGAGAGAGAGGAGAGACTATAAAATATGGGACAGATGGTATGATTGGCTTGAAAAGAAAAGTAAAATCAATGTGTAAACCAGGATAAAAAAGAAATGTTATAATAGGGGGGAAATGTGATAGATGTAACTTTAAATATAAATGGTTGTAAGATAATGCATATAACAGTGTACAATTATTAATTAATAGTATATAAAATGAATAGATAATGATAAAAAATGTTCAAGTATAAAACAATAGCCATAATTAGGAAAAATGTAGAATTGAGGAAAATTCCGATGCTGTAAAGCTGTATTAGTGGAATTATATTTTATGTATGTGTATTTTATACATTCGTGTTTTATGTTGTTTTGTTCTTAATTTGGAAAATTTCCGTAAAAATTATTTTGAAAGAAAGAAAGAAAGAAAGAAAGAAAGAAAGAAAGAAAGAAAGAAAGAAAGAAAGAAAGAAAGAAAGAAAGAAAGAAAGGGTTTCTCAATCAAGTCTTTTTCCAGCTGAGCAAACTAGCATATCCTGGCTTATCAGGCAGTTTTCATACTTGAGCTCCCCGTTGATAGATTTCTGGAGTCGGTTAACTGACAATTTTTATTATAGCAGAAAGGGGAAATGCACAAACAAACTAAAATGAAGACACTTTCCTACCTACCCCTTGAAAACATTTTTAGAGGGGGGGAAGAGGAGGAGGAGGAGGAGGAAGGCAGAAGGAGGAGGAGAAAAGCAGAAGGGGAAAGGAGAAGGGGAAAGGAGGAAGAGAGGGCAGGGGCAGGAGGAGCACAACTGTGCTACTAATTTAACAACTGCAGCGATTCACTTGACAACTGCGACAAGAAAGGTCATAAAATGGGGCAAAACTCACTTAACGAATGCCTCACTTAGCAACAGAAATTCTGGGCTCAATTGTGGTTGTAAAGTTGAGCACTACTTCTAGCAAGAGAAGACATAGAATGGAGAACTTCAATATGCACCGATATTGAATTACGGTGGTAGAAGAAAGGAATTAAGGATCCAACCTTCAAATATTAGAAGCATTGACAATTGTTTCTATTCACTCTTATTGTACGCCTGATGAGCTGCAAGATCTAAGACAGATTAATAACAAGAGGTCATTCTGGTTTCTGACTAGGTTGGTTCAGAGAGCGTAATCTTGAGCTACGCTCATTCTTGTAAACCTTGTCATTTGCAAACTGATGTTTTTCTTTTTTCTCCCTCCCCACTCCTTCCTCATAGCATTTTCCAAATTCTTTGGAAGCAACTCCATCAATTGAAAAATTGCAGAGAGATGCACTGATCCACAAAATTCTGGAGCAATCATTCTTTTGTTCCTCGGCTTCTGTTCCTTTTGTTGCCAGAAAAAGAAAAAAGAAAAAAACCAATGACGTGTGGTATGTGATCCTACACACTTGTTCCTCTTCCCATTGTGTCTTCTTGACCCAATAGAAGCAGAGCCTTTCATTAGCTCCCCTCTCCTGGAGGAGCCCAAACGCCACTCAAATGATACATCTTGGTGTTTAACGCGTTCCGGTTAAATGTGGGCGGATCTGCGTGTCAATTAAGCCCAGATCAAGAGTTGCGGTCCTGCTACTTCACATGTAAATTTCCCATCAAATGGAATTCTAAATAACAGGTTACCCCTTGGCTTCCAACAGAAAGATAATATATGAATCCAGCAGAATCAAAGGGTCAAGGCTACAGATCACGGAGAGGGGAGGGGGGAAATGAACAGAAACATAACAGAGAAATGAAGAGGATGCAAATGAATTTTCTTCTGCTGATTAAGTCAGGGATGGAACCTCAGAGAAATAAGGTCACCCGTAATAAATGATTTGCCAAAATACTTTATGGAGTGATTACGAAGTCCAGATATCCAGAGGCATAAAGCTTTTTTAAAATGCAGAAAGACACCAGGCCATTAAAACAAGGGGTTGTTAGGAGAAAGAAAATGGGGCAAGAAAGACCCCCCCAAGTAATCCTTGACTTACGACCACAATTGAGCCCGTCATTTCTGTCATTAAGTGAGACATTTGTTAAGGAAATCTTGCCCCGTTTTACGACCTTTCTCGCCGCAGTTCTTAAGGGAATCACTGCAGTTGTTAAGTAAGTAACCCGGTTGTTAAATGAATCCGGCTTCCCCATTGTCAGAAAGTCGCAAAAGGGGATCACATGACCCCGGGACACACCGCAACCGTCATAAATATGAGCCAGTTGCCAATTTTGATCACGTGACCATGGGGATATTGCAATGGTCGTAAGTGTGAAAAACGGTCCTAAGTCACTTTTTAAAGTTCTGGTGTAACTTTGAACGGTCACTAAATGAACTGTTGTAAGTTGAGGACTACCTGTACTGGGGGGGAGGGCCTCAGAATGTATTGATTTGCTGGATAAAAGTGTTATTGGGGGCACCTTTGATTTTTTATAACCTATCCACAGCTTTTGAGTACCAATGTATTAATTTATTTAAGGGAGATCGTGACTTATTTAACTCTGATTCTCTTACTGGCCTTTCTTTCTTATTTGTTTCCCCATTTGGATAAATGATGTGATGTCAGTTGGGTGTTAGGCAGGGGCAGGTTCCTAATTTTTTTACTACCACTCTGTGGGCATGGCTTATTTTGTGGGTGTGGCTTGCCAGCCATGTGACTGGGTGGGCGTGGCTTCTCGGACTGCTGAAGGGAGGGGAACTGAGATAGGTCCTGCTGCCCCTTCCCCCTCCCCTCAGCAGCTCAAGAAGCCTCAAATGTGCGAAAATGCCTAGGATCATCACCGTGCGTTCGTGGCTTCTCGGAGTGCTGAAGGGAGGGGAATGGAGATAGTTCCTGCTGCCCATTCTTTCAGCGTCTCACGCGCTCCCTCAGCCATCCTCCCCTGCTTGGACTCACTGTGGGGTAGGAAGGCAGCGCATGAGCAGTGCCGGAAACTCGGCTTCTGGGCAAGCGCAGAAGAAAATTAAAAAAAAAATTTTTTTTAAAAAAAATGGCGGTGCCCAGGCACCGGCAACCAATTGCACCGGTACTGTGACATCACCAGCGGGCCGCTACCGGTGCTATAGAGTGGACCGCACTGGTAAGAACCCACCACTGGTGTTAGGAAAGAAAATATGGTTTAGGGTTTACTACGAAATGCAGGATGTGGCAAATGCCAGGCCACAGGATATTGTTTATGTTATGTTTTCTTTTTTATCATGCTGAAATTGTGTTAAATTGGAAGAGATGCCATCCATATCCATGAGTAATTAGCCCATTGCCAAAGCCCTTGAATTCTTTAAGGAAATGACAAGATAAAGTCATCAGCCACCACCTCCTCCTCCTCTTCCTCCTCTCCTCCTCCTCTTGCATAATAAAATCCATTTTTTAAAAAAGATGTTTTTCATTTGCTTCTGGAGGAAACCTCTATGCAAATAACAAGGGCTCTGTAGATTATTCTGATCAGTGAGTTTATTTCGTGCAGGATCAGAAGCTGCCAGGATATTGCAATGGCATATAAGGGTGTCCTTGAGAGATGAGGGGAAAAGATGCTGTCTAGGGAACCATCAGATAAAAGGAAGGGGAGCCCTCAACTGCAAAACGGGAAAAGAAAGAAATTTAGAAAAGGTCAACCCTAACTTTTGGGGCTGTAAAAAGAGGAGGAGGGGGGGAAGATTTGTACTTTCAGACTTGCAAGATTCTATTAATGTTGTCTGTTCTTCTAAGTACAGAGAGGCCCAAAATGTCCAGAGGCAATAAGAGAAAAGGGAGGGGAAATCAATGCTTTTTTCATGATGGGAATAAAAAATGCACTTTCAGGTTTGAGCTCCCTTGAATCTGGTGAGCGGACAGCTTTCTCTTTTCTTGATACAGTCCCTTGCTCTTAACCACGATCTCAAAATCTCTGGTGATTTTGCTTCCGCTGCAGCAAAGAAGACAGGCTTTGGGTAGACAAAAGGCTGGTTTAACCATTTTGGAAGGGGGTGCTGAAAGCTACAAAATGTATAGGATCACCGCCCATTTGTAAGCAGGGCTGGCTTGGAAGGAAAAGATTTTTTTGAAAATTTCATTTGTTTTCATTGCACTACTCTCTGTTCTTGATCTCCAAATGCAGGTCAGCCATGGTGGTATAGTGGTTAGAATGCAGTATTGCAGGCTGATTCTACCCACTGCCAGCAGTTCGATCCTGATCAGCTCAAGGTTGACTCAACCTTCCATCCTTCAGAGGTCAGTAAAATGAGGACCCAGATTGTTGGGGGCAATAGGCTGACTCTGTAAACCGCTTAGAGAGAGCTGTAAAGCACTGAGAAGCGGTATATAAGTCTAAGGGCTATTGCTATTCCTTCCTTCCTTCCTTCCTTCCTTCCTTCCTTCCTTCCTTCCTTCCTTCCTTCCTTCCTTCCTTCCTTCCTTCCTTCCTTCCTTCCTTGGTGGTACAATGGTTAGAATACAGTATTGCAGGCTGATTCTACCCACTGCCGGCAGTTCGATCCTGACCGGCTCAAGGTTGACTCAACCTTCCCTCCTTCCGAGGTCAGTAAAATGAGGACCCAGATTATTGGGGGCAATAGGCTGACTCTGTAAACCGCTTAGAGATGGCTGTAAAGCACTGTGAAGCAGTATATAAGTCTAAGTGCTATTGCTATTCCTTCCTTCCTTCCTTCCTTCCTTCCTTCCTTCCTTCCTTCCTTCCTTCCTTCCTTCCTTCCTTCCTTCCTTCCTTCCTTCCATCCTTGGTGATACAATGGTTAGAATGCAGTATTGCAGGCTGATTCTGCCCATTCTAGCAGTTTGATCCTGACCAGCTCAAGGTTGACTCAGACTTTGATCCTTCCGAGGTCGGTAAAATGTGGACCCAGATTGTTGGCAGAAATGTGCTGACCCCATTAATTGCTTAGAGGAGGCCGTAAAAGCACTATGAAGTGGTATATAAGTCTAAGGGCTGTTGCTATGTCTAAGGGTTTGGGATAGCTCCAAAATGCCACCTAAACATTGAGTTCTTTAATGTGAACAGGACATTATTATGATTAGGACACAGGACATAATTATAGTCATTGTAATTCATTTAAATTTCTTCAGGCTTAGTCTTAATTTTTGTTAAATATAACGTCTTTTTGTCTTGTCCAAGTCCACATTTCAACCCTACCATCAGCATGGTCTTTAGTTCAAAAAATTGTTCTGCATGTCTGGACTAGCGTTCAGCAAGGTTTCAAGACTGCAAAAAAAAAAAAAGATTTCCATCCATATTCCAAGATAAAAGAAAGGTAAGAGGGAATCATGTAGAGACATCACATGAGGATAAGGCTGAGTTTTCCCCAGTTTCTCTCTGTGTTTTGGAGTTGGGAGGGCTGCTATTATAAGCACACCGAGCTGAGCCTTCCCAAGATTTTTCCAGTGGATTGCAGAAATGAAGTTGCAGGCAAGATTCGATCAAGGTAGCTTTCCAATAAAGTAGAATGATCTCCTCTGGTTGTGTTTCCTGTCTAGTTTTTCCCTGCAAGGCCAGCATCAATCTTGGAAGTCTGAAAGTACAATTCTTCATCTCCTTTACAATCTGAGAAACAAGGGAGAGTCTCCTCTGAGCTTCTTGCTTGGCCCTCTATACTGCTGAGGGCTACGCTGTCCCTTATCTGACCATTCCCTTGGCAACTGTCTCTTCGCTCTCTTCTCCAGGGTCTTTTCCAAGTACCGTAACACAAGCAGACTCGCCACAAGTTCCCCAGCGAACAGAAAATGGATTTGTAAGGGAATAGGAATTCCGCCAAGGGAGAAGAAAAATTTCTGATGACGACTTCAATGCCGGCTCTTTTTGAAGTTAATTCTTCTCTACAGAGTTGTTCCATGACCAGAGGGAAGGAGAGGACAGGATGACAACCTCTCTGGTTTTCAATGATCTTCGTTTCAGAAATGATTCTGACAGCCATAAAGTCTACAACACATCCCGGGGAAGTCGAAGGAGAGTGCAGCAGGGAGGAGAAAACGCAGAGATGCATTAAACCAACAAGCCAGTTACAGGAAGACATCTATTTTCTCCTTTGTGGAAGAGAAGCAATAAGAAAGACCCCTGAAGACAGTTTAAAATGATCCATCCCGTGTGGCTGCTGGCAGAGAAATGGCTCGGTTCCTGTTTTTTAATCACATCTCTGTGAAAGTCTTTTTTGCTCGTGTTCCGAGAAAAATGTACACCATTTTATTGGTTAGAAATCACGATTTTAGAAAAGTAGGTGACAGAGGGGGGGGAAATGCATCCTTTTAGTTTTTAAATGCATCCTAATCATGTTTTTTTTAATACAATATGAACTCATTGCTTAGCGAGATTTAGCGGCCGTCTTCTGTTTTCCAGATCTTGTGTTATTACAAAGGGATTTTTTTTTCTGGAGGGAGACAACCAGAGGTGGTATTCTACCGGTTCGGATCGATTCGGGCGAACCAGTAGCGGTGACTGCGGGTGGGCCCGCCTGGACGTAATGCCGTCCTATTTAGCCATGTTTTCGAGGCAGACTTTTGAGTCTGTGCAGAGAATCGAAATTGAAACTTAAGCTTAAGGCTGGGTGTGGCTCCAGTCTCCACTCTGTACTCTTCCACTCTGAACTCTGCTGAAATGAAACTAATTCTCCTGCTTGTGTTTACTTGAAGAAATAATCTGCTAAATGGTATTGTAAATATATATATATTACTATGTTTATAAAGAAGTTATTGAATCCAGCTGAATCAGTCATCTGTGTGAGCTTCTGGTTTTGATTTTGCAATGAACTTTAATACAGCCGCCTTGCTCAGCCACTGAAATCCTGATTGTTATGGGGTCATAACTGGAGGATTACCTATAGTAACAAAAAAAAGTCATCCCCCAAACTATGCTCCTGACATTGCAAGAATGATATTGGCTACCTACACAAAGTAGCTATGGGGTTTGCAGAAGTGCCGGCATCTTTAGAATACCCTCCATCCTAAACTTGCAAGCCATGATTAAATTTGAGCCACTGTGTTTTGTTAACCTATTTAAGGTTTAGCTTGTAATCCCAAGGCGGCCGTTGGATAATCTTAGCACTCGGTTCGCCATCTGGTTAGAATGCCAATTACTTAAGAAGGAGAATTAGTGCATTATAGCAATATAGCAATAGCACTTTACTTATATACCGCTTCATAGTGCTTTCCAGCCCTCTCTAAGCGGTTTACAGAGTTCAGCATATTGCCCCCAACAATCTGGGTCCTCATTTTACCCACCTCGGAAGGATGGAAGGCTGAGTCAACCTTGAGCCTAGTGAGATTCGAACAGCTGGACTGCTGAACTAGCAATCAGCTGAAGGTCGCAATGCTGCTTTTAACCACTGCGCTATCTCAGCTCTGTATTGTGTATTATGTATTGTGTATTATACATTATGTATTGTAATGTTTCCCAACCTGTAATCCAGGGACCGTTATGGTTCCAAAGGCATGCTGCAGGGACTATCTAGTGCAGCTGCCTTTATGTGTGTGTGTGTGTGTGTGTGTGTGTGTGTGTGTGTGTGTTCTTGCTCCAAATCTTGCAAGAGTTCAAGCATGAAAAATCAACCAATTGAACTCATGAGATTTTAGTCTTTTTTCTCGAATTGCTTTCTTCTTGAGTTCTGTGGACAAAATTTTTATGTTGGTGTGTGTGTGGGGGGGGGGTCATTTGTACCACGGTGCCTGCAGGGGCACATTGTTGATTCCTGGCTTACAAGGACACAACTTGTCAGGTTTTAGCTGCATGGGTATCCAATGAGAACCTTGCTGTAGGAAAGACGAATGTCGGAGTACGCAGTCAGCAGGTGTACAGAAACGACAATCTAGGTTTGCTGCAGAAGATCATAAAACTGTTGGACCTCTGTTCCTGAAGAAGAGGAATTGCACAACTCCCAAAGTTGCTTTTTTCAAGAGGCAACTGAACTTTCAGGGTTTGAAGACGCTTCGCTTCTCATCCAAGAAGCTTCTTCAGCTCAGTTGGACAACTCGTTTTCCCAAATGAAACCAAACCAGTTGGATAACATCTCTGCTTCTCAGAATCTACTTCCAAATTTTTCCAAGTCAAAAGCAAATAGGGACGGTAGAACGTGATTCAGGGTGGAATTCCATGCTTAAAAATGGTGTTGCTTGCTGTTTTTAAAAAGCAAGCATTTTTGGTGCCCGGGGAAGAAAACGCGTGATGCCGCGGTCAGAAAAAATGTTGCCCAGAAGCGAAAAAAAATTCTGAACTCAAAAGCAAATAGGAATGAAATAGAATTTGCCTTCTAATTTTATTTCAGAGAGAGTGTGAAGATACCTGAGAACCTCTCACACAGGAGAAGATAATCTCGTATTCCTGCATCTTCTCTTTAGCTCTATCCCAGTGGTGAACCGGTAGCGCATATCTGAAGCTGTGCGCATGCACAGAAGGCTTTGCACACGCGCTCACATTTGAGAACCACTAGGGAAGGTAAGTGAACACCACCTCTACTCCATCCCATTTACTTCTCAGTATAACTAAGAAGTTCTTTCAGAGTTCACGATCATCCCGATAAATCGAATGTCTATGAAGTAAGAGGAGGTTCTGAGAAAATCACTGATCCAAAACTGCAGAGTGCAGACTAAGTTTTGGGCATCTAGTGTTGTGTCCCAGCACAGGAACCCCCAGAAAGGACACACACACAACTGTTTGCTAAAGAAATAAAGGGGCTTTTACTAATAAAGAGGCTTAGTAAAAAGTCAGGGTTTAAAGTCCAGGAACAAACAGAAAGAAAGTCTTGGTGAATAACGTTCAATATTCTCTTCGTGAGCTTTTAGCCAAGGTTAAATGTCCAAAACAAACTGGCAATTACTCCGTGCTTATCTTTTACTCACTAGAGTTGGCTGGAATCCCGGAAACCAGTATCAAAGGAGCTTGATAATTCAAAATACAGGACTCGGAGCAGGAACACTGATGCAAAGAACTCTTGAGTGCTAACAGATCACAGTTGTTGCTTCCAGCAACCACTACCGAGTGCACCAGTCTTAAATAGCCTGAGGGTGTGGCTCATTAGCCCTCAGCTCTACCTCTGAGGAGACCTCAGTCTGTAGAGCCACTCCTGTCTGCTAGCTGCTCTGCGTGCCCTAGCATCCAGCAGAGGCTCCTCCTCTTCTGATGACTCACTCTGCACCAGCTGCAGAAGGCCCTGGCTGGTCTTCCTCCTCTGGCACTGAGTCCTCCTCGCTGTCAGACTCAGGTGCCAGGTACACGGGATGATAGTGCTGCGCCACGGTCGGCTCTTGGTCCTCTGGATCCACTACCAGCTGCGCAGGATGCGGACAAGCCAAAACAGCCAGTAGCATTCAGGTAGAACACAAAATCTGAGATGGAACTGCAAGGATTGTGATTAACCTCCTGGAAACTGATGAATCAGAGATTGGGTGGGCTGCACTCAAAATTTGTTTTTTTTTAAAGGTCCCTATGGTCTCTGCATCCTTAAAAATCTATTGATGGAGGTCTCCTGGGGAGGTTTGCTACAGTTGTTTCCTCCCTAGATTTATGATTATGAGAGACAAGGAGAATTTTATAGCAGGATAAGTGGGTGCTACAGTGAAGGCATTGAAGTCAGCTCAGTTTCTTCCTACTGACTGTATCTGATGTTGATGAATGACAGAGATAAAAGATTGATGAACATCCAAATGCGTTTTTCGTTTGGGCCGCTCCTAATGTTCTTAGTGCACATTTTCCATAAAAATGTCTCTTTGGGGAATCTCTTTTTTTATATACTGTACTAGCTGATAACCCATTGTTGGCCGGGTATTTATAGACATCGAAGCGTTTGTCTGACAGGGAGCCATTGAGACACACACACACACACACACACACACACACACACACACACACACACCTAGGGGTCAGAGGTGCGTTCCGGATTCTGTTGCTGAGGGATGCGCTGCGCGGGCGCGCAGGTGTTGCATGCCATGCGCGCATGCGTAGTACTAAAAATGCTTTTGTGCATGCGCAGAAGAAAAAAACAAGATGGCACCGTCGAGAGAACCCGCTCAGGGGCGTGGCAGGCCTGGGTCGCTGCTGGTTCCAGCGACCCAGGCTGCCAAGTTACTAACGGTTCTATAGAACCAGTTTGAACCAATAGGAACCTACCTCTGCTAGGGATGCTTGGGGTGTCTTACCCCCACAGTATTTGTTTCCAGATAGTAAGTCAGTTTGGTTGAAATTGTTTAAGCTCTTCTCTCCACACTTGTAACAGAAGTCCTGGAAGGTGCGCTCACTCTTTTCTCAGCAGCGGAGACACACACACACACACACGCTCCAAAGGCACACCTGACTCTCAGCGCCACAGATTCCAAGAAAGAATTCCTGACAGGATTCAGAAGTTCGGACTTTCAGTGTCTGACCGACAGGGAGACGAATAGTTGTCTGCCACACCTATTCGTCTCTGCCCTCTGCCTTTTATCCCCAGAGCTAGGGTGGGGCTTAGCTAGCAGCGGTGGCTCTTCCATCCCAAGGACCAGCCCAAAGAGTCCTGCTGCTCTCCTCTCCTCTGCCTTCTGCGCATCTGTGCATCAGGTACGGGACCCAGTTGTTCCTCCTCTTCCTCATCAGCCACCTCTAGACCTGGGGACTGTTGAATCTCCATCTGAGGGCTGACGGATGACTCCGCCTCTGTCTCTATCTCTGCCAGCTCCATTCCCTCTTCCCCCTTGGAGCTCTCAAATTGCCTTGATGCTGGCCTCAACTCCCACTTTGCCTCCACCTTTGATTCAACTGCCGAAGGGGCCGGCGGCTGACAGGCCACAACAACAGTATTGTACAAACCATCATTAATCTCTAAATCAAGTGATCCTGAGCTTCTATTCCTCATTCCAGTTCTAAATAAAACTCCCCATTTGTTCTTGTTTGGGATAAGGCACTATTCATTTTCTGGCTGAATGTTATGGCTTAGTCCTTTCAATTGGCCTAGAATGGCAAGAGAAAAAAAAAGAGCCATCGAGGTAGAAAAAGGGTGTTTCGGTTAAACGCGGTGAGTTTGCTTTTTCTATTGATTTATTTCTACAATCATTAATTAGATCTGTCTGAGCAATGTACTACATTATGGGATTATTGTCAAATTTGGAGCTAAATTACCGTCTTAACTCAAAGCAGTAATTTAATTTAGTTCTTCCTCGGGTGGAGCTGATGGCCGTTGCAGTATTCCACAATCAGATATTCAGTGGAAATAAATAGAAATGTGTCTTTTTTTCGGAGAGGAAAAACCCAGACTGCGTAAAATAAAGCCATTCTTCTTTTGTTATATCAAATTAACCGCCCTTCTTGAATTTTTTTCTTTTAAAGTCCTTCAACAAAAAGATTCTGAAGCTGAATCGCTCTGAACATACACAGAGGAATACTTCTGCCAAATGTGACTCTTAAGAACAGTCATTCCACAAAAGAGACATTTTCTATTTCTATTTTAGGAAGCGAGCAAGCGTTGAATTTGGAAACACATGTTCAAGTTACGCTGCAAACTCTTGGCTATTGCGTAAATGGTTAGAATTCTAAATGTTATTCACCGTCTCCGTTAAACTCCAACATTTCTAAGGAGCGGCATAACAAAATAGGAATTTGAGCTGTGTGAAGTCCTGTTCAAAGCTGTCAGGGTTCCGACAGATGCCCTAATTAAATCATGAGCCTCCAGCCAAGCTTCAAAAGAAATCCAGTTATTTATTAGGAGCTTCATGTCAGCACGTTCCAGGTGAAGCCAACTCTGACCCCACGTAATTTATGCCCCAATCATGACCCTGTTTCCCTCCTCCCCCACCCCCAGGATGTGTCATCAATCACATTCACCAATGGAGCAATTTTGTGGGTTGTAGAGATCACTCCCCTCCAGCCACTGTGGTAACCCTGGGAGACAGCCTTGAAAGAGATATGTCTGGAATGTGCTTCTTGTTTTGGCTGCCATGCTGCTTCGTCGGTTTCCCATTTCCCCTTGCCTATGGCAACTCAAGAGCATGCCAGGGATGCTTTGCGAGTTGACAACATTCTGATTTACATTTTTGCAACTGAGAAGTGAACTGCAATGGGGACTACCAGATCTACAAAATTCTCAATGACTACAAAGTGAGGTGTCATGGATTCTTTTATGTATACCCAAGTTAGTGAGCTCTCAAACCCAAGACAGCCAACACAACCACACAAATCCTTAGGTAACACAAACACAAGCCCTCAAAGGCTAGTACTCACTGCTTACTCCTCCACTCTTTCCCATTTCTACTATATCTCCTCGTACTGTTCCTCCAACTGTAGATAGTCCTCGACTTATGACAACTGAATCCAACATTTCTGTTGTTAAGCGAGACAGTGGTTAAGTGAGTTTTGCCCTATTTTATTACCTTTCTTACCGCAGT
Organism: Diadophis punctatus similis; assembly: GCA_023053685.1. Classification (NCBI taxonomy): domain Eukaryota; kingdom Metazoa; phylum Chordata; class Lepidosauria; order Squamata; family Dipsadidae; genus Diadophis; species Diadophis punctatus. The sequence continues at coordinate 1,510,183 of JALIGW010000015.1, forward strand.
TAAGTGAATCACTGCAGGCGTTCAATTAGTCACACGGTTGTTAAGAGAATCTGGCTTCCCCATTGGCTTTTGCTTGTCAGAAGGTCACAAAAGAGGATCACATGACCCCGGGACATTGCAACCGTCATAAATATGGTGTCAGGGTTCCAAATAGCATTCAAACTTAAATCAGAGTCCAAGGCAAAGCATTCCTCAAAGTTCCAATTTATTGATGAAGCCATGTTGGCACCTCTGTGGGAAACCCGAATCTGACGCTCCCAAAGTTTCCCACCCAGTTGAAAGTTCGCACCCTTGTCTCCCACCCCCAAATCCGTCACGTTGCTTACTCAGGTTCTGCCAACGTGGCCGTTCCTCCTCCCAGCTTCCGGGCAGGTGGTGGACAAAGGATGACCTTGAGTATCTAGAAAGAATGTGTTATGGCTACATCTGCTCCCTCAGGAAATCACCCCTCCCAAATTTATTTATTTTTTATTTATTTTTGTGACATTTATATACCGCCTCACAGTACAAGCACTCTCTAAGCACTTTACACCAGTAAGCAATGTATATTTATATTGCCCCCAACAATCTGGGTCCTCATTTTACCTACCTCAGAAGGATGGAAGGCTGAGTCAACCTTGAGCCGGTGAGATTTGAACTGCTGACCTGCGGATCAGTGTCAGCTAAAGTGGCCTGCAGTATCTGCCTCTAACCGCTGCACCACCTCGGCTCTTTAATTAGACTCCCATAGTCATCAGGCCTTCTAAGAGTGAGTGTGGCGAGCTGATGTTTTCCCTCAACTTCTGCATCAGCTCGACATATGAGTCAGTTGTCAAGTGGTTGAATTTTGATCGCATGACACGGGAATGCTGCAATGTCCATCAGTGTGGGAAACGGTCATGAGTCACTTTTTTCAGTGGCGGTCTTTGAACGGTCACTAAATGAACTGTTTTTAAATCAAGGATGACCTGAACTACTTGATGTATGAGTCTTACTACCTGAGAACAGTATCTTCTCTCTGTTTTGAGCTGTTTTACGAACCCGGGCTTCCCTCCCCACATTGCAAACCCCAGAACCAAACACAGCAGAGAGCGAATAGCTTGAAAATGGTTCTCACACCAAGCCACACGGTCTTGTATAATTCCACTACAAATCAGTACTCCGAGTTGGAAAGATGCTCCGTTTCTGTGTAACTATTGGGCTTTGAAAAGATTGATGGCATATAACAAAGCCAAAAACATTTGTTTTAGGACCATATTGAGTGTAGTCATCTGCTTGCTGACTATTACCATTTACCTACCGGATGTGAGTAGCTGCCAGGAAGCTGATATAATGAGATTTAGAAAGGTCAGTCTGAATGAACAAAAAAAAAAAATTGGGGAGGAAGAATGAATCATAAATAAATGTTCACCAACAGGGAGTCTTTAATTGCCAAATATCCAAGGAAATTACGGGGACCAGGCCTGGCAGTCACTTGGAGTCAAAACATGACTGGAAGGTAGACATTTATGAGGTAAAACAGGGGAGCCCAGCCTTAGCAACTTTAAGGCCTGTGGATTTCAACACCCATGCTAATTGGGGAATTCTGGGAGTTGTAGTCCACAGGTCTTGGACATCCCTGAATGAAAGTATAGTTTGGGTAACTATAATGGATGGAAACTGATCAAGGAGAGATTCAACCTAGAAATAAGGAGGAATTTTCTGACAGAAAACAACAATCAATCCATGGAACAGAAGTTGCCTTCAGAAGTTGTGGGAGCTTCATCACTGGAGGCTTTCAAGAAGAGACTGGACTGCCATCTGTCAGAAATGGTGTAAGGTCTCCTGCTTGGGCTGGGGGTTGGACTAGATGACCTACAAGGTCCCTTCCAACTCTATTATTCTATTCTATGCTAACTATGTTTTGCTTTGTAAGACCTCTTTGGTTCATTTCATTTATCCAGTCAGTAAATCACTGAAATGTATAAGTGAACAAGTTCTGAAGAGATTTCATTAATTCTCATAATTTTTCTTCAATGATTTTGGTGATACAGATCTGTGTTTCTCAGAACATGTGGCCATGCTCAACTCCCAGAATTCCCCTTTTTCAGCATGCTATTTGGGGAATTCTGGGAGTTGAAGTCCATCCATCTTAAAGCTGGCAACGTTAACAAATACCTATATAGATCATAGCTGGATAGAGAGATGGTTAAGGAAGGGAGAGAGAAAAAATGATAGATGAAATCTTTTGAAGGTTAACAGGACTCCAATGACTCACAGACAAATGCAACAATAACTACAATGGTCTCAAGTGTTCTCACATCCAGAAGCAAAAAGGGAGGGAAAAAAAGAACTGTCAGAAGTTTTCCCCTCAGGGAGCAGTTGTTATATTTATTTTTCTATTTTAAAAATCCTTCCCACGCCAGAAAAAGTCCCGTTGTGTATGCGTGAAGGAAGAACTGAGCATTAAGCAGCTGGATCAATTCAAAGATCTCCAACTGCTGATTCATTACAGATCCTAATCAGAAGCTGGGCCTCCATTTATGCGATTCTTTCACTTGGTGTTTTTCATGATTCTAACGTGGGCTTTGCCTATCAGCACTTTGACCTGAGGACTTTTTGTTCCACTGACTTCTTAAGGACAGATGTTGCTTTTTGAAATGTGGGGCTTTGGAGCAAGGGTGAAATGCTCCCGGTTCGCTTTTACCTGTCTGTCATCGGTGAGCCGATCGCGCAGGTAGCGCGGCGCTCCACCCACCCGCTGGGACACCGCCATTTGAGTTCTTTTACCCTCTGCACATGCACAAAGCGTTCTGTGCATGCGCAGAGGGTAAAAGAACTCAAATGGCGGTGTCCCGTCGGGTGGGCGGAGCGCTGCGCTACCTGCGCGATCGGCTCACCGACGACAGACAGGTAAAAGCGAACCGGGAGCATTTCACCCCTGCTTTGGAGGAAGTGCCAGGGGTTGGATTCATCCGGTTCGGACCGGTTCGGGCGAAACGGATGTTAATTTTACATCTGGTTCGCTGAACCAGTAGTTGCAAGGACTGGTTGGCCCCTCCCATCCTGCCCCTCCCAGGAGTCTCCATGCAGCCCATTTTGGATGCCAGGTAAGTGCAGGGCCCATGCGGAGGCTCTGGAAGGGGGAAAAAATGGGCCTCCCGGAAGTTCTAGAAGTCTGGAAACAGGCCCGTTTCAGGCCTCCGGAGGCCCTCTGGAGCCCGGGAAGGACGTTTTCGCCCTCCTGGAGGCCCGAGGAAAGCCTCCGGAGCCTGGGGAGGGTGAAAAATGGGCCTCCCTGAAGTTCCTGAAATCTGGAAATGGGCCTGTTTTCGGCCTTCGGAGGGCCTCCGGAGCCCGGGGGAGGCCATTTTTGCCCTCCCGCAGGCTTGAGGAAAGCCTCCAGAGTCTGGGGAGGGTGAAAACATGCCCCCCGCAATGGTGCAGGAGGCCAAGTAGGCCATGCCCACCCAGCAACCTGGCAGAGAACCGGTTGCTAAAATATTTGAATCCCACCCCTGGAGGTGGCGGTATTCTGGTGCAATCCAGCAAGGGGATTCAGAAACAAATGTTGTCGTCCCCCCCTTCTCTTCCCTTTGTCTGTTTGAAAGACAACAGGTGAGAAGGAACTTCATCTAAGGTAGGGGTCCCCAACCCCTGGTCCGGCACCAGGTTCATGGCATGCCAGCAACCGGTCACTAAACAAACTGTCGTAAGTTGAGGACAACCTGTAGTAGACTAAGCCTGTTAAAAAAGGAGAAGAACATCATGAAATGTTAATATTAACCTCAGAAAAGGATCTGAATTGTACCTATTAACTCGTATGCAGTGCATCGCTATGTATAGGAAGTAAAATCTATGGAGAAAAAAAATGTAATTATGTTCTCCCTTCACAGAGATGGAAGGTTTGGTCTCATACAGGTTGGGGGCAGGAAGAAATACATTAAGGTATAATTGTAGATTGCATCAAGAAAATACCAAGCCATTATACTGAAATAATCTTGTGCCAAAATTAGCCCGAGAGCGTTTCTATTTTGAGCTGAAATAGCAAAGCATAATTCTATAAGGTGAATGCTTGACACACTTCTAGAAATGGAATAGAACAGAAAGGGAAGTCAACTGCCCCACAACCAACGGCAGTACAATACAACAAAGAAACAGACCCTTTTTATTTATTTATCCCTTTAATTATTCATCCATTTTTCTGTCTTTCCCATCTCACCTACCTGGCTCCGGGCAGTTTACGAATAAATATTTTAAATGTCAGCTCCAACTGAGAGTAACAAACAGACCGCCAGATTTATAAGCGTCATGATTCAGAGCCTGCTTTTCAAAGTACCCGGAAAAGAAAATGGTAAATCTCTACTTTTGTGGATCCCTGAAAATTGGAAAGCTGTGGTTAGCATTTTTATCATCCCCGGTGGATCTTCCACACAGCAGATCATGAGAATGAAAAAAAATCAAGCCTCATTTGCATTTGATCTAATTTGCTGGAGAAGGAACATCTTTCAGTGCCAATTGCTTAGCATTTTCAACCCAATCCTTGCTCAATCCCATTGAATTCATATTTAATCTATCCATCCGTCCAATTAGAAAGGCCACAATCAGAGGTGGTATTCAGCGGTTCAGACCGGTTCGGGTGAAGCGGTAGTAGCGACCTCCGCCCACCCTGGTGCTATGCTGTCTATTTAGATACATTTTGAAGCCGTGTGTGCTAACAAAGCGCATGCACAGAAGGCCGTGTGCATGCACGCGCTTACTTTTGCGAACCGGTAGGGAAAGTAAGTGAATACTACCTTTGGCCACATTCCAGCAAAGAATTAAGGCTGTAATTTTAGGCACCTTCTCCAGAGGAGCTTTCCTGGAAGTAGGATTTCTTTCCAAGGAAAAATAAATAGAGATTGCACTACAGGTTTACACAAGCCCAGCTACTAAAAAATATAGGTCATAGGTCAGTGATGGCGAACCTTTTTTTCCTCAGGTGCCGAAAGCGCGTGCACACGCGCTATCGCATACATGCGAGTGCCCACACCCATAATTCAATTTCTGGGGAGTGCGAAAATGGCTTCCCCCGCCCCCCAGAGGCCTTCTGGAGGCCGGAAATGGCCCATTTCCTGACTTCTGGTGGGCCCAGAAGGCCCGTTTTTCACCCTCCCCTGGCTCCAGAGGCTTCCCTAGAGCGTAGGGAGAACGAAAATGCCCTCTCCCGCCCCCCGGATGCCCTCTGGAAGCCGAAAACGCCCTCCCAGAGCCTCCGCGTGAGCCAAAAATCAGCTGGCCAGTGCGCACATATGCACTGAAGCTAAACTAGGGCAACAGCTCGCGTGCCAGCAGATATGGCTCCGCGTGCCACCTGTGGCATGCGTGCCATAGGTTCGCCATCACTGTCATAGGTCTTCTTCCCCTTATTTGCAAGTAGTCTGAGTAGCCAACTATATTTCCACTGTTTTGAAGACTCTATTTATTATGATTTCCTCTTCCTCTCAGTAGAAAACATGGCTGCTGGTTCATATTTTGTCACAACTGATGGATAAAAATATCTGCTGGGTCAAGGATATAACTGTGATGGGTTTTCATACGCTACCATCACGATCATCCATTCCAGTTCCCCCCAAAAAATGAATTCATGTTTGACTCTTGCTTTAGAGTGATGGAATTCTATTGAAGAGACAGAGGTTAGAAAACAGATCTTGGATGTCATTAACCCAGGCAGAGATTTTCAAAGAAAAATCCCTGTGGGACTTCAAACTTTTAACTTGTCTTGACTTTTAAGGCTCAAATCTTTATTTCAGAGATTGAGAATTGGTGTGTGGTTTCTGGACAAAGGCCAAAGGGTATATTTTTCTCTGTTTCATGGATCCAATGTTGGAGGGGAGGAAAAAAGTTGTGAGAAAGATTTATTTTATCTTTCTATTCCTTAGAGTCTTTCAAAGTTAAAAAATCAAATTGGAGGGCAAAAGGAAGAGATTCAGACTCGCAGAAAAATATAAAGTCGCTCAAGACTCACAATTCAAACTTTGGACTGAATTTCTTTGTATATGATAGCATTTTCAAGGGGCCATATGTGTGTGTGTGTGTGTGTGTGATTGTGGTTATGGTGATTATTATTTTACATTTAGCTTCAGTCCTTCTTCTGACAACCCAAGATGGTATATGTGCTGGGAATCCCATGATTTGTTTCCTAAAACAACCTTACAGGTAGTCCTTCACTTACAACAGTCCATTTAGTGACCGCTCAAAGTTATGGCATTGAAAAAAATTGATTTATGACTGTTTTTCACACTGATGACCATTGCAGCACCCCCATGGTCACGTGATCCAAATTCAGATGCTTGGCAACTGGCATGTACTTACGACGGTTGCAGTGTCCCAGGGTCAGGTGATCCCCTTTTGCGACCTTTTGACAAGCAAAGTCAACGGGGAAGCCAGATTCACTGAACAACCGTGTTAGTAACTTAACCACTGCAGCGATTCACTTCACAAATGTGGCAGGAAAGGTCGTAAAATGGGGCAAAACTCACTTAATACATTTCTCACTTAGCAACAGGAATTTTGGGCTCAATTGTGGTTGAAAGTTGAGGAGTAGCTGTATTGGATCAATTGAGCTGAGAGCAAATCAGTGGTGGGTTCCTACCAGTGTGGTCCATTCTGTTGTTCCGGTAGCGGCCAGCAGATGGAGCTTTTTGCACACGACCGCTCCAGTGCCGTCTTTGGCAGTCTGTCACGCACGTCGCCATCTTTTAAAAAGATTTTTTGGGCTTTTTTGCTTCTGCGCATGCTCAGCGTCTTACCCACTGAGCCACCATGTCCCATTGGAGACTACTGTCCCAATAATTCCCTATCAGTAAAAGGTTTCTGGGTAATCCAATATATATGGATGAGATCGAGTTAGAGAAGGCGATTTTAGAAATAATTGGTGCTTATCTAAGTTGGAATATAGTTTATTATGGGGATATTGTGCTGTTGCTGATGGGCAGAGATGCAAATATGGTACCCCAGCAGGGAAAATGATGTCCTTAGCTGTCTTGAGAAGCATCAATACATGACCTTTTTAGACGCAACTCCTTTGCGGGAATTAAAAAACACAAACCAATCAAACTGTAGGAAGCTGTGTTGCCATCCATCACTTTCCAGCTCTTTGTTTCCAACTCCAGAAGTCTCCTGATGTCCTGCAGAGGTTTTCAACCACGTCTTAAAAAATATTTTGGCCATGTTCCCAGATTTCTCAATTATGCTCAGGATTTCTCTTGCCATACATGCCTTTTCATATTTAAGCACAAGTTTGGTTTGGTTTACCTGGCCAATTCAAAGCCTTTTTAGTTCAAGAAAGCATGGCGGGTGGGGAAACTAATAAAGCTCCAGTATTTTAATCCTATGACAATTGTTTAAGATTCCTTTCATCTGCAGCCCATTGTATAGAGGGATCAGGATTTCCTTGTTCTCTTTCTGCAAGAGTTGATTCCCTAATGCCAACCAGACCTTTGATGGCATGTCTCACAGGAAAGACTGAACAATTATAAAAATTTCAGGAGCTGGAACACTAAATTTGCCGAAACCAGGGGGGGAAAGTTACTATATCTTTCAGAGTATAAGACTCATCTTAGCTTTGGGGGAGGAAAATAGGGGGGGGGGAATCTGCCTACCAGGTATTCATCTGGCTAGCATCCTTAGTCTGATCAGCTTCAGCACATTATTTTATCCCCTGGTTAGGACTTAAAAAAACCTTCTTCTGAGAGAGTAACAATGAAAGAGCCTGCAAGCCAGTAACAGCTGGGAAGATCGTTAGCACCTGGTTAGGGCTAGAAAAAAAACTTTTTCGGAGCAAGTAGAGCAATGAAAAAAACCCTGCAAAGACTTAGGGCTGGAAAAACATTCTTCGGAGAGAGTAACAATGAAAAAGCCTGCAAGGTAAGAGCTGGGAAGATCGTTAGCACCTAGTTAGGGCTGGAAAAAAAGCTTTGAAAAAGCTACATTCAGTGTATAAGACGCACCCAAATTTTCAGCCACTTTTAGGGAGGAAAAAGGTGCGTCTTATACTCCAAAAATACGGTAGTTGTCAGGCCGAAGCCATTTTAGTTGGGATCTTTGGCCTGCCACACTTTATAGTATTTTAATGTGCATTCTTTACTGTGGGAATTTGGGAGGGGGAATTGCATGAGGGCTGTCTGTATGTAGCCATAACAAATTCTTTCTAGATAGTCAAGGTCATCCTTTGTCTTCGCACTCCTGCACCTACACGGAAGGAGATGGGTGGATTCTTGACAGGGTGGCAGTTGAAGATTGGTCAACGTAATGGACTTGGGGATGTGGGGACAAGGGATTGAACTTTCAACTGGGTGGAGAAACCCCGGAGACTTCAGATTCGGGTTTCTCCCAGATGTGCCAACATGGCTCTGCTAATAAATTGGAACTTTGAGGAATACTTTGCCTCGGACTCTGATTTAATTTTCGATGCTATTTGGAACCCTGACATTAGTGTCTTAACATTGCACAGATGTACAACTTGATATGGCCAGCTTTGTATTATGCATCCCTTTATGATGGCTGGCCCATCATCTGTGTTCTGACCCAGCTCTCCAAACACGACAAACCCTCTGATGTGAACTCAAAAGATTCCTTTATTAGGAGTGCCGGCAGCCCCGGCAAAAAGTTTCTCTCTCAACGCCGGCTAACAAGTCCGTCCAGCCAGAAGATGAATAGTTGTCTACCACATCTATTCATCTCTGCCCCCTGCCTTTTATCCCCAGAGCTAGGGTGGGGCTTAGCTAGCAGCGGTGACTCTTCCATCCCAAGGATCGGCCCATAGATTTCCACTGCTCTCCTCTCCTCTGCCTTCTGCCTTCTGTGCATCCGCACGTCAGGCACTGGACCCAACTGTTCCTCCTCTTCCTCATCAGCTACCTCCAGACCTGGGGACTGTTGACTCTCCATCTGAGGGCTGATGGATGGCCCAGGCTCCGCCTCTGTCTCTCTCTCTGCCAGCTCCATCCCCTCTTCCCCGAGCTCTCAGGTAGCTTTGATGCTGACCCTGACTCCCACGCCTCCTCCTCCTCTGATTCGGCTGCTGGAGGGGCCGGTGGCTGACAGGCCACAACAACCTGCTAGTTCTGGTCCTAGCCATCAAAAGGCTGCCCGCTGCCGAGTCACCATGTGTATGAACTGTGGCTCACTCCACAAACCATGCATGAGCAAACCATGATTTAATGCAATATGCAAGCTATCAAAATGATATCTTCCATATGGAATGCTACTTTCTGCATGAGACCAGTTTCTGTAAACAGATCCAACTACTTGAATGTCAGGGTAAAGATTTAAGAGCTGACCAGATGCTACAATGATGTAATGCTGGGAATGAGTCAGCAAGGTTTTTGGGCTGATATCACTTTAAGAGCCTCTAATAAGAAGAGGCCCTATTGGGGTGTATCTCTCTCTCTCTCCGTGTGTGCTTCCATGCTGTAATTGCTGATTGCTGTTTGTTTGAGGTCTAACTAAAGAACGTGTATGTATATATTCTTTGTAGATAAAATCACTATTTAAATACAAACCTCTGCTTGCTGTATTCGCTCCTGGGTTGTTTCACATAGTCAAAACTGTGCGCACTCTGACATTGATAGTCCTCTCCAACTCTTCCTAGAGATGAATGATCATCCAAAGCATAACTTCGTTTTCCACCCGCTTTGATAAGAGCCTCGTTCCTGTACATATGTTGGCAAGTACTCACTCCAGTTCTCCATTTCACATTAATCTTCTCCACTCTGTCTAGAAGTCTCTTGATAGTCTGCCTTGCCATATCAGTTAGCTCATTTTTCCGCATGACTACAGAATATGATGTAGGCTTGGTAGCTCATTAGCAGAAATAAAGCACTATCTTTGGTTGGTAATTGATACAAGTGACTTCCATAATGTGCCCATGATAGCTATGTAATAGCACTTTAGAGAGGGCAATTTCAGATGCAGCCTAAAAATATTACACATTCCTGATTTCCTCTGATGATAAAAACTTCCTTTGGGCAATGCAATGCTCTGCTTCTTGGAGAATGTTATTCTACCTTTATAAAAATAATCTGATGCTTATCATTCTACAGAGAGATGTGGGACATACAGTATGTCAGACAACTGTAAACCACCAGATCAACCTGGATCTCTAGAATCTCTGTAAATCACATCCCACTCATTAGGCTCTTCCTGAGCATAAACATTGAATATTACTGTATTGTGTTAAGCGATGATGAACTTAACAATAGATTTTTTTAAAACAAGCTTTGGGTGGTTGGCTGGGCCAGTAAACAGAAGTGGATGGAAAAAACTTCAAGTCGTAAAAACAATTCATACTATTCATGAGTCACCCAGTCCCTTTTTAAAAACCATCTGAAGTGGTGGCCACTATCATACCTGACTGCAGAAAAGCCCACATTTTAGCTAAGGGTCAATGTTGAATATCCCTGCATGATGGCTCAGCGGTTAAAGATGCTAAGCTTGTCAGCTGAAAAGCTGACAGCCTGGGTTCAAGACCTGAGTGCTGCATGATGGAGTGAGTTCCTTGACTCAGCTCCTGCCCACCTAGCAGTTCGAAAGCATGTAAATGCGAGTAGATCAATAGGTACCACTTCGGTGGGAAGGTAACAACATTCCATAAGCCTTTGGTGTATAGCCATGCTGGCCACATGACCACAGAAAATGTCTTTGGACAACACTGGCTTCCTCAGTCAAGAAATGGAGATGCTGCTGCCAGGTTACTGGCGGCACAGTATTGGAAGAAGGAAGATCCACCTACCATTGAGGAATGGACACTAAAAGTCGTGCATCTGGCAGAGATGGCAAAAATTTCATCCTATCTTAAAGACCACTCAAATGAAAGATATATATTGGAATGGAGAAGATGGATTGACTATATTCAAAACAAGTACCAGACTAAGAAGATTCAAATAGCTTATGAATGAAACATTTTAAATTTTTAGTTTATGTTTAAAGGGTTTCGAGCGATAAGGAGTTAAAGATCTAGAGAGATTTTGAAGTCAATAATTTGTTAGCATATTTTAGTTCTATGTTTGTGAATACTATACCCTGTGCTTGTTCTGGGAAGTCTAGGGAGGGGGAGGGGGAGATGGGGGTGGGAGGGTAAGGGGGAGGGATGGGGTGAGGGGGGAAGGGGTGGGGGAAAATGTTTGTACTACTTATAAAACTTTTTAATAAAAAAAGAAATGGAGATGACCACCGTGTCCTAGAGTCGGACACAACTGGACAGGGAAACCTTTATCTTCAGTTTTAGTTAGAACCTCTGAATTTAGGAAGCCAACATCAAATCAGCACTGGACAGCTCCCAGTATTAACGGCATTACATTAGCTGCAGGGCTAGTCAAATTCCAGAATTGTACAATTGGCCAACTCACCTTTGCCAACTTGCTCATAAAGAACCGATTCTCTTCATTCTTGTCTCCCTTTGGATCCCTGAATAAGAGCTCCACTGACAGAAATCCAGTTGAAGATACTAATGCACTGAGTTGCCGATCATCTCAACCGACCATATTTCATATTCTAGTCCAAACTTCATTGCAGATGCACTGTTGGAAGAAATAGGGGGAAAAAAATCTGTGCACAATATCCCTAATTCATTCTCTACTTGGTCATGGCACAGAGATAGGACTATTATTATTCAGAAGGCAGAAGCGCGAAAGTGAATAAAACACACTCTCAAAATTTATGCTCTGCCAAGCCTCGTGGGATTAGCACTTTTGCGTCAATCTCTGTTCAGAAAGGGGTTTTGCTTTGTAATAATAATAATAATAATAATAATAATAATAATAATAATAATAATAATAATAATAATAATAATAATAATAATAATAATAATAATAATAATAACAACAACAATAACAACAACAACAACAACAATAATAATAATAACAACAACAAGCCTGAAAAAGTCACTGAAAATCAGATGGTCAAGATCTTGTGGGATTTTCGTATACAAACAGACAAGGTACTGGCGCATAATACACCAGACATCACACTGGTCGAGAAAAACAAGGTGACTATCATTGACATTGCAATACCAGGTGATAGCAAGGTTGATGAAAAGGAACACGAAAAAATCGCAAAATACCAGGACTTAAAAATCGAAATTCAACGATTATGGCACAAACCAGCAGTGGTAATTCCAGTGGTGATTGGAACACTGGATGCTGTCCCAAAAGCACTGGAGTTACATTTAAAACAGCTCAAAATTGACAAAATCACCATCAGTCAAATGCAGAAAGCCGCACTGCTTGGTTCCGCACATATACTTCGAAAATACATTACGACATCCTAGGCCCCTGGGTGGGGCTCGACTAGTAATCAATGCCAAATCCGGTGAAACAACTGGCCGCTGTGATACAATTGTATAATAATAATAATAACAACAACAACAATAACAACAACAACAACAACAACAATGTAACATGACAACGCACCCAACTGTATTTCATCTAGAGCAGTGGTCACCAACTGGTGGTCTGTGGACCACTGGTGCTCCGCAAGAAAATGTTGGTGGTCCACAGAAAAATTATTTGCATTTTTTATATTGCACTAAATCAGGGGTCCTCAAACTATGGCAATGTGCAATGAATGTTTGTTTTGCTGCAGAGAGTCTCCCCCTTCAGGGTCTTTTTGTGTGGGTAGGAGGGGGGCAGAAATTCCTACTTGGGGTCTGCTTCGGCCTCCTGGTGCAGGGCTTTGGGCGAAGGCTGGAGGGAAGCACTACTGGTGGTGAAGAGCCAGAGGGCCTTGTTCCAGTGGGACTGCATCATGGCCTGAAACTGGCTGACCATCTCAGCCCAGTGAGCCTCCAGGCGCCGGTACCTGGCCTTGCACTCCCGCAGGTCTTCCGTCTGCTTGGAAAGCCTATGCTCCTAGTCCTCAGTGAGGTGCTTCTGCTGAGCCTCCTTCTCAGTCAGATCCAATTTGAACTGAGCCAGCTGTTTTGCCAACACTTTCTCATGGTGGCTGGGAGGGGAGGGGCGAGTAGAGGCTGGTGAGACACCCCTCGATGGGAGTGACATCGAGTTGTCCATGCCCACCTAGTCATATGACCACCTAGCCATGCCCACCCAGCCGGTCATTAGGCAGATCATATTAGTGGTCCGCACGATTTAAAATTATGAATTTAGTGGTCCCCGAGGTCCGAAAGGTTGGTGACTCCTGGTCTAGAGAAAGGAAGAGACACAAAAATTCCTCAGCAATTAAAGCTGCATCAAGGGCAAACTTTTGAGCAAAGGAAGATCACAAGGCAAACTGATTCTCTGAAAGAAAAATATTTCTAATATGAAGGGACAGCAAGATAACAATTGCCATGTAAGAATCCGGCATACCAGAACTTGCTTTCCCCCTAGATAGAAATTTGGAGCAAAGGTAGCAATTACTCGGAACATAAGACGACAGCAGTGTTGCCTGAAAGCAAGATAGACAAGTTACAGACCAAAGCTAGGCAGGATGAGATTAATATCAGAAAATTTCACTGTCAGAAATTGAGATTGGAATGCACCCTTCCAAGCTTTCAAAAGGATAATGTATTGCCTTCCTCTCTCCCTTTTTACATCCATCAAATTTATTATGTTTTCTGAGCCTGAGTTATTTAAAACCATCTTCCTCCAATGTGGTTTTTCATCTGAGAATTGAAATCGGCACATTTGGAAACATTCAAAGTTTGGGGAGGTGGGGAAATTGACCTAAATGTTTATTTCCTCCAACCTAGAAGCACACATATCTTAAGCTGGTCTTTGCAATGGATTTTTCTGATTGGTACAGACAAATTTTGGTATGATAGCCCAATACTTAGTCTATATTTTGGAGAAAGGGAGATGTTTGATCTTATTGATTTATTAACTGTTCCTTCATTGACTGGATTCACAAAAACATAGTATTTTATTGCGTAGGAGGGGAAACTAGAAGGAACGAACTGGTAAGTTTCGATCAAGGCAACTAGAGTTAGAGTGTGAGGAAATTTACTCACACCACCTCTTCCTTCTCCTCTTTATTCTAATGTGTGCTTGTAAGGAGATGAAAAGTAAGAAGATCATAGACAGGGAGTGCCTAGACTAGCCCCATTTTTACAAGGACATTGTTTAGCATTTATTTCTGTATTCCAACAGAAAGAAAGGGCTAACATGCTAGTAGCCCTCTTTCCTATGTTCACATCAGCGGCGGGTTGCTTGCTTAACAATGCCAGTGCGCTGCACGCACATCTCCATGTTTCGGGGGGGCGTGCGCTTGTTACACACGCGTGTTCCCTCACACAATTTTGCTTCTACGCATGCGTGGAAGCAAAATCTCGCAGAAATCTGGCGAGGGGACATGCATGTGTGTGAAATTTCGGCGAGATTTTGCTTCCGCGCATGCGCAAAAGCAAAATCTCGCCAAAATCTCACACACACGCATGTTCCCTCGCCAGATTTTGGCGAGATTTTGCTTTCGCGCATGCGCAGAAGCAAAATTGCCCAAAAATTCACAGAAAAAAATGGCGACACGCGCGACGGACCGGCAGAGAGGGCTCCGGAGCGGTCGCGCACAAACTGCGCAATCGGCCGCTCCCGACTGGAGCTGCGCACCAGACAGCTCCAGCAGGAACCCACCTCTGGTTCACATCCTGCGGCTGACCAGGGAGATTAAGTTTTATACAAATGAATCCCCGGGGTTTTTTTAAAGTTCAAACTAAGCCATTCCACTGGAAACTGGGTTATAAGGGCTACACAACATGCTAACTTATTCTTGACCCCCGTTAAGCGTCTCACAAAAACACAGTCTTTCTTCAATCCCTTTTCTCAAAATAACTCTTAAAGCTGCAATCTTCGGGTTGGGTTAATATCTCAACCTCCGGGGCAACCTGAGGTCTAACAAAGACCATTGAGTGAGGCCAACTCGTAGAACAGCTTCCAAACAATATTTGCCAGCAGCCCCATGGAGACAGCCAGAGTTCCAATGGAAGCTTTCTCCTCGTGGAGAAGGAATAGATGCCAAATCTCCCTCCCCCACCCTTCATCTCCTCGTCAAATTAACAATAACTATGACAATGAAATAATTGGGAATTTGTGGGCCAGGGAGACTTGGATTGGCCTATCTTATAATTAAATCCATGCTGTTCAGAGACCTAGTGCTAGGCTGTGGTGAGACTTTGAGGTTAATAAGAAGATTTAAAAAAAAACCCTTCCCATCCGTTATTTTTACAGCAAGCCTTTGCAGAGATTGGAAGAGGGGAGGGGGAGAATGTGTGAGCCCCTGTGTTTTCTTGCATGAAATAAAAGGCTGGGAACAGCAGGGATTTTGCAGGAGCAGAGCCCCTAATAAGCAAGCAAGCGGGCTTGGGAGATAACTAATCTAAGAAAGATCATGGCTTTGCCGAGAGATTGAGAAATGCATACAAGGAAAGAACACATATTGATAGCAGGTAGCCGGAAAGGTGTTTTAATGTCTGCTTTAAGAGAAAGTTCCTAATTCCTTAAGAAGCTGGATCACTGCCCAACATTATATTTTCCCCACCTCCTTGAAATGCAACTCCACCATTCTCCACACCGTGCTGGTCTGTGCTTCATTGCATGAAGCAAAAGGTCTATCAATGGAAGCTGATGGGATCTGAAATTGCCCCAACCAAGATCTTACACTGTCCCAGAGTTTCCAAGGACTTTGAAACCTGAGCTTATGAACTCTTAGCTTGCTAATAGACTATTTGTAGCTCAGGGTTGAGGTGGAGTCCTTGGTGCTCTCTAAGCTTGGTTGTTTTCCTGCAGATGTTTCATTACCCAAACTAGGTAACATCATCAGTGCTAGAAGGGAGTAGGGTTTGTGGAATGGAGATGGAGGAGGAGGAGGACTGTGGGGTCCTTGATGCTCTCTGGGCTTGCTTGTTTTCTTGCAAACGTTCCATTACCCAACTAGGTAACATCATCAGTGCTACTAAGGAGTGCTGTTTGCTATCAGTTTATATTCTGGTGCCTTGCCTGTCTGTGTATGGGCAGTCTTAGAGATTGTTTGGTTGAGCTGTTTACTGATGGCCCTTTGGCAGTCAAGAAACTGCCAAATCAGTCAAGAAACTGCCAAAGAGCCATCAGTAAACAGCCCAACCAAACAATCCCTAAGACCGCCCCCACCCATGCAGACAGGCAAGACACCAGAATATAAACTGACAGCAAACAGCACTCCTTAGTAGCACTGATGATGTTACCTAGTTGGGTAATGAAACATCTGCAAGAAAACAAGCAAGCTCAGAGAGCACCAAGGACAGGGGTGGGTTCTACTTACCTTCGCCACCGGTTTGCATCGCGATGTTTTGCGCGAGCGCGCTTGCTCCGCTCACGCGCGAGCGCACATCCCCTTGCACAATTTGGCTTCCATGCATGCACAGAAGCAGTAATGAGCCCGAAACACAGCGGAGGAGCTCATCAGCTATGCTTCGGGCGAAGAAATAAAGGTCAGAATTCACCCGCGGGTGGGCAGGAGGGCCCTTTTTCAAGCCGTGGAAGGGGAAAAAATCCCCAAAAAGATGGCAGCATGCACAGAACAGCACCAACAGTGACATCACCAGCGGGTCGCTACCGGTTCGGGCGATCTGGTTGGAACCAGGAGAAACCCACCCCTGACCAAGGGCCCCTCTTAGCTTGCTTGCTGCTCCAGAGGAAATGCAGTTTTGCAGCATTTACTTTCAGAGCTGCAGGAAGGCATTCCCTGTTAGGCAGTGATTTTATATTGCCTGTTACATGTATATGCAGGAAGCTGCATCCCTATCAAATATAATGGTTTATTCCTGAGCACGTGATTAATATATTCCTAGTACGCATGCGTACATTCCTTTCTTTGTTCCTTCCTTCTTCTTCAGCTTCTGTAAGGAGGAAGACCTGTTTTATAGCCAAGATGTGATTTATTTGTTTTTGTACCGAAATAAATATTTTCTACTTTAGTATTTTAAACTGCGGTTTCTTTTTATAATGTCAGAGTTCCAGGGAAAATATCTATTTTGCCTCTGATGAGAGAAATTCTTATCTAACATTCCCCCCCCCCAAAGAGTTTGGCAGGATTGTTTCTCCTCCAACTGGTGGCATGGTGCTGTGGTGGTCTGCCTATCTCCCTGTCCTCCATTCCCATTCGTAAAGGAATTTATTCCAGCATTCTCCCTGCACAGAGTAGCTTGTTGGGAGCTCTGTCCTGTTTGTGGCTGTGAAAAGAACTCGCGACTAAGAAAGGATATTAGCTGGGGAAGCATCCCTGGGCCTTTCTGCAGGCTCTCATTGGCCATCTGGAGGGCCAGTGGGCCGTAGGGAAGGATGAGGCTTGGCAATGGGGAGATTTGCCTGTCGGGCAAAACTGAGAGCTTTCTGGAGTAAAAAAAAGTTGCAAACAAATGGAAGGATGCGTAATTTTGGTCAGCTTACAGATAAACAGCTTTTGAGCCT
Organism: Diadophis punctatus similis; assembly: GCA_023053685.1. Classification (NCBI taxonomy): domain Eukaryota; kingdom Metazoa; phylum Chordata; class Lepidosauria; order Squamata; family Dipsadidae; genus Diadophis; species Diadophis punctatus. The sequence goes on from JALIGW010000015.1 coordinate 1,527,561, forward strand.
AAAGCCTTTTTTTTTTTTTTTTTGCTCCTTGGCTCGGATTTTGCATGTATAATCTAGGAAGAAGGATGGTTGCATTAATTCCAATACACCCTTTATTGCCAATGCTTTTCCTTTGAGTACTTGGAGCAAACGAAACCTGCCACAGATAGTCCTCGACTTGCGACAGTTCCTTTAGTGACCGTTCGAAGTTACAACGGCCCTGAAAAAAATGTGACCTATGCCCGTTTTTTCACATTTACAACCCCATGGCAGCATCCCTGTGTGCATGTGATCAAAATTCGGACCCTTGGCAACTGATTCATATTTAAGACGGTTGCAATGTCGCGGGGTCACGTGATCTCCTTTTGCGACCTTCTGACAAGCAAAGTCAAACGGGGAAGGCAGATTCACCTAACAACCGTGATGCTAGTTTAACAACTGCAGGGATTCACTCAACAGCTGTGGCAGGAAAAGCCGTAAAAGGGAGCAACGCTCACTTTAACAAATGTCTCCCTTAGCAACAGAAAGGCGGGGCTCAATTGTGGTCATAAGACGAGGACTTACCCGTACAACACTTCTAGAGAATAAGAGACCAGGATAGCTGAAGAACACCCTTTTTCCTCTATCCCAGTGTTTCCCAACCTTGGCAACTTGAAGATATCTGGACTTCAACTCCCAGAATTCCCCAGCCAGCATTCGCTGGCTGGGGAATTCTGGGAGTTGAAGTCCAGATATCTTCAAGTTGCCAAGTTTAGGAAACACTGCTCTATCCCTTTGTTTTGTTTTTTCAAATTCTGCAGCAGGATTCCCTATCCAGATTCTACCACTTTTCAGAGACAATGCTTCCAGAAAGCCATAACACCTACTGGCCGGTGTGAGAATCAAGGTCATGTCAATGGATACCTGTTGAAGTTGAGCGGGAACATGCCTGGACCAGAGGTGGGTTGCTCCCGGTTCGTACTGGTTCTATAGAACCAGTAGCGGGAATTTCCCCACGCTCGCTGAACTGGGAGCGATCGCCGGTTGGGCACGCCCCCGAACCAGCTCTAATGGCGGCGCCATAGGTGCTGCCATCTTGCTTTTAGCTTCTGTGCACGCGCAGAAGCTGTTTTTTAGTTTTTGGTAATATGTAAATGTGGCCGCACGGCGCACAATGGTGTGGGAAGAAGCGAACCGGCGGTGAGGTAAGTTAGAACCCACCCCTGACCTGGACTGATTGGCCCATGTGACTGGAGAGACAAAGGTGGGTGGGGAGGTCTTATTCTTTTAACTATCCCTAAGCATGGGAATAATTTAGAGCTAGTTTCACCTTTCTAAGTGCCGATATGATGAACTCAATAAAGGATCTCTTGAACCTGAACAAAGTGTCTGTCACGATGTGAATTATTGCCAGTTGTGCAGATCTACTGTTTTCTTGTATTTATGGTCAAGCAGACATGTGATATGTTCTATTATGCATGCCTGCATTCCAGAAGTGATAATGATAATGATAATAACAGAGTTGGAAGGGACCTTGGAGGTCTTCTAGTCCAACCCCCTGCTTACGCAGGAAACCCTACAACATTCAGACAAATGGTTATCCAACATCTTCTTAAAAACTTCCAGTGTTGGAGCATTCACAACTTCTGGAGACAGGCTGTTCCACGGATTAATTGTTCTAACTGTCAGGAAATTTCTCCTTAGTTCTAAGTTGCTTCTCTCCTTGATTCAACTCCTTCCTTCTCTTCCTCCATTTCTGCCGATGGCAGAAGTGACTTTTTCATTAGCCGATAAGATGTAGTTTACTAAGGGATTTTTTTTATTACTTTCCTACTGAAATAAATATTTTGTTAATTAGATTTGAATCTCGGTTTTATTTTCTAATGAGAATGACTTCAAAAGGAAGCAAAGATCCATCGACCTCCACGGGGGATTGATCCCCCGCTTTAACAGTGTCAGAGTCCTGACTTCCCTGAGTTCATTACTCAGAACGATGACACTCACTGCATTGACCCCAATTTATAGCTTTGCCCTGCCCTTGGTTGCCTGTGTACAACTTAGAAACAAGATGACAATGACAGAGAAGATCGTTCCTGAATACCAACCTTTAGCTTGAACTATGCTATTTTCCAACTGAATTTCACCCGCATTCGACTGCTTGGTTTATCACCCTAAGACCATGTATGAAGTCTTGTCTCATCTATGTCAGAGCCGAGCCCTAAGAAATCAAGAAGCTCTTATTTGTAGGTTAATGCTTTACTCCGTGAACATCTGACCGGAATGTCACTCAAGCATGGATGTGCCCTGCCACACAGATTGAACTAAGTCCTTCATGGTTGTGGAACATCTCCACTAAATTAATTCGTTCGTTTTATGAAGAGTCATGCCAATTCTTTTTCTGCACGTACACCCCCCCCTTTTTTTTTTTGCTAATTTACAATTCATCAATTCTACTTTTTTTTTTCACTGCGAGAGCATGACATTTCATCCACACATTATGTGGAAGAGCAGACTTACTCTGAAGTCACCAGGCAATTCCAAATGTCATGCGCTAATTGGTTCCCAACAGATCTTGGCAAAAAGACTGCACAGCACTTGCTAATCAGGAGGAGGAGGAGGAGGAAATGGAGGTGGAGGAAGAAGAGAAGGAGGAGGAGGAGGAAGAGGAGGAAGAGGAGGAAATGGAGGAGGAAGAGGAGGAAGAGGAGGAAGAGAAAGAGGAGGAGGTAGAAGAGGAAGAGGAAGATATGGAGGAGGAGGAGGAGGAAATGGAGGAGGAGGAGGAAGAGGAGGAAAAGGAAGAGGAGCAGGAAGAAGAGGAAGAGATGGAGGAGGAGGAGGAGGAGGAGGAGGAGGAGGAGGAGGAAATGGAGGTGGAGGAAGAAGAGAAGGAGGAGGAGGAGGAAGAAGAGGAGGAAGAGGAGGAAATGGAGGAGGAGGAGGAAGAGGAGGAAGAGGAAGAGGAGGAGGAAGAAGAGGAAGAGGAAGATATGGAGGAGGAGGAGGAGGAAATGGAGGAGGAGGAAGAAGAGGAGGAAAAGGAAGAGGAGCAGGAAGAAGAGGAGGAAATGGAGGAGGAAGAGGAGGAAGAGGAGGAAAAGGAAGAGGAGCAGGAAGAAGAGGAGGAAATGGAGGAGGAAGAGGAGGAAGAGGAGGAAGAGGAAGAGGAGGAGGAAGAAGAGGAAGAGATGGAGGAGGAAGAAGAGGAGGAAAAGGAAGAGGAGCAGGAAGAAGAGGAGGAAATGGAGGAGGAAGAGGAGGAAGAGGACGAAAAGGAAGAGGAGCAGGAAGAAGAGGAGGAAATGGAGGAAGAGGAGGAAGAGGAGGAAGAGGAAGAGGAGGAGGAAGAAGAGGAAGAGATGGAGGAGGAAGAAGAGGAGGAAAAGGAAGAGGAGCAGGAAGAAGAGGAGGAAATGGAGGAAGAGGAGGAAAAGGAAGAGGAGGAGGAAGAAGAGGAGGAAATGGAGGAGGAAGAGGAGGAAGAGGAGGAAGAGGAAGAGGAGGAGGAAGAAGAGGAAGAGATGGAGGAGGAAGAAGAGGAGGAAAAGGAAGAGGAGCAGGAAGAAGAGGAGGAAATGGAGGAGGAAGAGGAGGAAGAGGACAAAAAGGAAGAGGAGCAGGAAGAAGAGGAGGAAATGGAGGAGGAAGAGGAGGAAGAGGAGGAAATGGAAGAGGAGGAGGAAGAAGAGGAAGAGATGGAGGAGGAAGAAGAGGAGGAAAAGGAAGAGGAGCAGGAAGAAGAGGAGGAAATGGAGGAGGAAGAGGAGGAAGAGGAGGAAAAGGAAGAGGAGCAGGAAGAAGAGGAGGAAATGGAGGAGGAAGAGGAGGAAGAGGAGGAAAAGGAAGAGGAGCAGGAAGAAGAGGAGGAAATGGAGGAGGAAGAGGAGGAAGAGGAGGAAGAGGAAGAGGAGGAGGAAGAAGAGGAGGAAATGGAGGAGGAAGAGGAGGAAGAGGAGGAAAAGGAAGAGGAGGAGGAAGAAGAGGAGGAAATGGAGGAGGAAGAGGAGGAAGAGGAAGAGGAGGAGGAAGAAGAGGAAGAGATGGAGGAGGAAGAAGAGGAGGAAAAGGAAGAGGAGCAGGAAGAAGAGGAGGAAATGGAGGAGGAAGAGGAGGAAGAGGACGAAAAGGAAGAGGAGCAGGAAGAAGAGGAGGAAATGGAGGAGGAAGAGGAGGAAGAGGAAGAGGAGGAGGAAGAAGAGGAAGAGATGGAGGAGGAGGAGGAGGAGGAGGAGGAGGAGGAGGAGGAGGAGGAGGAGGAGGAGGAGAAGGAACAAGGGGAAGAGATGGAGGAAGAGGAGGAGAACATCAATATAAGAACGGGTTCAGAACCTAGGGAAGGTAGAAAGAATACAGGTAGTCTTTGACTTACAATAGTTCATTTAGTGACCGTTCAAAGTTACAACAACACTGAAAAAAATGACATGATCCTTTTCCACAGTTACGATCTTTCCAGCATCCCCATGATCATGTGATCAAAATTCAGATGCTTGGCAGCCGGTTCATACTTTATGACCGTTGTTGTCTCCCAAGGTCATGTGATCCCCTTTTGTGACCTTCTGACAAGCAAAATCAACAGGGAAGCCAGATTCACTTAACAGCCGTCTGATTAACTTATCCACTGCAGTGATTCACTTAACAACTGTGGCGCGAAAGGTCGTAGAATGAGGCAAAACTCACTTAACAAATGTCTCACTTAACAGCAGAAATTTGGGAATCGGTTGTGGTCGTAATTCGAGGACTATCTGTGCTCCCTGAAATGGATCTTGCTATTAATAGAACACCGATCTACTGGCTCCTTTCAGCTTTGAGAAGTGAACAGTTGTGTGAAAACATAGATCACAGCGAGAGGATGTGTAAAGAATGTACTGGGGTGAGTCAAAAAGTAATGCCATTTTCTTTACTTCAGGTGAAGTTTTTGATAAAAATACCTGAAACCTTTCCCAGTTATAAATGATTATATCATTTACGTTCTGAAATATTTTGTTTCTGACTTTTCAGGTTTTTAGACTCGCAAGGAAAATTCAAAATGGCTGCCCCCTTAGAGTTGCGTCAAAAACAAAGAGCAGTGATTGAATTCCTTGTTGCTGAGGGGGAAACCCCTGAGAACATTCACAGACGGTTACAAAATGTGTTTGAGGACAATACTTTAGATTATAGCAATGTATGCAGGCGGTTTGAAGAGGGTTTGAGAGGCAAACATTATTCCAGTGACGAGGAAGTGAACACTGCAGTGAAGAAGTGGCTCAAAGAACAGTCAACAGAATTTTAGGAGGCAGGGATACATGCTCTCATTCGAAGGTGGAACATTGCTATTGAGAGAAACGGTGACTATGTTGAGAAGTAGGGATGTGATCCACAGAGGACCAGCTTCATTTTGATGTATGCTGCATGTTCCTGTGTTGGTAATTACTGTATACCTGTCCTAAAGAAAATGGCATTACGTTTTGACTCACTCTTGTACTATAGGATATTGGCCTGAGATAAACCCAGATGGAACTGGGATTAACCTTTCCCAGTCCAGGAAAAGGTGCAATTACTACATAAGTCCCAAAGGTGCTTTTTCAAGAGGCAACTGGACTTTCTGGTTTTTCTTTGAAGACGTTTCGCTTCTCATCCAAGAAGCTTCTTCGGCGTTGAAGAAGCTTCTCGGATGAGAAGCGAAACACCTTCAAAGAAAAACCAGAAAGTCCAGTTGCCTCTTGAAAAAGCACCTTTGGGACAACCATGACCTGGCTGACTGAGAATCTCCATAGGCACTTAGCTATGCATTTTGGAATAAAGTGTACATGTTTTCTAATCTAACTGCACCTATGTGTGTTTGGATGTCATCTGAGTCTGCTACTCTCTTCTGGAATCGGTACAGTAAGTATCCAGAATCTTCACTGAAGATTCAAAAAGAATGGGATAAATTAAGTTCCGTGGCATTTGTAACAAGTATACCAATTCTGATAACTTGATGCAAAGAATGTTTCACTTGATAGTGGGTGTCAGAGGGAAACCCGTGCCAAGAAATCTTGCAGATGGCGGTGAGAATGACTTTGACATGTAATCCAACACGGTATAAAGCTAAACAAGATCTGTGGGATTTTTCAAATGATATTTCCATATGGTTGCTCTTAGAAAGAGTCATCCGAGAACACTTCCAAGTTTGTCAAACGTGGTTTGGAGTAAATGTTTATCATAAAAATAAAAAATAAAAACAGAAAGGGAAATGACAACCGTAATCTTTTAAGGTGAGGTTGGAAGCTCATCAAAGGAGTAACACGAAAAATTAATTCTAATGGTTACCGCTCGGCCAAATCATATCTTTGAAACTGACAGGTCCATTTTTTTTCATGGCAGCAGGGGACAAATTAACGGGAGGGTGACAAAAAGATTCTTAAACCAAAAGAAAAAGGAAAGAAAAAACAAGAAAAAGGAAAACACAAGATGGAGAGGACATTGGTTTGTAAGATGTCTTATATTCAGCAAAATTAGTCCATCTAATACTTGGATGTGGTATTCCTGGGAATTAACCCAACTGGCTTTCATGCCTAAGGCAAGACTAGAACTCCCAGTCTCTGGGTTTCTAGCATGGTGCCCAACCACCAGACCAAACTGTCTCTGTTTTGGCAAAAGGCAATGACTTAGAGGCAACTAGCTCTGCTGGGGAGTATGGAAAATCTTGAAAGATTTTTGGGGGTAGATAGCAATAGCACTTAGACTTATATACCGCTTCATAGTGCTTTACAGCCCTCTCTAAGCGGTTTACAGAGTTCAGCATATTGCCCCCAACAATCTGGGTCCTCATTTTACCCACCTCGGAAGGATGGAAGGCTGAGTCAACCTTGAGCCTGGTGAGATTTGAACAGCTGAACTGCTGAACTAGCAGTCAGCTGAAGTAGGTTGCAGTGCTGCTTTTAACCACTGCGCCACCTCGGCTAGATGGGGTAAAGAGCCAATAGGATTACATTTTTTCCAACCAGCACCTGATCCTTGCAGATCAATTCGTTCAACCTTTCCTCATCCACTGGGATGACTGAGAATCTCTACAGGTTTTTAGCTATACAATTTGGGATGGACACCCTTTGAATGGTGTGGGAGTAGGAATGGATTTCCAGAGAAAAAAAATTGCAGACTGCAGGAACCAGGAGCACCACTCAGGTGACCCTGAGGACACGATAAATCTCCAAGTGCTTCAGCGACCCTCTAAAAGGATGCAAATGACCAGCTGTCTGCAAGGAATATAAATCCTTCCATTCCCCACCATCCAGTCAGAGCTAAAGAAGCTTCTTGGATGAGAAGCGAAACGTCTTCAAAGAAAAAGCAAGAAAGTCCAGTTGCCTCCTGAAAAAAACCACCTTTGGGACACTGGGAAATGTGTTTTGAGGGAAAAGGTGGCATCAACTTGCAGATCTTCATTTGAAGGTATGACATGCACCCGCTTCAAATTTCCAAGCCATCAAGCGGGATGGGAAAACACTGACAGCTGAAATCAGCTCAAACATTTCCAGTGATAAAAATGCAATTATTCTTCCATCAGCTCACAAGTCTGGCTTTTGACAGCTGAAACCTCGGTAAACCATGTTTTATAATTGAAATGGGGAAAGGAGTCAACCAGATGACATAATATATAAAATGCTTTCCAGAAAGACCTGAAAGGATCCATTGGGTTGAGGATCACTTCCCCCCCTCACTCCCCTTTTGTGATCTGTGCAATTAGGATGCGGGGTGTCACATAGTGAATATTGTCAGTTGCATGTCTATGCAGGGTGATACACCCCTCTCTAATATTATGGTACATTCCAATATAAGCAGAGCACGTGATATGATGTTCTTTGCGCATGTCTACATTCCTAATCCACCATTAATTTTCTTCTGACTTGGCTCTTGACCTGAACGGTCGTGTTTTCTTAGCAAAGATGTAATTCAGGGTTTATTATTATTGTACTGCAATAAATATTTTCTATTAGATACTTAATCTCGGTTTTATTTCTAACTGTTTGAATTCCAAGTAAAGATCCAAAACGTCGCCTCTATGAGATTTTATTCTCAACCCAACACGGGGAATGGTTCATTCTGAACTTTGCATGTCAGATTTCCCAAGCTTTCTGTCGCAACGTAGGAGACCTTTGCCGGGGATGGAGAGAATGACTCTGTAAAAATCCTTTCATTTCTTTGCGAAGAGGGAAGGGGTCCCTGGAGAAATTGGAAGCAGGATTTACAGGGGTTTTTTTAATAAAAAAAAATATTGAAAAGCTTTAATCTTCTCAAACCAGCAAGGACAACAGGAATGGAGACCACTCTCACTCTTAGCTGGGAAAGGTCACACAAAAAATCCATACGTACAATAACAACTTGAAGATTCTGTGGGGAAGGGACGTCCACCAAAGTCCGTTTATATCATCTGCGTCCATTTATGCTACTTGTAGAATTATGCCATTGACATCGATGGCATGCTTTCCAATAAAATATTCATTTAACAGACCAACCCTCTATTTAGATGAATAGGCAATTAAATGAGGGTGAATTCAGAACAACTACTGGGGGAAAAAAAGTATTTGTTCTGTCTAAAATCCATTAAACCCCAAGATCCATTAAGCCAGGGTTCAGTGCATTAGAGATTGCTACGTAAAACCATCGTGGATCTATTTTGGAAAGTCATTAAAAAAAACAACACTCTGATATAACTAATGTTATTGATGTACACCAGATTTAGTTAGAGCTGGGTTTTTTTTCTTTTTTCTTTTCCTTTTCTCTTCCCCTCCTCTCCCCACCGTCCCTCGTCCCCTCCCCTCCTCCTCTCTTCTCTTCCCCTCTCCTCTCCTCCTCTCCTCTCTTACCTCCTCTCCTTTCTCTCTCCTCCCTTCCCCTCTCCTCTCCTCCCCTCCCCTTCCCCTCTCCTCTCCTCCCCTTCCCTTCTCCTCTCTTCCCCTCCCCTTCCCCTCTCCTCTCCTGCCTCCTCTCCACCCATCTCTTCTCCTCCCCTCATCTCCTGTCCTCCTCTCCTGTCCTCTCCTGTCCTCTCCTCTCCTGCTTTTTATTTCCTTTCCTAACTACTTTTCTCCCCCCCTCCCAAGTATTGCATAACATTTACCCTGAAAGGGACTATATAATACATAGAAAGGATGGATGGATGGATGGCTGCTTACTCTGTTTCATTTTTATTATTCATTGCAATATGTGTTCCATCACAGCCAAAAACTACTTTCAACAGTGTCTCTTAAACACCACCGCAAGAGAGCCCAATTTTAGAAATAAAAATTGGGTATTGGAAAAGGGAACTTCCTAACCTCAACGCAATTCAGCTGTCGGTGCATTTTCCCATTGTCAGTTGTGTAGAAATATAATGTGTTTGCTTGTTGTTTTCTGAATAGCAGGCAGAACCCATTTTTCTTCCGGACGGATTTGCTACTAAGCAAAACGAATGTCAGCGGAGAGCAGGAAAAGTCAGGAAACTCAGCATCCTCTTCAAGAGTTGTACATGAAGCAACAAGCAAGAATATCTATGGAGATGCTCAGTCATCCAGGTCATGGTTGTCCCAAAAGGGCTTTCTCAAAAGGCAACTGGATTTTCTTGGGTTTTTTCCTTGAAGACGTTTCGCTTCTCATCCAAGAAGTTCCGACGGAATGGTGGAAAATGGAAGGATTTATATTCCTTTCTGTTAGGGTGAGAATAAATCTCACAGAGGCGATGTTTGATCTTTCTCTCGGAACTCAGACATTTAGAAATAAAGCCGAAGTTAAAGTCTAATAGAAAATATTTATTTCGGTACAAAAACAATAAATTCTGAATAATTACATTCTTGCTAATTAAATGCGACCGCTCCCGGTCAGAGCCAAACCACAAGAAGAAGAATGGAGAATCAGGAATGTAGATCACATCATGTGTTCTGCTTGTAATGGAATGTACCATAATATTAGGATAGGGATACATCACCCTGCATAGACATACAACTGGCAATATTCACCACGTGACACTTTCTCTAGTCCTTTCAGCAATTCCAAGAAGGTTCCACACCCATTTGCACTACTTAGGTGACCCTGAGGGCACAGATTAACCTCCAAGTGGCCTCAATGACTCTCAGAAAGAGTGCTAATGACCAGATGACCGCAAGGAATACAAAGCCTTCAGTCAGAACCGAAGAACCTTCTTGAATGAGAAGCAAAACATTTTCAGGGGAAAATCAAGAAAGTCCAGTTGCCTTTTGAAAAAAACACCTTTGGGACAACAAAGCGAGAATCCTAATTTAACTCATTTAAAGACAAGATGGATACGTTCCTCAAGAAAGGAGGAGAAATGGCATGGCCAAGCAAATAAGTCTGTTATAGTTTTTTTTTTTAAAGGGAGGTGTACTGTATTCAGTCTTCTATTTTCCCCTATTCAGAGAAAAAAATATATCTGGTTGCTAGGAGTCTAAAATGACTTGACGGGACATAATCAATCAAATTTCCCCTACATTCTGATGGGTTATCATGTATGTAATTCTATCATCATTGCCGTAACGTATAAAAAGCTCATCTTGACTCCCCCCCCCCCCCCGATTCTTGCTTTGTTTGGAATAACAAGAGTACCATCTGTGGAGATCACTGGAAGAAAAAAAATGAGAAGGCTGCTTGTTTGCCTTTTCAAGAACTTTAGAGTTGGTCATCAAACCACAAATGCTGTCCTCAACTTGGTGACAGGGAGCCTGTGATTTGGTTGTGCTATGAATAAGCTTCTTAGCTGCACACCAAGAGAACTAGACACAAGAACAGTTTTCTCCCGAACGCCATCACTATGCTAAACAAATAATTCCCTCACCACTGTCAAACTATTCACTAAGGCTGCATTACTATTACTATTAGTCTTCTCATCGTTCCTATCACTCATCTCCTCCCACTTATGACTGTATGACTGTAACTTGTTGCTTGTATCCTTACGATTTATGTTAATATGGATTGTTTCCTGATTGCCTATTTGTACCCTATGACAACCATTAAGTGTTGTATCTTATGATTCTTGACAAATGTATCTTTTCTTTTATGTACACTGAGAGCATATGCACCAAAGACAAATTCCTTGTGTGTCCAATCACACTTGGCCAATAAAGAATTCTATTCTATTCTATTCTATTCTATTCTATTCTATTCTATTATATTCTATTCTATTCTATTCTATTCTATTCTATTCTATTCTTCTGACACATTCTTCCATGATCTTGTATATGTTTATTTTTATTTGACTATTTTAATGTTAATTTTTTAATATGCCACTCATATGAACAACTATATAAAATCCCTTTTTATGACCCTGTAATCCCTTAATTTGGGGTAGAGTTGGGTCGACTGGATGAAGCTGAGCATTTACTGGCTGGATGCCCTTCCTGATGCCTTGCGGAGTTCACAGCAGAGATGAGCGACTATATAAATTTGATCAATAAATAAGATACCAGAAACTCAAGAGTGCCTTTGGATGACTTTGAATGGATTTCTTGGTTTGGATCTTGAGTGAGGGCTGATCCTACCATTCTACCCAATTCTGCCTTTGTCTTGAATGGATTACCAAATCCGCATTTCTAAAAGCCAGCCTCAGCTTCGTACCTGCTTGGGGGCCGGGAGCTGAGGCTCTGAGTTTCTGTCTCGCTTAAGATTTCTATTTCTCTTTTAGGGGAAATATAATATTCTGCCTTTTTAATATTTCCTAAAATGTTTCATTCTTCTAGGAGGGGCGGGTGCTAACTTTCTACAATGAGATAAGCTCTGACTCACTTGCTGTCTGCAGGTTGTTTGCATCGGCTGCCTCTTCTGTTCCTTTTCCTGCCTCCTCACACCCTGCTGAGCAAAGATTGCTTGGCTGTCTAGACGGTGCCGGAATAATGTTAGCAATCGTGCTACGGGTTAATTTCTCCTTCACAATGCAAACGTGACTGGCACCTTACATGCAGTCATGACTTAGATCACAGTAAGAACAAGGTTTTTCTCTGCAGGGAAAAGGGGGAAATGCCATGACAACAGGGTGTCTTTTCCGCAGAAAACTCACATCATCATCGTTACCTCTGGGAGGAGTGAATTTGACAGACTATTTATGCTCCTGTTATGAGTTGCACACATTCGGGAACCTTCACATGGGGTGAAAGATACCCTTTTGTTGGCTTAGAGTCCGGCTGTCAATCCAACAAATCAATCAATCAGAATAGAGCTGGAAGGGACCTTGGAGGTCTTCTAGTCCAACCCCCTGCTCAAGCAGGAAACCGTATAACATTTCAGACAGGTGGCTGCCCAGTCCCTTCTTAAAAACCTCCAGTGATGGAGAACCCACAACTTCTGGAGGCAAGCTGTTCCACCAGTTAATTGTCCTCACTGTTAGGAAGTTTCTTCTTAGTTCTAGGTTGCTTCTCTCATTGATTGTTTCCATCCATTGTTTCTTTTCTTGCCTTCTGGTGCTTTGGAGAATAAATTGACCCCCTCTTCTTTGGGGCAGCCCCTCAAATACTGGAAGACTGCTATCATGTCACCCCTAGTCCTTCTTTTCTCTAGACTGGCCATACCCAGTTCCTGCAACCGTTCTTCATATGATTAAGTCTTCAGCCCTTTAATTATCCTTCTCTGAACTAAGTCTCGACTTTGAAAGCAATTTGGTTTCAGAAAAAAATTGTCCTGTAATCTGCAACTCCTACACTGCAAAAACATATGGAGTATACAACTCGACCAGAGCAAAGCAATAGACACAATTTACATAGACTTCTGTAAAGCCTTTGATTCAGTGATACACGATAAACTACTTCTAAAACTATAATCTTATGGCATTTCTGGAACCCTACATAAGTGGATAACTGTGTTCCTGTCAAACAGACAAGTAGTCAAAATAGGGAGCGCCTTATCAAACCCTACACCTGTTAACAGCGGTGTTCCCCAAGGCAGCGTTTTTGGACCCACACTCTTTATACTTTACATAATGACCTTTGCGATCATATTATAAGCAACTGCGTTCTCTTTGCTGATTATGTAAAACTATTCAACACCACCGACAATGCTGCTGCCCTACAAAAAGATCTTGACTATGTGTCAGAATGGTCAATCAATTGGCAACGCCAAATCTCAACCAAAAAATGCTCTGTCTTACACATTGGCAAAAAGAAAACAGAACACAAAATGCAAGCTGGGCGGACACGACCTCGTAGATGACCCTCACTCTGTCAAGGACCTTGGAGCACTCATCTCTAATGATCTAAGTGCCAGAGTTCACTGTAACAACATTGCCAAAAAGGCATTAAGAGTTGTAAACCTAATCTTGCGTAGCTTCTTCTCTGGTAATATTGTACTACTAACTAGAGCATACAAAACTTTTGCTAGACCAATTCTTGAATACAGTTCATCTGTCTGGAACCAGCACTAAATATCGGACATAAATACAATTGAGAGAGTCCAGAGATATTTCATGAGAAGAGTCCTCCACTCCTCCTCTCGCAAAAGAATACCTTATTCCACCAGACTTGAAATATTGGGATTAGACAATTTAGAACTATGTCGCCTTCGATCTGATCTAAATGTAGTTCATAAAATCATATACCAAAATGTCCTTCCTGTTAATGACTACTTCAGCTTCAACCGTAACAATACACGAGCATGCAATACATTCAAACTTAATGTAAACCGCTCCAAACTCGACTGCAGAAAATACGACTTCAGCAACAGAGTGGTCAGTGACTGGAATGCACTACCTGACTCTGTGGTTTCTTCCCCAAACCCCCAAAACTTTAACCTTAGACTGTCTACTGTCGACCTCACCCCATTCCTAAGAGGTCTTTAAGGGGCGTGCATAAGCGCACCAACGTGCCTACCGTCCCTGTCCTACTGTCCCCATTTATTCGTATCCATTTCCTGTATTCATAATCATGTTTATACTTATATCTGTTAAGCTTGACAAATAAATAAACAAATAAAAATCTTTTTATGTAATGTGGTGACCAAAACTGGATGCAGTATTCCAGGTGTGGTCTTAGTAAGGTGTGGTCTTAAACACACTATCTAAGCCCTAACCAAGCATCCTGTTGGTATACCAAATCCACCCTCCCCCATTTTCTTACCACTTGGCTGCAAATATTTGTAGTGGGAGCTTGAACCCACCAAGGAGGTATCAGCCTCTGGAAGAACTAGACTAACCTTCAAGTTTTAAAGGCCTCGAAATGCAAATGTAAAATGTGTCATTTTGTAGCAGCTGGTGTTCTTTGCATTTCCAAAGTGCTGACAGTACACTGGAGAATCCTTTGCATATCCTTCCTGTTATTTTGATGGCAGATTAACTGCGGTTCTGGTATCTTGGGAAAGGAACATCCCAGCCGGCTTTTCAACACAAGGCTCCTAAGAACTTTGGAGAATTGGGAAATGTACTTTTTTTTTTAAACAGCCTTTTCTCCATCTCCCCAGGAGCAAAACTCTGGAATTGCGTTTGCCATCTCTGCATCTTCTCTGAAATGCGCTCACAATTTAGCTAATTAATTGGACAGTTTGCTCTGAGCAAAACTCAGCTCCCTCTCTTTATCTCCTCAGAATAAATGCTTTGCGTGTACCTCCTCTTTTTCCTCCTCCTCCTCCTCCTCCTCCTCCTCCTCCTCCTCCCCTTCTTACAAACATTTTTCAGCTCACCAAAACAGCCTAGGAAAGGAGACATAATAGAGAACCACCGACAGCTCTGATGATAAGAGAGATAAACCACCCCCTTAATCTCCCTGGAAGGCATCCATTTTGCAAATTCATCAGAATCTGTCTTAACTGCAGTTCATTTATGCTTATTATATATTGCAAATGGCAATCCTCAGATAGAATCCAGAAAAAAAAGCCTCCTTAGATAAGCCCATTAGAGAGATCCTTTCTCACCAGAGAGGCAGTAGGATATAAAAACAGCCTGGATATCTCTCTAGCCATTAATTCAATCCCTACAACTGAATTAATTCTTCCCAGAGATACTTGTGTTCCTCTGGAAACTGTTTTCCTCACAGCGACTGTGGTTTGAAAAAGAGTCAGCTTAGGGAAAAAAACACATTAGCAAAGTCCCACCTTTAACAGCTGGGCTTTTCTAGCTTTCATTTCTTAAAAAGCAAGTCATGGATGAGAAGAAAGGCTTCCTGAACTTCACTCCTGAGAACTTCCCTCAGAGTAGACAATCTGAACTCTAGAAGAGGTTACATCCAGAGGTGGTGTTCAGCCGGTTCTGACCGGTTTGGGCGAACTGGTAGCGGCCATTTTGAGCAGTTCGGAGAACCAGCAAATACCACCTCTGGTTGGCCCTGCCCTCCCTCCCCAGCCGTTCCCTGTCCTATATTCCCTTTTTTTACCTCAGCTGATTCGCGTGGCAGAAGGGATTGCCCGCGCCTCAGCTGAGCTAAACAACAGCTCTGCTCACCAGCGCTGACACCGAGGGTGGTCTTTGGGTGCTGCCACGTTTTCAAGCCACGCGTCTGAGCCAAGTACATGTGTGGAAGGTTGTGAACATGCGCGGACGAGGCGCATGCGCTCACATTTTTGGTGCTGCTGGGCGAACCGGCATTTAAATTATATGAATCCCATCTCTGGTTTTTATTTATTTATTTATTAGTGAGATTTATATACCGCCTCAAAGTGCAAGCACTCTCTAAGCCGTTTACACCAGTAAGCAATGTATATTTATATTGTACCCAACAATATGGGTCCTCATTTTACCTACCTCGGAAGGATGGAAGGCTGAGTCAACCCTGAGCTGGTGAGATTTGAACAGCTGAACTCAAATGATCAGTCAGCTAAAGTAGCCTGCAGTACTGCTCTCTAACCGCTGCGCCACCTCGGCTCTTCATGGTTACATCAGATCATTGTTTCATCTAGCAATGGGGTTCCAAAGGTGCTTTTTCAAGAGGCAACTGGACTTTCTGGTTTTTTTTCTTTGAAGATGTTTCGCTTCCCATCCAAGAAGCTTCTTCAGCTCTGACTCCATAGACATCTAGCAATGGGATTCGAAGTCGAAAACATCCAGAGAGGTGGCTTACGCACAACTGCTACCTGCAGTATTTAAACAAGCAACTTTAGAGCAGTCACTATAAACCCAACTCAACGCAATTTGCCTTCCACAGTACAGCTGTTGTAGTATATACAAGAATGCTTAGGTTTGGAGGAATCGTAATTTAAACTTTTAAGGAAATGAAATCAATCAGTAAAAAAACAATACAATTGTGCAGAACTTGTGTAGACCAGTTAGTAACACGGTTGTTAAGAGAATCTACCTTCCCCATTGACTTTGCTTGTCAGGAGGTCGCAAAAGGGGATCACATGACCCTGGAATCGTCATAAATATGAGTCCAAGTACCCGAATGTTGATCACATGATTATGGGGATACTGCAATGGTCATAAATGTGAAAAAAGGGGTCACAAGTCACTTTTTTCACTGCCGTTGTATCTTTGAAAGGTCACTAAATGAACTGTTGTAAATCAAGGACTACCTGTACCATATTTTTCAGAAAACAGACAGAACATCAATCAGAATAGAGCTGGACCTTGGAGGTCTTTTAGTCCAACCCCCTACTCTCGCAGGAGACTTATACCATTTCGGACAAATGGATATCTAGTCTCTTCTTAAAAACGTCCAGTGTTGGAGTATTTACAACTTCTGGTGGCAAGCTGTTCCACTGATTAATTGTCCTCACTGTCAGGAAGTTTCTCCTCAATTCCAGATTGCTTCTCTCCTTGATTAGTTCCCATCCATTGTTTCTTGTCTTGCCTTCTGGTGCTTTGGAAAATAGATTGACCCCCTCTTCTTTGTGGCAGCCTCTCAAATACTGGAATACTGCTATCATGTCACCCCTAGTCCTTCTTTTCTCTAGACTAGCCATACCCATTTCCTGCAATCGTTCTTCATATATTTTTGCCTCCAGGCCGGTAGTGGGTTCTAAAACTCATTGCTACCGGTTTGTGGGTGGGCTCACACATGCGCAGAAGCGTCCCGGGCGGGTGGGTGGAGCCTCCCACCACCACAGCTACCGGTTCGCAGACCTGGGCCGAACCGGGAGCAACCCACCACTGCTCCAGGCCTTTAATAATTTTGGCTGGTCTTCTCTGCACTTTTTCCAAAGTCTCAACATCTTTTTTGTAATGTGGTGACCAAAACGGAATGCAGTATTCCAGGTGTGGTCTTACTATATAGGTTTTACCTTACAGGTAAGCGGAGCAATATTTGCAGACTTTTTAAAATGAAAGGATTTGTTCCTTTAAATCCGCTGCCAGGCAAAGAGGGAGGAGGGGGCCAGAGAGAAAGAGAAGAAGAGAGGAGAGAGGAGAGAGGAGAGAGGAGAGAGAGAGAGAGAGAGAGAGAGAGAGAGAGAGAGAGAGAGAGAGAGAGAGAGAGAGAGAGAAGGAGAGAGAGAGAGAGAGAGAGAGAGAGAGAGAGAGAAGGAGAAAGGAGAGAAAGAGAGAGTGAGAGGAGAGAGAGAAAGAGAAGGAGAAAGGAGAGAAAGAGAGAGTGAGAGAAGGAGAGAGAGAGAGAAGGAGAGATGAGAGAAAGAGAGAGTGAGAGTGAGAAAAGTAGAGAAAGAGGGAAGGGGGAAGAGAAGGAGAGAGAAGAGAGGAGAGAAAGAGAGAGTGAGAGGAGAGCGAGAAAGAGAAGGAGGAGAGAGAGAAGGAGAGAAAGAGAGAAAGAGGGAGGGAGGGAAAGAGAAGGAGAGAGGAGAGAAAGAGAGAGTGAGAGAAGGAGAGAAAAAGAGAGAGGGATGGAGGGAAAGAGAAGGAGAGAGGAGAGAAAGAGAGAGTGAGAGAAGGAAAGAGAGAAAGAGAAGGAGACATGAGAGAAAGAGAGAGGGAGAGGAGAGAAAAAGAGAGAGAGGGAGGGAGGGAAAGAGAAGGAGAGAGGAGAGAGAGTGAGAGAAGGAAAGAAAGAGAGAAAGAGAAGGAGACATGAGAGAAAGAGAGAGTGAGAGAAGGAGAGAAGGAGAGGAAAAGAGAGAGGGGGGGCAGGGAAAGAGAAGAAGAGAGGAGAGTGAGAGGAGAGAGAGAAGGAGAGAAGGAGAGAGAGAGAGCAAAAAGGCAAATTAAGGAAAAGAGTCTCTGCCACATTCTGACTGCTGAACTTTGCTCTAAAATGTCTGGCTGGTGTGGAAGTCATTATCTGCAGCCTAGAATCAAATTTCATTTTTGATCCAGAGGTGGCAGTGCCAGCCAGGGTGATGGGAATCCTGAATGCGCAGCCCCTTGGTGTTCAGGGAAGCATTATCTCGGCCGGCAATCTTCTTGGGTAAATCCAATCAGTAGCAAGACCATTTTGTCATTGCGAATGCGTTTATGGAGCCCGACGGAAAGAAAATGCAATGTTCCCGAGCCTAGTACAAAATCACAGAAACTGACATCTGGGTAATAAGGGATGGTTTCATGTTTTTCCCCCCCCTTCAGAAAGAAAAGAAAAAGAAATGGAATCTTACATTCGCTCTTAGTCCGTCTCTACGCTGGAATCGGAGTTATAGCTCCAGGAGCAATAAAAAGGGCAGAAATTAAGCCTATATGGGTTTCTATATCTCTAGCTAAAGAGCATTCCACAATTTGGCAAGCCCCAGAGATACAGATAGTCCTCGACTCACAACAGTTCGTTTAGTGACCGTTCAAAGTTACAACGGCACCGGAAAAAGTGACTTAGGACCGTTTTTCACACTGCAGCATTCCCAGGGTCACATAATTTACATTCGGATGCTTGACAACTGATTCATATTTACGACGGTTGCAGTGTCCCGGGGTTACGTGATCCCCTTTTGCGACCTTCTGACAAGCAAAGTCAACGGGGAAGCCAGATTCACTTAACAACCGGGTTATTGACTTAACAACTGCTGTGATTCACTTAACAAATAGCAATAGCAATAGCACTTATGCACTGCTTCACAGTGCTTTTACAGCCCTCTCTAAGCGGTTTACAGAGTCAGCCTCTTGCCCCCAACAATCTAGGACAGTGATGGCAATTTTTTTCCTCTCGGGTGCCAAAAGCGCATGCACGTGCGCTATCACGCATATACGAGTGCCCACACCCATAATTCAATGCCCGGGAAGGGTGAAAACGGCCTCCCCCACCCCCATAGAGGTCCTCTGGAGGCCGAAAACGGCCTGTTTTCCGACTTCCGGTGGGCCCGGTAGGCCCGTTTTTTGCCCTCCCCAGGCTCCTGAGGCTTCCCTGGAGCCTGGGGAGGGCAAAAACACCCCCCACCCCATGGAGGTCTTCCGGAAGTCTAAAATGCCCTTCCAGAGCCTCTGTGTGAGCCAAAAATCAGCTGGCCGGCGCGCACGTGCAGCTAGGGCAACAGCTCATGTGCCGGCAGATATGGCTCCACATGCCACCTGTGGCACACGTGCCATAGGTTCACCATCACTGATCTAGGTCCTCATTTTACCCACCTCAGAAGGATGGAAGGCTGAGTCAACCTTGAGCCTGTGGGAATCGAACTCCTGGCAGTCAGTCGGCAGAATTAGCCTGCAATACTGCATTCTAACCACTGCGCCATCTCAGCTCTGTGGTGAGAGAGGTCATAAAATGGGGCAAAAGTCTCTTCACAAATTTCTCACTTCGCACAATCAATTCCAGGCTCAATTGTGGTCATAAGTCGAGGACTACTTGTATTGGGGGTTGCAGCGCCCATAATTCCCAGACACTGTGAGCATAAAGCATAAAATACGCAACTGACAACTAGAGACAGTCAGATCAGATCGCATCAGGAGATGTTTCTGAGGCCTTCTTCTGCACAGCTGGTGCCTTCCAGATGTGCCAGATGTCAGCTTCCAGAATTAAAAGCTACTGTTTTTTTTTTTAATTTATGACTGTAACCAGTCCATCGCATCCAGAAATGGCACCAAGTTCAGGAAAGCTGAAGAGCAATATTCGCAAGAACTCAAAATGATGTTCTCCAGGGCGATTCCATCTGCTCAGCCAGTGGAGCTAGTGGGAAAGCAAGATAAGCTGCCATTATATGTATATTACAGAGATTAAATGGGTTGGAACCATCTCCCCGAGGAACCGAGAAGTTAGAATGCTAGCTGATGCGCACTTCTATCCTCCCAAACTTCCTCTGCTCCTGTTTTCTAAAATTAAAAGTCACTAAATGAAGTGTTGTAAATCAAGGACTACCTGTACCATATTTTTCAGAAAACAGAAAGACCATCAATCAGAATAGAGCTGGACCTTGGAGGTCCTTTAGTCCAACCCCCTATTCTCACAGGAGACTTATACCATTTCGGACAAATTGGTATCTAGTCTCTTCTTAAAAACGTCCAGTGTTGGAGTATTTACAACTTCTGGTGGCAAGCTGTTCCACTGATTAATTGTCCTCACTGTCAGGAAGTTTCTCCTCAATTCCAGGTTGCTTCTCTCCTTGATTAGCTTCCATCCATTGTTTCTTGTCTTGCCTTCTGTTGCTTTGGAAAATAGATTGACCCCCTCTTCTTTGTGGCAGCTTCTCAAATACTGGAATACTGCTATCATGTCACCCCTCCAGTGAGTCCAGTTTTCCTGTGATTAAACGAGAGATCTTTACCAGTGGTGGGTTGCTACCGGTTCGCACCAATTCGGGCAAACTGGTAGCGGCGGCAGTAGGAGGCTCTGCCCACCTGCCCGGAAGTCATCAAAAACGCTCTGCGCACTCCCATTCCCGAACCGGTAGCAAAGGTAACTGAAACCCACGACTGATCTTTACATTTCAGGAAAACAAAAATACAACTGCACAGGCTGCATTAACAGAGGGATAGACTCAAGATCACACGAAGTGTTAATACCACTTTATAAGGCCTTGGTAAGGCCACACTTGGAATATGCGGCATCCAGTTTTGGTCCCCACAATATAAGTAAGATATTGAGACTCTGGAAAGAGTGCAGAGAAGAGCAACAAAGATGATTAGGGGATTGGAGGCTAAAACATATGAAGAACGGTTGCAGGAACTGGGTATGTCTAATTTAATGAAAAGAAGACTGGGATGACGTGATAGCAATGGTCCAATATTTGAGGGGCTGCCACAAAGAAGAGGGAGTTAACCTATTCTCCAAAGCACTTGAAGGCAGGACAAGAAGCAATGCAGGGAAACTAATGAAGGAGAAGCAACCTAGAACTTAGGAGACATTTCCTGACAGTCAGAACAATTAATTACTGTATTTTTCTGAGTATAAGACGCACCTTTTTCCTCCCTAAAAGTGGCTGAAAATTTGGGTGCGTCTTATACTCCGAATGTAGCTTTTTTCAAAGCTTTTTTTCCAGCCCTAACTAGGTGCTAACGATCTTCCCAGCTCTTACCGGCTTGCAGGCTCTTTCATTGTTACTCTCTCCGAAGAATGTTTTTCCAGCCCTAAGTCTTTGCAGGGTTTGTTTCATTGCTCTACTTGCTCCGAATAAGTTTTTTTCTAGCCCTAACCAGGTGCTAATCATCTTCCCAGCTCTTTCTGGCTTGCAGGCTCTTTCATTGTTACTCTCTGTGAAGAAGGCTTTTTTAAGTCCTAACCAGGGGATAAAATAATGTGCTGAAGCTAAGGACGCTAGCCAGATGAATATCTGGTAGGCAGATTATTTTCCCCTATTTTCCTCCCCAAAACTAAGGTGCGTCTTATACTCTGGTGCGTCTTATACTCCGAAAAATACGGTAGTTGAACGAGTTGCCTCCAGAAGTTGTGGAAGCTCCAACACTGGAGGTTTTTAAGATGAGATTGGGCAATCATTTGTCCAGAATGGTACAGGGTCTCCTGTTTGGGCAGGGGGCTGAACTAGAAGACCTCCAAAAAATGTTTGCGATGCACTCCGGTAGCAAAGGTAACTGGAACCCATCCCTGTCTAAAGCTGAAGTTTCTATTGAATGATCATGCCTACAAGAATAGCTCTCAATAGAAATCAAAACTTGGCTAGATGAGCCCAAAGTCCTATCTAGCTAGAACCAGAAACCTTCAAGGTCCCTTCCAACTCTATAATTCTAGCCACATTTCTGGCTTCTCAATGGTCCTCCTCGCTGATGTTCTTGAGGAGTTCCTCAATCATGTTCTCCATTGAGGTTCCTCTAGTTATTGATAGTGGAAGTCACAGTATAAGCTAGCAGGGGACCACAGCTCTAGTATGCCCTTGACCAAAGATTAGTCCATTCCTTCTATCTGGGATAGTCATCCTCTTCCATTGAGCATGCAGTTTTGGGAAAGATGCACATGGACTGGTGAGGGAAGAAGAAGAAGAGGAGGAAACCCGCCTAGCTGGTCAGATCATCTTAATCAACTCTGGCGATCAATGGGTTGACAGATGTCACTGCCAGATCGCCCTCACATCCTACTGTAAGTCACATTATTGATTAGACATCATCCCGGCCATCATTATCATCATCATCTGAATCTCTTTTTAAAGCAATCCAAGCCAGTGGCTGTCTTCACCTCCTCCTGTGGCAGCAAACTCGTTAATTTTTACTGTGAGCTTATGAGAAATTCGTTTCTTGGATCCATCCCAAATCTCTGTTGACAGCCAGCTAGATTTAACAAGATATTGGCTGGCCCCGAGTTTCACTGCTTAGAGAGGAAGAAAAAAATGGAACTGCCTGCATTTCTTCAAACTGGACAATGTTTTTTTATGAGAGTTTTTTATTTTTTTCTCTCCACAATTTCCATACATACATCACTGCATAGTAAGTCCTTGACTTACGACCGCAATTGAGCCCCCAATTTATGTTGCTAAGTGAGAAATGTGCGAAGTGGGTTTTGCCTCAATTTACGACCTTTCTTGCCACATTTGTTAAGTGAATCACTGCCGTTCTTAAATGATTAACATGGTTGTTAAGTGACTCCGCTTCCCCATGGACTTGGCTTGTCAGAAGGTTGCAAAAGAGGATCACTGCAACCGTCATAAATGTGAGTTAGTTGTCTAGCATCCGAATGTAAATCATGTGACCATGGAGATGCTGCAACAGTCGTGAGTGTGAAAAATGGTCATCAGTCACTTTTTCTGATGCCGTGGTAACTTCAAACGGTCACTAAATGAACCGTTGTAATTCGAGGGCTGCCTGTATTTGCTCTCATACCCCCCACTTCCCCATGAACCTGCCTATATTACTGTTAGGTCTCTGGGTTGGGTAAGACAATATATGTCTAGCTTTTAACAGCTATAAGTATGTTTAGCTTAGGTGTTGCAGACTGCCACAAGAGGGAGCTAGAGTTCACAGCTTATTTCTATGGGAGTCCCTCTCTGTTTGTCTTTGGTCTCTGCTACTTAGTGTAGTCTCTGCTACTCAGTGTGTATTCTCTGCTACTCATTAGAGCAAGGCCTAGAGTATGTATGCTCTGCATTTCTCTCTGTGTTGTAGTTATGTATTATAGCTAAAATGTACTTGTACTTGATAATACTTGGATAGTCATTATGACTATTAAGTGTATGACTTTGGACTGTTTACAGGAACATGCTATTTCTTAAAGTAAACTTTTAACTCAAGTTTAGTGTATCTGTGTGTGGCTGAGTACTTATTCACAACTGATCTCAATCTAAACGTTTTCTGTATGCACAACCTTGGTAACACAAGGAATACTCTGCTAATACATTAACACTGGTTATGGGCCCAGAGAGATATTGAGAGTTAGTGTGAATATTCAGTTTCATACTCAGACAGCTAACTTGTGGTTTACTGCTAAATTAACAATGGCACAAGAACAGTCAACTAGCTTATCCCTGATAACCAGGTTAGATGGAACTAACTATGTTTCCTGGTCTATGAAGTGCAGCTTACTTTTGCGTAAAGAAGGATTATGGACTGTGGTTAATAATCCACCTGATATAACAGCTTGGGATCCAACAAATGATGAAGATAAGAAGAAAATAGCTGCCTTTAACCGGGATAATGAAAAGGCTCTTAGTATTATTGGACTGACACTGAGTGATCGGCAACTGGTCCATATTCATGGTGAAGATTCTGCTGCCAAGTGTTGGAGTACCTTAAAGAGACTTTATGTTTGTGATAGTGTTGGTGCGCACATACACCTTACACGTAAACTGTTCAGAGCACGTTTGTTAAAAGGTGGTGACATGTTAGCTCATTTGGAGTTTATGAAGAGAACATTACAAGAGCTACATGAAAAAGAACTTATTTTCTCAGAGTTGCATCAAGTTTATATTATTCTTTCTTCTTTGGATGACTCTTATGATGATTATGTGTCTTCACTGGAAGTTTTGACCAGAGATGAACTGACATTGACTGGCATAATAGGAAGACTGTTAGAAGAGTCTAGAAGAAGGCAAGATAGAAAACAACTGAGAGAGAAACAACCACAGGAAGAAAAAATCTCTTCAACTGCCTATATTGTTAGGAAATGTTATTCTTGTGGGGCTAAGGGTCATATAGCCAGATTCTGTAAAAAGGGAAAAAAGCAGAATGCTAGTAATATGCAGAGAGCGTATAATGATGTTAGTGTAGCAATATCAAGTACAAATAAAAATGTAAGCCATGATATCTGGATAATAGACAGTGGAGCATCTCAGTGTATAACTAAAAGTAAAGAGAGATTTGTTAATATGACTAAAAATAACCAGCATGTATCATTAGCAAATGGCTGGAAATTGAGAGTATCTGGAGAAGGTAATGCATATTGTTCATGTATTAATGAAAGTTTACCAATGTTATATGTACCTAACCTTAAAAAATAACTTACTATCTGTGAGAGAATTGGTAAAAGCAGGGTTTGTGGTAACTTTTCAGGGAGATAAATGTTTAATTGAAAAACAAGGTAAAAGAGTTACTGCAAGATTGCATGATGGCTTATACATTATCCATGATAATCCATTAAATAAGGCTAATTCAGTTTATAAAAATAGAAAGCCTCATGACGAATGTATTCATTTGCTCCATAGACGTATGGGACATTTAAATTTCAAAATTTTAAAGAAAACTGTTGAGTTATCTAATGGTATAAAATTAAAACCTTGTGCAAGATATTTAAACTGTAATGCTTGCAATGAGGAAAAGAGCAAGGTAATTCCTGCAAACAGGTTAAATGGATTTAAAACCAAGGAACCATTAGAGGTTGTATTTGCTGATCTCATTGGCCCTAAGAAACCCAGTTTAGGTGGAGCCTGTTATATATTGAGCATAGTTGATCATTTTTCTAGATATGGTTTCTGTTATCTGATGAAAACAAAAACAGAAATATATCAGCATTTTGTAAACTGGTTAAGGTTTGTTGAACGGAAAATGAAAAAGAAACTGGTTAGTTTAGTAACAGATAATGGTACTGAGTTTACCAATAAGAAATTTGAAGATATGCTAAAGAGAGCTGGTATTGAACATAAGCGTTCTGCTCCTTTTCGGCCGCAACATAATGCGCATATTGAAAGAAGAGGTCAGACATTACAGGCTATGTCTCGAACCATGATTTCAGATTCTGGTTTACCAGAAAGACTCTGGGGTGAAGCTATAATGTGTGCTAACCATGTTTTGAACAATGTAGTGAATGCAACAACTGGTGAATTGCCATTTACCCGTTGGTATGGTAGGAAACCAAATCTTAGTTATTTGCATACATTTGGTGCACCAGCATGGGTGCATATTCCCACACAAGTAAGGCGAAAGGGACAACACAGAGCACGGAAATTATGTTTTGTAGGGTATGAATCTAATCATAGATCATTTAGATTCTGGGAGCCAGGTACTACTAGAGTATATTGTAGTGCAAGTGCTAAATTCCTTGAGCATGTTGGATGGAGTAAACTGGAACAGGAATACAAGGAACAAGATAGTATCGTTGTTGAGGATCCATTGTTTCCGGATGATTCTGATAAGAAAAGTACTGATGATAGGATAGTGAAAGAATCCTCAATAGAGGAACCATCTATGGATGATGTAGAAGATACTTCGATAGGGGAGGAAAAGGAAGAGGAAATTCCAACAACTTGTACTAAATTGCCTAGGAGGTCAACTAGGGAGAGACGTCCACCTGATAGATATCAGGCAAGTATTGTATGCCAGATTAATGTGGAACCGTCTAATTATAATGAACTTAAGCTGTATCCAACAAAGGAACAGGTAGCTTGGCAGGAAGCTATGAATAAGGAATTAAAATCTTTAAAGGATCTTGAGGTATATGAAGATGTAAAGTTACCACCAGGTGAGCGTGCAATAGGTTGCAGATGGGTGTATAAATTAAAGACTGGTGTGGATGGCACTGTTACCCATAAAGCAAGATTAGTTGCTCAGGGATTTGCTCAATCAGATAAGGATTATGATGAGGTATTTGCACCTAGTCTGAGAGCAAATACATTGAGAGGAGCATTAGTTTGGGCAGCTAAAAATAAATGCATAATTAATCATGTAGATGTCGAAACTGCATATCTACATGCACCTTTACAACATATCATTTATATGAGAAAGCCATTAGGTTTAAAAGATGATGGAAAAAATGATTATTGAAAATTAAAGAAAAGTCTTTATGGTTTAAAGCAATCAGGTTATGAATGGAATAAATGCATTGTAAAAGAATTAGTTTCCATGGATTTTAAAGCTGGTATAGCTGATCCTTGTTTATTTAGGAGAGAGAAAGATGGTTTGATTTCTCTGTTGCTATTATTTACAGATGATATAGCGATTATAACAAAGACTGAACAAGAAGCAAATGATATTGCTTCTGAATTACAAAGAAAGTTCAAGATTAGAAATTTAGGAGAAATTAAACATTATTTGGGTCTCGATATAATGAAGACAAATAGAGGATTCAAAATTTTGCAAGCTAAGAAGATTAGCCAATTGTTAAAAAGATATAACCTGGAGAATTGTAAAACTGCTAAGACACCAATGGATCAGGGATTTACAAATAGTGATACTAAATGTCCTGTGTTTGATAAGGAGATATATCAGTCTCTAATTGGTAGTCTCTCATATTTGAGTAATTGGTCTAGACCAGATATATCTTACAGCGTAAATCAACTGGCTAGATATAATGCTGAACCAAATGAAAGGCATTGGCAAGCAGCTAAACGAATACTTAGATACCTAAAGCACACAATACATTATTCTTTGTATTTAGAACCGAGAAATGAATTAGTGTTAACTGCATATGCTGATGCAAGTTTTGCTACTGATGCAATGACTCGCAAATCAACATCAGGTATAGTGGTAATGTTGGGTAATGCTTTAATAGGGTGGAAATCTATTAGGCAACAACATATTAGTTTATCCACTATGGAAGCAGAATTCTCGAGTTTATCATTAATGTGTACAGAATTGGTGTATTATAAACAATTGTTAAAGGATATAGGAATTACTGTACAGGAGCCATTTATTGTGTATGAAGACAATCAATCTGCCATTAGTATGGCTAATAGTTTAGCTGTGAAAACAAGGTCGAAACATACTGATTTGAGATATCTGAATGTTAGACAATGTGTTCAAAATAAAATGGTTAAGTTGGAATACTGCATGACTGAACAGAATATTGCAGATCATTTTACTAAAGCGCAAGGTGCAATTAAACACAAAGAGTGTTGTGAAAACTATGGTTTAAAGATGTAAGGTATTATATATTGATCTACCCAAAGGGGAGAATGTTAGGTCTCTGGGTTGGGTAAGACAATATATGTCTAGCTTTTAACAGCTATAAGTATGTTTAGCTTAGGTGTTGCAGACTGCCACAAGAGGGAGCTAGAGTTCACAGCTTATTTCTATGGGAGTCCCTCTCTGTTTGTCTTTGGTCTCTGCTACTTAGTGTAGTCTCTGCTACTCAGTGTGTATTCTCTGCTACTCATTAGAGCAAGGCCTAGAGTATGTATGCTCTGCATTTCTCTCTGTGTTGTAGTTATGTATTATAGCTAAAATGTACTTGTACTTGATAATACTTGGATAGTCATTATGACTATTAAGTGTATGACTTTGGACTGTTTATAGGAACATGCTATTTCTTAAAGTAAACTTTTAACTCAAGTTTAGTGTATCTGTGTGTGGCTGAGTACTTATTCACAACTGATCTCAATCTAAACGTTTCTGTATGCACAACCTTGGTAACACAAGGAATACTCTGCTAATACATTAACAATTACCTTATCTACCTGAAAGGAAGACCTTTTAAAAATATTTTAGCTTCGAATTGAGAGAGTTGGCTTTGTTTTTCATTCCTAATGTCAGGAATTAGACCCCATGTAGCCCTGGGTCATGCAACAAACCTCATCCTTGGATGTCCGAGTGAAGATGGGACTATTACCAGGACAGTTCATTCAGCCTGCGGAAGGGGACAACTTACCACGGCCAACTTGCTGCACCCAACTCCCCATGGCCAACTCCCCATGGCCAACTCCCCATGGCCAACTCCCCATGGCCAACTCACCACAGCCAACTCACCATGGCCAACTCACCATGGCCAACTCACCATGGCTAACTCACCATGGCCAACTTGTCATGGCCAACTCACCACAGCCAACTCACTGTGGGACAACTCACCATGGCCAACTCGCTATGGCCAACTCACCATGGCCAACTCGTCACAGTCAATTTCTCATGGCCAACTTACCACAGCCAACTCACTGGGGGACAACTCACCACAGCCAACTCACTATGGCCAACTCACCGTGGCCAACTCACCACAGCCAACTTGTCATGGCCAACTCACCACAGTCAACTCACTGTGGGACACCTTACCATGGTCAACTCGCCATGTCCAACTTACCGTGGCCAAATCACCACGGCCAACTTGTCATGGCCAACTTACCACAGCCAACTCACTGTGGGGCAACTCACCACAGCCAACTCAGTATGACCAACTCATCACGGCCAACTCACCATGGCCAACTTGTCATGGCCAACTTACCACGGCCAATTTGCTGTGGGACAATTTAACAATTCTACTTCATTATTTAAAATAAATAAAAAGTTGTTTTAATTTTTGCCATTCACATTTCATTCTGTCCCTCCTTTGGCATCCTTTCTTTCATGATTCCATTCCACCATTTCTTTGATATTAGTGTAGCTCTTGTCCCGCCGCGAGTTGTGCCATGGCAGCTCATGGCCAGTTGGCCATGGTGAGTTGGCTGCGGAGAATTGTCATAGACCCTTCAGCCTGACGTGTTTCTCCTGTGCCTGAAAACATCAGCTGCCACGCTGACATTCGCCTTCACGCTTTGTCAGGCTTGACTATTTCCTGATGATAATAAACCTGATAGGCCATTTGCACGAAAATATGATAAGAAAAACAGGCATCCAGTGAAGGGAATCGTAATTTCTGATGGTAATGTGTCTTGCAATGAAAGTCCTTTTATTTCCTGCGCGATGTTGGGAATACATGACTGTCTTCAGAAGCTTTTTAAATGAGAAATATTTCACACATGATAGAATCTATTATATGGAGATTTTTTTTTAGAAAAAGAAAAAGAAAAGAAAACCCTGCTACCATTTTTTTCCAGCTGCAAGAGACGCAATAAAAAGCAAATTAAATATATACTTATATTATTTGCTCTTAGGGACCAACAGCAAGATCGTGAATTACATCGAAGAACGGCTTTTCTCATTTTTAAAGTACACTCTGCAAAAATGGGAAACATGTTTGCCATTGGACCTCCTAGCTGAAGGTCTGGTGTGTAGATATTTTATTAAAATAATGGAGCAGGGTTGACTCTGATATTTGATGAGAATATTATGCTAGGGACAAGCTCTTTTCGTTCCAGATCTGATATAAAAGAAGGTTGCACCAAAAGAATGTCTCTTACATCTTTGTAGTTTTAATCAAGCATCTTCTGGAGAATCCATTGGAAGACATCTACCAGGATAGGACAAGGGTAGGACAAGAAGCAATGGGTGGAAACTCATCAAGGAGAGAAGCAACTTAGAACTAAGGAGAAATTTCCTGACAGTTAGAACAATTAACCAGTGGAAAAACTTTCCTCCAGAAGTTGTGAATGCTCCAACACTGGAAGTTTTTAAGATGTTGGATAACCATTTGTCTGAAGTGGTGTAGGGTTTCCTGCCTAAGCAGGGGGTTGGACTAAAAGACCTCCAAGGTCCCTTCTAACTCTGTTATTCTATTCTATTCTATTCTATTCTATTCTATTCTATTCTATTCTATTCTATTCTATTCTATTCTATTCTATTCTATTCTATTCCATTCCATTCCATTCCATTCCATTCCATTCCATTCCATTCCATTCCATTCCATTCCATTCTGCATCGATCCCCATACTACCACCCTGGTTGACATCCTGGCTAAAGTATGGTGTAACTCCAAAACTGATGGCTCTTTGTGCACGCCAATTCCCACCTAATATGGCATAAGAAGTTCCCAGAATCACCAAATGTCTACACTAAGACTATGAACTATCCTTTTGTCTAACACTGGAAATGTTACAAATTGCATCCTAATCTAATCATTTTAGCAGCCATCATCAAAAGAGGAACAACTATTTTTGGTTCAACAATAGATCAGCTCCAGCCATAACTCCTTTTTATTAGCACAACATCCTTGTGATCTGATGCTTACTTGTGCTCTGCTGATGAAGCCCAGTAAAAAAAAAAAGTGACATGCAAATGATTTTTTTCATCCACTGAAATGGCAATTAGTAGGATTAAGATATTGTCAGTGACTAATTAAAAGTAGCAACAGAAACGAGCACAGAACTTTATGGATGATAAATGAAAGAGTGATAAAATTGTTAGCGGAGAAATCAGTCCTCCTGAGGTCGATGGATCGTGGCTTCTTTGAAAACATACTTCTTAGGAAATAAAACCGAGATTCAAACACTAATAAACAAAATATTTATTTCAATAGAAAAAATAATAAAGAATTCTTATTAGAACTACATTGTATCGGCTAAGGTATAAATCACTTCTATCTCGGTAGAAATGGCGATGAGAAAGGAAAGGAGGAAACCTTTGGAATGCAGACATGCGTAATAGAATATATCATACGTCTGTTTGACCATAGATATAAGAACACAGTAGAAAAACATAGAGATGCACAAACTGACAATATTCACATCGTGACAAAAATCAAGGAAAGTCAAGATGAACCTCTCGCTAGTTGAAGGCTGGTCTTCCACTTGAAAGTGAAAGTACTGGGATGTCCCTGGGTGGAGTCAAAAATGTCAACCATAATTCTTGAAACCTCATAGACATTTGCAGATTCCAGCTTGACATGTTTTGGCACACCTCCCCATCCCCAACGATATTCCCCTCCCCATTACAGTGGTATCTCGGTACTCATCATTAATTGGTTCCTTGAAGCACGCTGAGTACCAAAAATGAGGAGTATCAAAAACGAGGAATACCAAACACATTTTTCCCGTAAGGAATAATATAGCGAGTTTCAAGGCAGCCGACACCAACAAGGTCTAGATTGTGCATTGAGTACCAAACAAATGATGGACAAAATTTACGTGTCAAAATGCACTGAGTTGATGCGTTTCCAAGCATTTGAGTACCAAGGTACCACTCCACTTTCTTATTCAACTGCCCCAAATTCCTGGAAATCATGAAAGGAGTGTTGAACAATATATAACCTCAAAGAGAAGACTATCAGCATTGGTTGACTGGTCTAGAAGAAGGCACCATCAAATCTTCAGGCAGTAGGTCGTTGGCATGGGTGGAACATTGCCCTTAAAAACCCTAATAAAGCAATGTGAGATTGGCTGATTAATTTATGAGAACCAAATTACGGATTGTGAGGGATCTAATGAACATGGACCCTTTGGATTTGGAAGGCCTCTTAATTTCTGATGTATCCAAGCAAGGAGATCCATCAGACCTTCTGCTTTTTTAAGGATTTGGCTGATGCATTTCCCCACCACCGCTGTGTTTAACAGTTAAACAGCCCACAAGAGCAGAGTCTCTCTTGATGCGATGCTAGCTTCTAAAAATATGTCTTGCCTGTTAGAAAAGAAATCCATTTACTCGTATTTCCATAACACAGTATATTACTTTAAGGCAAGTCAAATCTCAGTGGAGTTTGCTTTTATAATAAAATTTCTATGAGCAAACAGCATGCGTTCCTCTACTGAATATTCACTCTGAAAGAGTCTACAACACACAGTTATTAAAAGTTAACTGTTCTCCAGGCCAACGCCGGTGCCCTCTCTGTGACAAGTAGAACAACTGCAAGCAAAATTAGTGTTTTAATATAAAAGGGGCCCAGGAAGTGCTGAGAATCTAATGCTAGGCTGCCATATTTTAGTATTGTTGCTGCTTGAAAAGGCAACAGTTCATTGGCTCCGAATTTTTGCCTCTTCTTCCATGCTCACTCCCTTTTGTATAAATTTTCAAAGGTTCGTAAAAATGCCCTGGTTGAATATTCCAAAATAGCACACTCATCTTATTAGAAAGCCGAAAGCAGCTAAGTGGAAAATGAACTCTGTCTCTGGTGTCTGGATTTTGCAACTCGAAGTCCATATGGGGGAATTCAAATGGCTATCATTTGTCCAAATAAAATCTCTCGGAAATCCCCAGAGAAACAAATCGAAGCACAGGAAAAATGGAGAGGGTGAAGCCAACAAGGTTGGAAATAAAGCATCTGAAACCAGACGAGATTGCTGTGAAACCTCAATAGATGGTCAAAAAACAACAACACATCACTTATCATATGTGAATGGTAGTCATACGCGAGGATTGAAAAACCTGGAGTTGCCGTAAATACACCTCTTCTATCTATATCTTCTCATTTGGCAGCTGCAACTAATGGAGATTAGTTTCCACACAGGCGGCCACCGAGAAGGCCAAGGAGAGGCAAAGATGACATGATGGGATGTCATCACACCAATGTTGGGTTCCTACCGATGCGGTCCACTCTATAGCACCGGTGATGTCACATACCGGTGCAGTTGGTTGCCAGTGCCTGGGCACCATTTTTTTAAAAAAAATTTTTTTTAAATTTGTTTAAAAAAATTTCTTCTGCGCATGCCCAGAAACCGAGCTTCCGGCATTGCACATGCGCTGCCTTCCTACCCCACAGTGAGTCCAAGCAGGGGAGGATGGCTGAGGGAGCGCGTGAGACGCTGAAAGAATGGTCGGCAGGAGCTATAGCTCCATTCCTCTCCCTTCAGCAGTCCGAGAAGCCACGAAAGCGCGGTGATGATCGTAGGCATTTTTGCATGTTTGAAGCTTCTCGAGCTGCTGAGGGGAGGGGGAACGGGCGGCAGGAGCTAGGATCATCGAATGGGGAGAAGCATTCAGGCCGGACAGAGTCTCCTAGAAGAACTGCTGCCGTGGTCTTTCTGCTCCCGCTGCGGGGGCTGTGTTGCAGCTGGGCAATGCCCCCCCGCTTCTCCGGCCGCTGCCAAGCTCCCGAGGTCCATGCCCACCCGGTCACATGGCTGGCAAGCCACACCCACAAAATAAGCCACATCCACAGAGTGGTAGTAAAAAAATTAGGAACCCGCCCCTGCATCACACCAATGATGCAATGTATGTACCTTGGAGGTCTTCTAGTCCAACCCCTAGTTCAAGCAGGAGACTCTGTACCCATTCCGGACAATTGATTGTCTAACCTCTTCTTTAAAACCTCCAGTGATGGAGAAGCCACAACTTCTGAAGACAGGCCCTTCCACTGATTAACTGTCAGGAAACTTCTCCTTAGTTCTAGGTTGCTTCTCTCCTTGGTTAATTTCCATCCATTGCTTCTTGTCCTGCCCTCAGGTGCTTTGGAGAATAGCTTGACTCCCTCTTCTTTGTGGCAGCCCCTCAAATATTGGACATGCTATCATGTCACCCCTGGTCCTTCTTTTCATTAAATTAGACATGCCCAATTCCTGCAAGTGTTCTCCATATATATTTAGCCTGTTTTTCACAACTTGAAGGTTTTGTTCCAATTTTACGGATATTTCTTCCTTATCATTTCATGTATTGTTGGTATCATTGTTGCTACTGATGTTGCTTCTATGGGGCTGCTTCGGCTTCTCCTCAAATTATTGATTGCAGGAGAAAATACAGAGTGATGGACAGGTCTATACTCTTCCCAGAGTTTACTTATAATAACCAGGCCTTTTAAAATTCCTCCTTGCTTTTGCTATTCAGCTTGAAGCTGAGTTACAACAATTGTTAGTGTCAGATAATGTTTCAGTTGGTCCCTAAAGGATTGTGGGGAGGTCAAGTCAAGCCAGCTTTCATTAGCAAAACATTCAATTCCTTACAGAAAACTAGAAGACTGGGTTTTTTTTATTTCTAAGAAGGGATCTTAATGTGTTTTTGGCTGGAGGAGTTTTTATTGTTCTGTTACGAAGAACATATTTGTACATGACACAAAGACCATGTAATCAAATAATGGCATAGAGAACAATTATTTGGGAGCTCTTGAAAGTAAACGTACAGTGATACATGAAGTGGGCTCATTGGTACTCTCTGAGCTTGGTTGTTTCCTTGCAGATGTTTCATTATCCAACTAGGTAACATCGTGAGTCCTCAATGACGATAATCAGTGCAGCACTGATGATGTCACCTAGTTGGGTAATGAAACGTCTGCAAGAAAACAACCAAGTTCAGAGGGCACCAAGGACTCCACAGTTCAACCCTGAGCTACAAATATTATTTTCTATTGATGCATGAAGTCAGTGCAGAAAATAAAGCTTTTTTTTAATGCATCTGTCTTCCCAACTCAAATTGTGTAATTGTTCTTGTCATATATTTTTTTTGCTCGCATTTTCATTTTTATACATTTATTTCGGAAATATTTAAAAGCACAATCCGGAGGGAGAAAAAGAGGAAAGAAATAAGAAAAGAGATGTAAGGAGCTGTATAAAATTGAGTAATCCCTTTAAAAGTAACATTAGATTAGTACTGCATATAAAAGTGATCAAAGCCATTATTAAGATCAAGTCAATATTTAATAATTAACAAAAAAATAAACATTATAATTAGATTTGTAACTCCCACTAAGCAATTAGCCAGAGTTTTTATTGGATCTAAAGAAAACAAATTCCTTATTTAAAAAGCCAGGGAATAACTAATATATGAAAGCCTTAATGTTCAGAGAAAGCCAGATGCAGTTAGAATCCCTATGCAGAATTATAACCCTTATGTGATTTTCAGGTTGAATTAAATTTTGCATGAGACTTGTTTTTTGACAGTCATGCATATTCCCACATTTCGGTTCACCATTCTTCTGAAAAGAGAATTAGATGTGATTTCTGTATAATTCACTACGGCAGGTCAACTATATATGATCTTTTCTGCAGCATGAATAAAAGAGATTCTTGACTGGCTCCTTGTTGTACATTAAAATATTCAGACTTTGAACCAAGATTGCATTAGGTCAAACGTGCACCCTTGTTTCTCCACAAGGAGCTGTGCTAATATTAACAAATTAGAATCATCAATCAGGACCTAATCTGAGATTGATTTATTATCCTAGTCTGTTTAGCAGAGTTCCCTGGTTACGAATAATGAGCAGCCTACCTTAATGCAAATCAAGTTATCCATGGTAACTTGTAAACCGCTCCAGACTTGATTGCAAAAAATTCGACTTCAACAACAGAGTGGTCAATGCCTGGAACACTTTACCTGACTCAGTAGTTTCTTCCCAAACCCCCAAAACTTCAACCTCTTATTATCTACCATTGACCTCACCCCATTCCTAAGAGGTCAGTATGGGGCGTGTATAAGCGCACAATCGTGCCTACCGTTCCTGTCCTAATGTACCCATATATTCATACCTCTTTTACTCTTATTTATGCTTGTAATATTACATATATACTCAATCATGTTTTACTGTTTGTACTTTGCTTATAATCATATATGCTTGACAAATAAACAAATACAAATACAAATACAAATGGTGAAGCGAGCATCTGATGAAAGAACAGAAGGATGAAGGAAAATGCCTTGCTAAAATATTTGCCCATTGCTTCGTAACACAACCCTTGTATTGCATGCTTTTAACCAACAAAGTTCTGTCACATAGGTTTGACTAGAGAAGGGTGTCAAATTCAAGGCCCTCAGGGCGCATCCGGCCCATGGGGTGCTTAGATCTGGCCCACGGAACCACTCTGGAAACAACGAAGGACCAGCCCGCGGCCCTCCCGAGCTCCTTTTTCTCTGGCAAACGGTTGCAGGAGTCCGTCGCAGCCAAAAATGGAAGTGATGTCGAGCTGCCCATGCCCACCTCGGCCACACCCACCCCAGCCCCCCAAGGTCAAACACAACCCTGATGCGGCCCTCAATGAAATCGGGTTTGACAAACGTGGGCTAGAGAGTCTTTTTCCCCATAAAAGCTTGCTTTTAATTGTTAAGATTCTAAATGGGTAAGAAAACTTATTTTTCAATTCCTCTTTCCAAAGCCATTCCTTCACTCATGAAAAACTTTGGACTGCCTTTCAATGCTTACTGGATGCCTTTTGGCCATCCAAGAATTGCAGTTGAGTTCTGAGGCACAATGACATAAGATAATTGAGTCTATGTTGTACAGCTAAGACTATAAAAAAAATCGACTCTTTCTATTAATGCTTGTCACTCAATCAAGCCGAGAGCCCAAGGACCCAATAACAAACAGCAGGTACAACATACCAGAAATGATTCAAGGTCCTTTCACCCAACGGCCCTGCAAATTCCATTAAATGTGCCCTCTGAAGGTTTGGTTTTAGGCTCTGTTTTATTCATCTTTTTTACAAAGTGAACTTAAGCACTCAAGAGGACATGTTGGAACATAATCGGTGAAAAAAGAAATGCTCCTTTTAATTATCTATTTAATTATCTATTTCCCTCCCTTGCTTAGCTGGTTGGGATGTACGGTTAAGCTACAAGACTACAAACCAGGAGACCGTGAGTTCTAGTCCTGCCCCGTCAGCTTTATGGGTGCACACACACTTTCAGCACTTGGCACTGAAAAGGTTAGCCATCACTGGCCTATAGCTTATTTTGATCTTGACGGGGTTCAAGGTTGACTCAGCCTCCCATCTTATTGAAGTTAGTAAAACGAGGACCCTGATTGTTGGGGTGGCAATATGCTGACTCTGCAAACTGCTTGGAGGTATGTAAAGCACTATGAAGTGGTATAAAGTCTAAGTGCCATTGCTATCCATCCATCCATCCATCCTTCCATCCATCCATCCATCCACACACACACACACACACACACACACACACACACACACACACACACACACACACACACACACAGTATGTCTAGCATGATATGTAATCTTTACCTTTATCAGTTCCCTCATCCTGTTGACCTCCAACATGGTCAATTGAATGTCAATTCCCCAAAATTTTCTCCTCCCCCCGCCCCCCCCCCCCCGGTATGTTAGAATGCTCTGCACAGAAACTTTCTGGCATCCAATTTCACATGGAAAGAGATTTTCAGAGTAAGGAACATTAGAAAAACACCCCCCTTGATATTTGGCCCTGCGTTTCTTGTTCTTCATTTCTGAACTCTAGATCTTTCCTTTTCTACCGCTCACCTCCTACGTTTCCTACGGGTAAAGTCCATGGACTTGACATGCGAGCTTTATCCTTCCTGGGTGAATCGATCAGCCATTTTCCTTGTTTGAGGGGGACCAATTCTGGGAAAGATGAAAGACCAGTTTTGTGTCAGGTTCTACAGCAGGCGACTAATGAGACTATAATGTGGCTGAGCTGTGCATTTGTATTCTTAAAAGCCTCAAATTAGCACCCTTATTATTATAACAATAATTGGATTAGCATAATTGGCTCACTTATTGAAGTAACGTTCAAACGCATTAAATGGGAATGATTTACAGACCTTTTATGCATTATTGAAAACTATTTGGGAACTGGAGGGCAGGCCATCTTTAATAAGGCTATCATATCTTGGATCTTGGAGTCCTAGTGGACAACCATTTAAATATGAGCTAGCAGCGTGCAGCAGCTGCCAAAAAAACCAACACAGTTCTAGGCTGCATTAACAGAGGGATAGAATCAAGATCACACGAAGTGTTAATACCACTTTATAATGCCTTGGTAAGGCCACACTTGGAATACTGCATACAGTTTTGGTCGCCACGATGCAAAAAGGATGTTGAGACTCAAGAAAGAGTGCAGAGAAGAGCAACAAAGATGATTAGGGGACTGGAGGCTAAAACATATGAAGAAAAGGCATTATAAAGTGGTATTAACACTTCGCTTGATCTTGATTCTATCCCTCTGTTAATGCAGCCTAGAACTGTGTTGGCTTGTTTTTGACAGCTTTTTTGGTCATCTACATTCTTTTCTGTTTCTTGTTTCTCCTCCCAGTCAGAGGTGGTATTCAGCCGGTTCGGTCTGGTTCACCCGAACCGGTAATGGAAATCGCGGGTGACCCCAGCTATATGCTATCCTATTTGTGCAGGTTTTTGAGGCTGTGTGCATATGCGGAGTTGGCATGTGCAAGCGAAGCTAGCGCGTGTGCATGCTCACATTTGTGACTGGTAGGGAAGGTAAGTAAAAACCATCCCTACTCTCAGTGATGTATCTTCTCCAAAATTATTTGGCTCCCAATCAACTGCTGTAAACTTCCATCTTGGGCTTTATATCCCTAGGACAAGTATTTTTTTCCCTAAATATTATTTTCCTGATAGACTAAAGAAACATTATTGGCCTAGGTGTGGAGCACGGTTTACTTTAAGCTTCTGCTCTGCTCAATAACATCTGACCTAGCCATTCCAATTGTGTGCTATCTTAAGAGGTTTTTTATAATAATAAAAAACTTTCACTCGTCCCTCATTAATTTTGCCTCTGTTCTTAAAAGTAAAATAAAATAAATCTGAGGAAGAGAACATTTTGTTCGGAGAGAGAGAAGAACAGCCTTTAATTCTCGAAATTGAAAATGTTATGGGTCAAAGGAACACCTTAAAAATATTGCCTCTGTTACAGAGAGCCAGAAATTAAATTCTGTAAGGTCCCAACATATAACATAACTCAGAATGAATACAATTCTGAAGCTTTACGAGCCTCCGGGGCTCCTGAACTCAACAACCAATCTATCATGAAGTTCAAATACACGGAAACCTGTTTTTTTGTAGACGTGTTTCTTAGTTTTAACACTGTGCCAGTTCAGTCTTGGTTGGAAAGTTCCTCAAGTTGATCCGAATGGTCAGATTTTAAGTAAACAATTTTTGAACTAGTTGCATCTCTATTTTTTTTAATATTTATTGAATTGCCCCAGGCTATAACTTAAGGTCAACAGAGCAGGTCAAGAGAGTTTGACTCATTTGTCAAGAGCAATCCGCAGTGCTGCTTTGTGGGTCTGTTTGTTACTTTTTAATTGAACTCTATTTAAAATATCGGGAGTAATACTATGATCTGATACCTGATATTGCTTGCATAAATTCTGGTGGGTTTTTTTTTTCCTTCCACCATTTTCCTGCAAGGGCAGGGTCCACTTTTTTCTTCTTTTATATCTTTTGAATCAACCAAGTGTCAGTGATACAGTATGTTAATAAAATAACGACAAAATAAAAATATAGGAAATAATAAAGGAAATATCAACAATACATGTGGTTGTTTTAGGCCAGCTGTTCTTGGAAAGCACAAACGGATAAGTTTGGTGGATCTCTGCGATGATCCAGTAAAATTATCTTTTAAAAAAATATTGTGAGAAAAGTGAAATGCATAGGTTAAAGTGCCAATAAAATAAAGAGGATAAATAATGACTAAGCATAAATACAAGCATGACGGGAATTTTTCCTGTTGACCCATTCTCCTCTTCTCTTCTGTTTTCCCAAAAGGTTGATCACAACCAATTGAACACTGAAGGTTATTGCTAAGTATCTAAGTTGTTTCATTTATTATTTTTATTGGTCTCATAACATTTTTCATACATACCCTATTCTAAATGTTTACATTTGCCTAGCCTTTTAATATGTAGCATATAAAGGACCCATTCTTGTTTACATTTGAATAAACTTCTATTATGGGTATCTCCTGTCAATCTTGCCATTGTTGCATATTCTCCAATTGTCTTACCTTTTTAACCAAAGATTTAAACTATATATGTTGGCCATTCCTAAAGTTCATTGGCTAGAACAGGAGTGGGTGGCAACCTCTATAGATTTCAACATAATATTGAGAAAGAACTGAATATCACAACTACTTCTTCATTTACTCCTAACGAAGGAGAGGACCTAAAAATAAGGAGAAAATTTTCTGACAGAACAATTAATCAGTGGAACAGAAGTTGCCTTCAGAAGTTGTGAATGCTCCAACACTGGAGGTTTTTAAGAAGAGATTGGACAACTGTTTGCCTGAAATGGTACAGGGTTTCCTGCTTGAACAGAGGGTTGGACTAGAAGACCTTCAAGGTCCCTTCCAACTGTTATTCTGTTGGAAGTGCTAAGGAGTGAAGCCTCAATTCCATTTCTTT
Source organism: Diadophis punctatus similis (assembly GCA_023053685.1). Classification (NCBI taxonomy): domain Eukaryota; kingdom Metazoa; phylum Chordata; class Lepidosauria; order Squamata; family Dipsadidae; genus Diadophis; species Diadophis punctatus. The sequence continues at coordinate 1,567,736 of JALIGW010000015.1, forward strand.
CTTCTGATATTCTTCTTTAAAAGACAAGTACAATATGGTCTCCTTCCTATGTTAGAAAACAGCTGGTCAGGACAGATATCCAATTCATTTTTGTTAAGATATATCTTTTGTTGAGCTTATTTTTTTAAAACTAGAATTAAACAGAGTCAGCCGTCAATACTGCATTCTAGCCACTGCGCCACCACGGCTCCTATGAATCCCAGCAGGTCATCTGACAAGATATTCTAGATATCTTTGGGCAGTAATTTCTTATTAAAAAAAATGAGCGAGCATTTTTAACAAAGTGATGTATGGATTTGTCCTTCTAAATCCTTGGGCTGGAGTTGGGGATGGAAGAAAAGACTTCATCCCAATCAAGATCTTCATCTTCAGTTTTATTGGTTCTCCTTGTGCCAAACAGAACTTCCACTTTGATTGGGTCTTATATTGTGATGACAGCAGAAACTATGAAAGTGTTGTGAATGAAAGATATAATTTTGATGCTCAAGCTTGAATACAGCTCATCAGTCTGGAACCCACACTACATATCAGACATCAACACAATTGAGAATGTCCAGAGATACTTCACAAGAAGAGTATTACATTCCTCTGTTCACAACAGAATTCCTTATGAAACCAGACTTGAAATTTTGGGACTTCAAAATTTAGAACTCCGCCGCCTTCGATCTGACCTAAGTGTAGCTCACAAAATTATCTGCCTCAATGTCCTACCTATTAATGACTACTTCAGCTTCAACCGCAATAATACACGAGCTCACAATAGTTACAAACTTAATGTAAACCGCTCCAGACTTGATTGCAAAAAATTCGACTTCAACAACAGAGTTGTCAACGCTTGGAACACTTTACCTGACTCAGTAGTTTCTTCCCCAAACCCCAAAAACTTCAACCTATTATCTACCATTGACCTCACCCCATTCCTAAGAGGTCAGTAAGGGGCGTGCATAAGCGCACAATCGTGCCTACCGTTCCTGTCCTAATGTACCCATATATTCATACCTCTTTTACTCTTATTCATGCTTGTAATATTACATATATACTCAATCATGTTTTATTGTTTGTACTTTGCTTATAATCATATATGCTTGACAAATAAACAAATACAAATACAAATACAAATGCTGGAGTCTCCTTCTCCTTCTCCTCCAAGATCACTGCCATTTCTCCTTTCCTTCTCTTTCTCCTTCTCCTCTATCATCACCACCATTTCTCCTTCTTTTTCTCCCCTTCTCCTTCTCCTCCACCATCACCATTTCTCCCCCCTCCCCTTTTCTTCATTCTTCTTCTCTTTCTCCCTGACTCCATCTCCCTCCTCCTCCTCCTCCTCCTGACCCCTTTAGCTTGAGTGTATTGACTCTCAGATGGTTATTTTTATATATTGTTGCTTCTTTCCATTAGCGAAACTAACCAGGGGCACCTTGGAGTTGGGCAGCATGGATATTAAATCAATAAATAAGCAGATAATAATTGATGATGTGCCATCCAGTTGGCGTGAGCTCTTAGTCATGGCTTGCTGCTGGTCATCCTCTTCTTTTTCCTTTCATCTTTCCCAGCGTTAAAACCTTCTCCACAGAGCTGGGTCTTCAAGAAATGTGTCCAAATTATAGAAATTAAACAGAAAATAAATCAATGGATAGATAAATAAATATTCAGTTTTCAGTTTTCTCTAGCCTTGGTAGATGTTAAGGAAAGGAAAATCTCTGGTGAAAACAGGACCATGTACCCATGCAATTCTACTGAAATTTGTTTGAAGGTTTCAATTTGGCTTTCAACTCAGGTCCAAGACTCTCTTTTGTTGTTTTCATCTTATAACCCTAATTATATTTATCAGGAATATCATTCCTGGCAGAGGAAGTCTTTGGATTGAAGAAGTGCTAATGGTACAAAGCATAAATTGAGAATACAAATTAGTCTTCTTCAAGACCTCCAGTAAAGACAGTCTAGATGTGCATAAAAACATATTCCTTCAGATGAATTTAGCATCTGTTCTGGCTTTGATTAAATATTCAAAATACTTTTAGAGAGTGAACATTATTTCATAAGTGGCCTGAATGAATTGTAATTTTTCCAGTAGGCATTTAAAAAATTATGAACAGATGGAGAGTGGTTTTAGACCAATAATTGAATGGGGCTCTGAATTTAAATTGTTGGGGGGAGGTGTGTATGTATATGTGTGTGTGTGTGTGTGTGTAAAAACCCACACTGAGAATACTGACTCTAATAGAATGCTGTCCGTGTTTATTGATAAGTTATTAAGGTTTGATTCAACAGCTTGGGTACTCTTGTTTATTTTAATAAATATAAAGAAATTGACAGATTGTGGCAGTTCCCACTAAAGGTTGCATGATTCGATTAGAAGATGTGGAAGTGGTTTTGTATTTCAACAAAAGCATGCTTATGTGAGGGATGAATTATGCTTTCATGCTACCAGCTCGAATTGATTAATGGAGAAACCAATTTTAATTGGCAAGGTCAAATCTTAATTAGTGGGACACAAATTAGAGATACTGTATCATACTTCGGTGTCGTGTTGCTCTCCCAGACAATAAAAAAGAAAATATTGATCTCTGCTTGATGGGAATCATCCATCCGGAATTAGCCAATATGCCAAACTGAGATGAGAGATAAATTAGTCCACGTTACAAATGAATTGGGGACTTTTGCTGGTTGCCAAGAGTCCGCTTTGCTAAATGTGATTAAAAAGTAAGACATGCACAAATTGTTGCGATGGAGATTATATTTAAGACCATCACACACCACAATGCTATTTTATTGGCTTCTTCATTCACCGCTTCTTCTTTTGCTCTACTTCTCCCTTCCTCCTTCCCTCTCTCTCTTTATTTTTAATTCATTTTTTTCATCCCAAGAGATACCTGGCCGTTAGAACCAATTCATCAGTGGATCGATTTGCCTCCAGAAGTCGTGGGTGCTCCAACACTGGAGGTTTTTAAGAAGAGATCATCTGACCAAATCATTGGTCTGAAGTGGTGTAGGGTTTCCTGCCGGGGGTTGGACTAGAAGACCTCCAAGGTCCCTTCCCACTCTGATATTCTGTCTTCAGACTTCCAAGGTAGACCAGACAGAAAACACGACCGGATGTGATAATTCTACATTATTGTAAGGTTACATTAATAGAATCTTTCAGGTCTGAAGGTACAAATCTTCCACTGTCTCCTTAACCATCTGAGAGACTAGAGAGAGTCCTTTCTGAGCCCTTTTCTCCTCCCATTATGCAGTTGTGGGCTATGACCTCTCTTCTCTATCCCCAAGCAATATTTTTTAGCCTATTAAACAGAGACGCAACCAATTAGAACTCAATTAGCATTCTGAATAGTTTCAGCTTTGTTTCATCTAAAATAAAACTGGTCAGCAAAAATGAAGTTCAAACTTCAGCCTAAAGAGACTGACAAGAAAGCAGGCTTGGGAGAAATGAAAAACTAACAACAACCCATGTCCCAAAGGTGCTTTTTCAGGAGGCAACTGGACTTTCTTGTTCTTTCTTTTGAAGATGTTTCGCTTCTCATCCAAGAAGCTACTTCAGCTCTACTGAAGCACTACTACTCAGGTGACCCTGAGGACACAGATAAACCTCCAAGTGCTTCAACGACCCTCTAAAAGGATGCAAATGACCAACTGTCTGCAAAAGGAATATAAATCCTTCCATTCCTCATTATCCTGTCAGAGCTGAAGACGCTTCTTGGATGAGAAACCAAACGTCTTAAACAAACAAACAAACAAATAAGAAAGTACAGTTGCCTCCTGAAAAAAGCACCTTTGGGACAACCATGACCTGGATGACTGAGAATCTCTACAGACTTCTAGCGACAACTCAATCTTCACAGCAGCGTTTTCTCACTTCTCAAACCAGAGCAGCACAAAGTCCCAAGCAGCATTTCAGAATTCCCTCTAGAATATTAAATTATTCTGGGCTCGACAGTCGCAGGGCTGAAAAATGACGAAGCAGGCTTCATTTCCCCCTAGGAATTTTGAACAAGCACAATAGAGTGGCAGGAGAAAAGCAAACGGCTAGTAACAAAGCTTTTCATCCAAATAAAGTTGCCGCAATTGTTGTCCAGGCAAATAATGGCAGATCAGTGACACCCTAATAACTTTGCAGAGGGAAAACTCTGCCGAGGATTGTTCAGTTAGTAGAACAACAATTGCTGTTCTTTGCCACTCTACAGGTCACAGGGCTGCATTCTAAACCACCAAAGAAAATTTGTAGCATCTTCATTCAGTGCATTCAAAGACAGAAATAGACTTTATGGCTCTTGTTGCTCCGAATTCTGATCCTACCAGAGTTTGTAATAGAGGTAGTCCTTGACTTACGACCACAACTGAGCCCAACATTTTCTGCTGTTAAGTGAGACATTCGGTAACTGAGCTTTGCCCCATTTTACGACCTTTCTTGCCTCAGTTGTTAAGCGAATCATTGCAGTTGGTAAGTTGCTAGCATGGTTGCTAAGCGAATCTAGCTTTCCCCCATTGACTTTGCTTGTCAGAAAGTCGCAAAAAGGGACTGCGTGACCCCGGGACAGTGAAACCGTCATAAATATGAGTCAGTTGCCAAGTGTCCAGATTTTGATCATGTGATCATGCAAAGGTCGTAACTGTGAAAAATGGGCATAAGTCTCTATTCTCCTTTATTGGTCTGTCATTTGTAATAGTTCAGGTGTTTTTAGAAACCCATTTTTTTAAAATAAAAACTAGCACAGTCTAATATTAGATCTTCTGCTGATTTCCAATGTAATTAAATGCACACTTATGATTACCTTAAAACTCAAGAGGTGGAAACTATATTTTTTTCCATGCAGGCCTATAAGTAATGAACCAGAGTCCCATGTTATCTTAACAGCTAAGAGCATTTTCATCAATCCCTATGCCAGCCTTCAGTGTTTAGATGCGATCACTTTATTTTTTAATTAAAAAGAGCTGCCTCGTGCAATTCAAATTAATCAAGCCCACATTGGAAACACAAGAGAGGAGAGCTTGCTAAAGTTATGTTGTCAGCTACTTGTGGCCAGAGCCGTTCGGTACAGTTTGGCTTTGCAAAAATAACTGAGCCAAAAAACCCCTCAAAGTCACCATAGAAGGTTCCGCAAACTTTTTCATATTTATTCATCAAGAACAATAGGAGTTCTAGGTTGCATATCTGGATCACCCAGTTAAAAAAAAACCAGGGATATGTTTATAGTTGGATTCATGCCTTGCACTAAGCCATAATGTCCTCCTTTGGGATTGGACTTAGTTGTGTGAATTTTGGGAATTTATAAATTCGAACATCCAACATAGCATGTTGTATAAACCATCCAAAGATGACTTAATTGTTTTTGTTCAAACACAGTGAATACAAAATGTGAAACCAGCCAATGGACCACCTATGTCAGGGGTAGGACTGCCTGCAGTACTATTTTAAAAATCCAGCTCTTTCTCTTGCTTCGTTTCTCTCCTGGAGAACTTAAAAGAACCTGTCATTCTTCTATGAATCTCTTAAGAGCTCCACTTTGGAGGTTCAGCCCAAAGTGCTGCTAACCAGGTTCTGTGTGATCTTTCCTACAGGAGGCTGACAGAGTTGGTTTGCAACATCCAAGGGGCAAGGAAATTGCATAGGTTGCGGTTTCCGTGGATACAGTTCAGCAACTTCCCAGCACTTCCCCCTTGGGCAGTGCAGGAGGCCTGCGCTCCGGTTTTGCTGCCTGCACAAAGAACAGGTGGTGGGTTGTCAAATGTCTAAAGGGCTGAGCACAATGCATGGGTAGGGGGTTGCACGCAGCTGAGTGGGCTATAAATTATGCAGACTTATATTCAATCTCGTGCTGGCTTCTGATGCTAGGAAAAATGGGATATGAATACAGCTAGGAGCTGGATTGTGGTTTTTTTGTTTTGTTTTTCCAAGAAAGCGCCTGGGTTATCTCAGAAAGATGCAACATTTAGTTTCTCACAAAGCTGAATCAGATGTCTAGGGGGAAATCTGAGAAGCTCCTTGATGTTGTATGAGCCTTTGTTCTTGGGGTGATTGCTCAGTTACTGGATGAGAGCATTTGCTATGCCTCTCCCCAAATTTCTGAATATACCATTCTTTGTGTAATTAAAAGTAGATGGAAAATAGCTTCTGCGGCTTGTGCCCTGCATGAATTTATCTTTTTCCCATTTTTACCTGCCCTTGCCTGCCCTTTCCTTGCGGAAACTATTTGAGCTGGCACGCGGCCCAAAACTTCTTCAAGTGAACCATTCCTCTCCCACTAGAGATCTTCTTAAAAAGCATCTCCATCTTGGCAAGCGTTTTCTAGCAGGGAGGAGAAAGAGAGAAAAGGAAAAAAAGAAAAGAAAAAAAAGAGTTAGACCGAGACATTTTGCAACAGCCTCTCTCTGCTATTATCCTTACATAACATCACTTCTCCCATTTGCAGACCCAATTAATTTAATGTTGCAAAGAGCCTAACAGCCTTCTTAACAATCAGCGCCATCAAGAGAGACAGTTATCTGGCTGGTCCCTGCTGGCTCCATGAATATGGAGGATGTCTCGCTCCCAAGACCCAGCTTGAGGTGCGTGCACATTTTCTGCAATTCCCAAGGACCGCGCGTTAGCAGAGATGCTGAGAAAAGATTTGGGTACCAGCTCCTTCATTGTCATTCATTGCGGAGGGATAATTATAGGCTTTCGTGTCCACGCAGGCTTGGCTTGTTTTTCATATGCATTCGGAAACTCATTGGCTGCCTCCTCCCATTTCTCCCACTCTGGCTGGGATGAGAACTGACAGCGCGGCTTTAAAAAGGACGGGGGTAACCCAAGGAGATCAGATAAAGTTGTTGTGCTTCAGAGCTCTGATGGGCAGAGAAAAATCCCTGTGTTTTTTTCCTGTCCAAGCCAGCGAAGGAAGATTCGTATTAAAATTTTATTTCCAGGGGAAGAGGGTACAGCAGTATAGGGTGTCCTCAATTTTTGAGCACAATGGAGGCCAAAATTTCCATTGCTAAGCAGGTGAAGTGACTTTTGCCCCATTCTACGACTTTTCTTGCCACGGCTGTTAAGTGACTCACTGCAGTGATGGAGTTAGGAACACGGTTGTTAAATGAATCTGGCTTCCCCATTGAATTTGCTTGCCGGAAGGTTGCGAAAGAGGATCATGTGACCCCGGGACACTGCAACCGTCATAAATACGAGTCAGCTGCCAAGCATCTGAATTTGGATCACGTGACCATGGGGATGAGCCGAGGTGGCGCAGTGGTTAAAAGCAGCACTGCAACTTACTTCAGCTGACTGCTAGTTCAGCAGTTCAGCTGTTCAAATCTCACCGGCTTAAGGTTGACTCAGCCTTCCATCCTTCTGAGGTCAGTAAAATGAGGACCCAGATTGTTGGGGACAATATGCTGAACTCTGTAAACCGCTTAGAGAGGGCTGTAATGCACTATGAAGCGGTATATAAGTCTAAGTGCTATTGCTATTGCAACGGTTGTTAAGTGTGAAAAAGAGTCATAAATCACTTTTTTCAGTGCCATGGTAACTTCAAATAGTCACTAGATGAATGGTTCTAAATCGAGGACTACCCATATGTTCACGTATGGATTTGGGGTCTTGGGTTAATTTAGCTCCAAGGTGGACACAGAAGATATTTTAGCAACGTGCCGTTGTGTGTCTTTCCTTTCCTTTACAAAGGAAGACTTTGTGAGGGCCCTTCTCTCATAGGCCTTTTACTTATGGGGAAATAGTGGCAGGTGGGAAGATTGCAAAGAAATGGAAAGAATAGGTCACCACCATAACCAGCCCTTCCCAACATGTTGGAATACATGTTGGAATGTATTTTGTACTGCAACAACTACAGAAGTATTCCGCCAGTAGATGGCAATGTTTGGTAAGTTTACTACGTATGATCTATGATATGTAGTCTATGGTCTTTTTGTTCTGAGGAGAGTTTCCTATTTCTTCTTACAATTAAAACAGTTGAGCAGTAAAGCACATGGTGACTGTACTCTTTGTTTGCTCTGTGGGGCTATATATAAACAGGATTTCTAACGCAACAGATCAAAAACAGCATGAGAAATTTGAATGAAATTTTGACGCTTCCTGAACCTTTAACTCCAAATTTGCAGGTAGTGTTAAAGAACAGGGAGTGGAGCAGGGGGAATATTTGCATTGGTAATAGCAATAGCATTTAGACTTATATACAGTACCATCTCTTTACAGCCTTCTCTAAGTGGTTTACAGAGTCAGCACATTGCCTCCAGCAATCTGGGTCCTATTTTACTGACCTCAGAAGGATGGAAGGCTGAGTCAACCTGTAGCCCATTGGGATCGAACTCCTGGCTGTGGGCAGAGTCAGCCTGCAATACTGCATTCTGACCACTGCGCCACCAAGGCTCTTTTACTAAAGGTGTATTTAAATTTACACCCTGGCAAATGCTGAAGGGAGTGACTTTATAGTATGTTTCCAGGGTGAGTTACAGGTATATAAAGAGTAATACACAGTCGATCTACTGAGAGGAAGTAACTGAGGGTTACATTTTGGATCACAGACTGGTTTAAAAAATAAATCAGAAATATATATATATTTGCCATGATACACTGAATCACACATAAAAAAGGAAACATTTTTAACTTAACGTGCTGAGCAAATCCAATCTGCATAGTTAGTTTATGCTTCAGTCTATTGTGTCAACAGAGAAAATTAGATTGAATCAACCACAGCGCAGTTAAGCAAGGGTAAATAAGTTGTGCAAAAATAGCCAACAGGCACAATTAGTAAGCTAAACAGCATCAGCATTACCTTTGCTGCAACCCAGGAATCCTAACAGAGTGAAAAGAGCTGCCATAGCAGTGAAAATGAGACATTGCAAACTCTTTCGGACTTGAATAGTGGCTCCTTTCAAAATGGAGAACACAAAGAATAGAATAATTAAGAGCCGAGGTGGCGCAGCGGTTAGAGGCAGTACTGCAGGCCACTTTAGCTGACTGTGATCTGCAGGTCAGTGGTTCAAATCTCACCGGCTCAAGGTTGACTCAGCCTTCCATCCTTCCGAGGTAGGTAAAATGAGGACCCGGATTGTTGGGGGCAATATAAATATACATTGCTTACTGGTGTAAACCGCTTAGAGAGTGCTTGCACTGTGAGGCGGTATATAAATGTCACAAACAAACAAACATACATACATACATACATACATACATACATAGATACATAAATAGATAGATAGATAGATAGATAGATAGATAGATAGATAGATAGATAGATAGATAGATAGATAGAGAGGTAGATAGATAGATAGATAGATGATAGATAGATAGATAGATAGATAGATAGATAGATAGATAGATAGATAGATAGATAGATAGATAGAGAGGTAGATAGATAGATAGATAGATGATAGATAGATAGATAGATAGATAGATAGATAGATAGATAGATAGATAGATAGATAGATAGATAGATAGATGGTAGATAGGTAGATAGATAGATAGATAGATAGATAGATGATAGATAGATAGATAGATAGATAGATAGATAGATAGATAGATAGATAGATAGATAGATAGATAGATAGATAGATAGATAGAGAGGTAGATAGATAGATAGATGATAGATAGATAGATAGATAGATAGATAGATAGATAGATAGATAGATAGATAGATAGATAGATAGATGATAGATAGATAGATAGATAGATAGATAGATAGATAGATAGATAGAGAGGTAGATAGAGAGGTAGATAGATAGATAGATGATAGATAGATAGATAGATAGATAGATAGATAGATAGATAGATAGATAGATGATAGATAGATAGATAGATAGATAGATAGATAGATAGATAGATAGATAGATAGATAGATAGATAGATAGATAGATAGATAGAATAACAGAGTTGGAAGGGACCTTGGAGGTCTGCATCCAGTTTTGGTCACCACATTATAAAAAAGATGTTGAGACTCTAGAAAGAGTGCAGAGGAGAGCAACCAGGATGATTAGGGGACTGGAGACTAAAACATACGAAGAACGGTTACAGGAATTGGGCATGGCTAGTCTAGTGAAGAGAAGGACCAGGGGAGACATGATAGCGGTGTTCATAATATCTGAGGGGCTGCCACAGAGAGGAGGGGGGTCAAGCTATTCTCCAAAGCACCTGAAGGCCAGACAAGGGATAATGGATGGAAACTGATCATGGAGAGATTCAAACTGGAAATAAGGAGGAACTGTCTGACAGTGAGAACGATCAACCAGTGGAACAGCTTGCCTTTGGAAGTTGTAGGAGCTTCAACACTTGAGACTTTCAAGAAGAGATTGGACTGCCATTTGTCGGAAATGGTGTAGGGTCTCCTGCTTGAGCGGGGGGTTGGACTGGATGGCCTACAAGGTCCCTTCCAACTCTGTTAATCTGAAAAAAAACCTCTCCTAGACCAACTCCCTGCTTAGGCAGGAAACCCTACACCACTTCAGATAAATGGCTATCCAACAGCTTGCATCAGATATGAACGATAAAGAGATTTTGGTAAGGTTGAAAGGGGGGTGGCATTGTACTGCAAGGTTGTATTCATAAGAAAATTACACAGTACAAAAAAAACAACTAAAATCACATATTTCACATTCTTTAGACATTTGAATCTTAGGCAGGAACCTGGGAATTATCCAAGCAATTTCTTAACATTTAACAATGTCCAGCAAGGCATTTTTCTTATAAATCCACAGTTGATATAACTGAAATATTTACATCTGGTAACGAGGGGTGGGCTCCTACCGGTGCGGACCACTACGTGCACACCGGTAGCGGCCCGCTGGTGACGTAATTTTTATCGGAATTTTCGGTGATTTTTTTGGGGGGGGATGGCTTCTCCTCATCCTCTGCTTTGGGAAAAAGCCTTCCCGCTCACCCCCGGGTTAATACTGACCTTTATTTCTTCATCCGAAGCACAGCTGAGCAGCTCCTCAGCTGTGTTTCGGGCTGAAATATCCTTCTGAGCATGCGCGGAAGTGAAATCGCGCAATGTGACACGCGCACTGTCACGGTGTGATTATTGTCAGTTGCATGCATATGCAGGGAGCTGCATCCCTATATATTATAATGGTACATTCCTACCATGTGATATAATATTCTTGTACGCATGTGTGCATTCCTAAATCTCCATTCTTCCCTTCTTGCCTTGACTCTCGACTGAAAGAGTCACATTTTATAGCAGAGATGTAAACAATCAGAATTCATTGTTTTTGTATCAAAATAAATATTTTAATTAGACTTTTAAACTTCGGCTTTATTTCTAAATGTCTGAATTCCGGGAGAAAGATCTATTTCACCTCTGTGAGATTAATTCTCACTTCGCCACGCACGCGCGCATGCGAAACGTCACAATGCGCACCGGTAGCAAAGATAACTGGAACCCTCTCCTGCTGGTAACCATTTAGTTCATGAGTTTATTATATCACCTAATGCACCAATAACTATAAGAATACATTTTTAAAAGTTCTTTCCTATCATCTACCCATTTTGATCGTTAATCTCTATATTTACTATGTATTTTTCTAATTCTTCTTCCTACTGTCTCCGGGTATCACCCCACCTACAAAAAATATTTCTTCTTCTTCTTCTTCTCAATTATTGATATATGTGGAGTGTTGTTGTTATTATTATTCATGGGCGCATGAATATGCTTATTAAGTTGAATCTCTTGGCTTCCTATAATGATGAAAATGCAAGCATGCAAATAACCCATGTGGATGAGTGGTTTATATTTATTTTTCAAGAGTCAAATGTCACAGAGCTAAGGAGGGGGAGAAAAGCCATTATTTTGCTCATGGCAATACATCCCTCTTGGATGGGGAGAAAAAAATATCCTAGCAAAGAATGCTGGGAAGAGAGAGAGGGGGGGTTATGGTTTGGGTTTCTCTCTGGCAAATGTTCTTTCTTTGTTTTGTTTTACTCCATTTTCCTTAATTGTCGTTCCTTAATAAAAAATAAATGAGGGCAATGAATGCCCTTATTTTTAAAAGAGTTTTTTTTTTTGGTTCTTGATGAAAAAAAAACAAAACCCCAGATGGCGTTTTTTAAAAGCCTGCTCGGAAAGGCAGTGGACAGTGATTCATTTAGTTAATAAATGATCTTAAATTATACCTCAAGGACATTGATAATGACATCTGAAATTTCAGCCTCCAGTTAGAATGCTTTTGATCATTTCTGAGAGACTGAGGAAAAAAGCAGTCACTGAAGTAGAATTAATAACATTCGCAATCGGATGCACCTTTACACGGAGAGCAATCCAATTATGGCCAGGGAGGTTTACTCGTGAGTTTACTGTGTTTAAAATTGCACGGAGGTTTGAATTAAGCCTGTCTGATCTGATCCCCGCATCCTTCTGCTTGGGGCACATCCGTGATGGCTCCACTTTTAAAATAAAGTGGATGCTCTCATTCTTATTTTACATTCTTGTGTAAAATAAGAATAAGAGCACCTTATGATAATAGCAGCTGGCCCAAATGCAGAGAGGGGAGACTCACTAATGGAAGCCTGATAAATTTAGAGACATTCATTAAGGGAGAAATGTGAGCAATGCACTTAAGTCACTTCCCATCTTCTCTTCTCTTTCCTTCCCCTCCATTCCCTTCCCTATCTTTCCTTTCCTTTCCTTTCCTTCTTCCCTTCCCTTCCCTTCCCTATCTTCCCTTCCTTTTCTCTTCCCTTCCCTTTTTCTTCCTATGAAGGTGGTTATCTCCAATTGTTAAAATTCCTCTGAAGGGGGTTGGGGTAAAAGTTTAAAACTGTGGGTTGGAATCAGCCCTAGGGCCCAGTGGTGGGTTCCTACCGGTGCAGTCCACTCTATAGCACTGGTAGCGGCCCGCTGGTGACGTCACAGTACCGGTGCGGTCGGTTGCCTGTGCCTGGGCGCCGCCATTTTTTTTAAAAAAAATTTCTTCTGCACATGCCCAGAAGCCGAGCTTCAGGCACTGCGCATGCGCTGCCTTCCTACCCCACAGTGAGTCCAAGCAGGGGAGGATGGCTGAGGGAGCGCGTGAGAAGCTGAAAGAACGGGCGGTAGGAGCTATTTCTATTCCCCTCCCTTCAGCAGTCAGAGAAGCCACGAACGTGCGGTGATGATCCCAGGCATTTTCGCACGTTCGAGGCTTCTCAAGCTGCTGAGGGGAGGGGGAATGGGCGGCAGGAGCCTAGGATCATCGAATGGGGAGAAGCATTCAGGCCGGACAGAGCTTCCTAGAAGAACCGCTGCCGCGGTCTTGCTGCTCCTGCTGCGGGGGGCTGCGTTGCAGGTGGGCAATGCCCCCCTGCTTCTCTGGCCGCTGCCAAGCTCCCGAGGCCCACGCCCACCCAGTCACATGGCTGGCAAGCCACACCCACAAAATAAGCCACGCCCACAGAGTGGTAGTAAAACAATTAGGAACCCGCCCCTGCTAGGGCCTCTCTGCAAAAGTAAGAATATGTTTTTGGCAGGACTGAGGGTGTGGAGGTCAAAGCACTGGATGAGGATGGGCATCATGTAGGAGAGGCAGAGCCTGGAGGTGGAGTCAAGAGAGGAATCAGCCTGGGATCATGATGTTCTCACAAGTGATCCAAGACCCGCCCCTCTTGAATTCTGTTAACTCTCAACTAGTGCCAATTTAGTGCTGACTGGAATATAACATGTGGTCCTGATCGATTGTGCCTAACAATTCCCATTACAAAACTTGCTGCCTGATGCTGGGTCAATCCTGGATTGGGTTTTTATATTCTGGTTAGCCGTTGTAGGGGTCTGCTGCTGCTTTGATATGTGTCTTGATGCAAGAGAGAGAGAAAATGTTCCAGCGACTTTTAGCCAACATTGTTAGACTGAGCTTCCAAGACTGAAAACATCCACGCACACAAAAACTAAGGTGCCTGGTTATGCATTCTCTACTGCTTCCCTGAAGTGAGATTCAACTGCTCCTTCCATCTGGCATTCAGCACCAACATAAAGCCATCTGATCTTGTTAGGCTGCTTGGTGCTGCTTGTTTTAACATCTGCTGCTCTCCAATTGATAAAATAAACGTAAAATAAACTCTTAGGTCACCATGACTTGGAAGCCAAACTGGAAGCTTCTACGTTGTTACCTTGGCAAGAATACAAAAGTCATTTGCAATTGCCTTCCCCCCCCCCCACACACAATGTTTTCTTCATCTAAGGCAGGGGTCTGCAACCTTAAACACTCAAAGAGCCATTTGGACCCGTTTCCCACAGAAAAGAAAACATCGGGAGCCACAAAACCTGGGTGGGCGTGGCTAACTCGATGTCACTCACTCACTCCCAGTCACATGACCCCCTAGCCTAGTGAGTGGGAGGGGAGGGCGAGGGGCAGGGCCAGTTAGTGATGGGATCACCTGACAGGGAGCTACAGCAGAGGGCCCAAAGAGCTGTATGCGGCTCCGGAGCCGCAGGTTGCAGACCCCTGATCTAAGGCAACTTTTCTCAACCTTGGCAACTTTAAGATGTGTGGACTTCAACTCCCAGAATTCCCCCAGCCAGCGTGTTGATAATAGGACGGGTGACAGAAGAAGACAATTAGCTGAGTTCTTGGGCTATAAATTAATTAATTATAGTCGTGTAGATTGAGGAATCAGAAGGTACGTATAATCCTCCAGGCTGGCTGGGGGATTCTGGGAGTTGAAAGCCACACATCTTAAAGTTGGCAAGGTTGAGAAACATTGGTCTATGGAGTAGGGGTTTCTGAGTTCTCCCATTCAAGGACTAACCAGGTTGGCCTCTGCTTAGCTCTGGGGAGATAAACCAAGGTTGGCTAGGCACTGCCATCTGCTGTGCCCATTATTTGAATAGCTCCGATCAATGGATTGTTTCACGCTTTGAATCTATTTCTACGGCGTTTGAATTATACGTGCCTTCTGATTCCTCAACCTACAGAACTATAATTAATTAATTTATAGCCCAAGAACTCAGCTAATTGTCTTGTTCTGTCACCCGTCCTATTATTAACACGTTAAGAGTTGTGTTAATTTCACAGATTGTGAATGCATTTGGAGGAAATGAACCAAACCAAGTGTGCATTTCAGTAACACAGTTCCCCTACACGCTGCAGCATGCTACAAACGGATTACAAGTCGTAGAATTGCCGGTTGCACCAGAAGCAGTTCTGAAAATTATTAGCCCCAGAATCTGGAGAGGGTACAAAAGATTAATCCCCCAACACGAGAGGTCTATCATTATTACATTTTTTTAAAAGCACATTTTAAATAACCATTTGTCTGAAGTGGTGTAGGGTTTCCTGCCTAAGCAGGGGGTTGGACTAGAAGACCTCCAAGGTCCCTTCCAACTCTGTTATTCTATTCTATTCTATTCTATTCTATTCTATTCTATTCTATTCTATTCTATTCTATTCTTTTCTATTCTTTTCTATTCTATTCTATTCTATTCTATTCTATTCTATTCTATTCTATTCTATTCACAATAAGGTATACTTTTTTTAAAAAAAAGTAAGATATTTTATTCACATCTTCATATAGATACATTTGAATACGGGCAGTCCTTGAATTACAACTACAATTGTGCTCAAAATTTCTGTGGCTAAGTGAGACAGTTGTTAAGTTAATTTTGCCACATTTTCCGACCTCCCTTGCCACAATTGTTAAGTGAGTCACCACAGTTGTTACGTTAGTAACACGTTTGTTAAGTGAATCTGGTTTCCCTATTGATTTTGCTTGTCAGAAAGTTGCAGAAGGGGAAA
Organism: Diadophis punctatus similis; assembly: GCA_023053685.1. Lineage (NCBI taxonomy): Eukaryota > Metazoa > Chordata > Lepidosauria > Squamata > Dipsadidae > Diadophis > Diadophis punctatus. Next base: position 1,583,429 of record JALIGW010000015.1, read on the forward strand.
TCAATTGCCAAGCCTCCAAATTTAGATCAGGCGACCATGGAGGTGCTGCAACGGGCGTTAAATGTGACAAGGGGTCCTACGTCACTTTTTTCAGTGCCACCGTAATTTCGAATGGTCACTAAATGAACTGTTGTAAGTCCGAGGATCACCTGACGATAAATCTAGAGCAACTGCATTGGCTGAGACAGAAATCATAGGAGAGTATGAAAAGCTTAGGTCAGGGGTCCCCAATTCCTGGATTGCAGCCCACTAGAGGGCCATGGGCTCTTTGGAATTCGGCCGTGTGAGTGGATGGCTGGAGTGTGTGCGTGTGCAAGTGTACTCGCGCAGCTCAACTTGAATAAGCAGCAGGCCGGTGGGCACTTATGCACATGTGTGCCAGCCTGACATTCATGTGGCCCAGTTCCCTTCTCCATCCCCAGCCGGGCTGCCAAGGCGCAGATTGGGGACCGCTGGCATAGGTGACCTATATTCAGGCACTTAGCAATAGCACTTAGACTTATATACCGCTTTACAGTGCTTTACATCCTTCTCTACAGAGGGGTTTTACAGAGTCAGAATATTGCCCCCAAACAATCTAGGTCCTCATTTTACCCTCTTCAGAAGGATGGAAGGCTGAGTCAACCCTGAGCCTGGTGAGATTCGAACTGCCAAATAGCAGGCAGCCGACAGTCAGCAGAAGTAGCCTGCAATACTGCACTTTAACCACTGCACCACTTAAATTATCCTTTGTTATAGACACTCTTATTAACATGTGTTTGCACACCAGATTGTAGAAATCTATCCACAGGTACTGCATCCAGGTACTGCACACATTTTGCAAACCAGTTTTTCTCTCAAGACGTAAGCATGAAATTAGCAGACCTCTAATCCTCATGAAAATGCATAGGCAATTTTTCACTTTCCAGCTTGGGAAAGTGGTAGCTTGCGGTGTGCTAAAAAGTGTCCCTTATTTTCAGGTGTTGGCAGTGGCACCAGCCTTTTTGCAAACCTCGATTCGGAAATGTTCTCTCTCATTCCCCCCCTCCCCTTGACATTTATTTCCATAAATGCAAGGAAGAGGTTTTTATCAAGCAGCGTTGGGTTTTAGTGTCACCTTGGGTTAGTTTTGTGGTGCTCCTGTTTATATATAATAATGCAGTCCTGGAAACATAGAGAAAGAAAGAAAGAGAGGGGGAGGGAGGGGGAAGGGAGAGAGAGAGAGAAGGAGAAAGAGAAGGAGAGAAAGGAGAAAGAGAAGGAGAGAGAGGAGAGAAAGAGAGGAGAAGAGAGAAGGAGAGAGAGGAGAAAGAGAGAGTGAAAGAAGGAGTGAGAGGAGAGAGAGAAAGGAGAAAGAGAGAAGAAGTGAGAGAAGGAGAGTGAGAGGAGAGAAAGGAGAGAGAAAGGAGAGAGAGAGGGGGGGAGAGAGGGAGGGCAGAAATTCCTTCTTGCTTACCCGTTTATTTAATTTGGAAAGAGAAAACCAGGAGGAGGGAGATAAAAGTTTTCTTTTATAGCCGTAGGACTAAATCCACAGTTGCTTGTTCTCAGATCGGGCCAGGATGAAAGAATGATCTGCTTTTTGCCTCCCTCCCACCCAACCCCTTGAGAGACACTCATTAGCCTTGGGGATTTTAACTCAGGGAAGCTCAGAAGAAGAAGTCTCAGGACAAAAAGCAGCGAAGTGACTAAGGCAAGAAGAACTGTAGAAACACTGCATTATTAATCAACACCAATCAAGGTCGGGTGCAACTTTTCTGCATCTCGGGAAGAGCCCTTGCCAGTCACGAGTTGTCACTTAATCCCCATCGTTCCGGCTAGGTTGACTGATGAGCCCACTGCTATCTGCCTGGGGGATCTGAAACAGTGGTGCGGGCTGTCCTCGTGTGAACTGATTCCTTTGCAAAAGAGAAAGAAATGAGGAGAGACCAAGAACCTGCCCCGGGCGGCTTCTTTGAAAGCATCTTCTCTGGAAACAGTATTGTGCCTAAAGTGACCATCAGGAGAATTGTCTAGGACAGCCATGGCAAACTTGTTTTTGATTTCACTTAGCGGCTTGTTTACCTTAGGACACGTCTTCCTTAAGACAACCAATAAGGACATATTTTTTTCCTCCTTCCTTTTTACCCTAGCCCTGTAAGATAGCTTATTTATAAGGCGTTTTTGCCTGCCGCCATCAAGAAAGTCTCAGCAAGTTATAATAATGCTAAATGTCCACAAAGCAATATAAAACAACAGCAATCCCAAACTATTAAACTTCAGATTTAAGCCCATCAATGAATCAACCAAAAAGCAGTAGAAAGAGACATAGATGACTGCTAGCTGGGTTTTGTTTGATACAAAATCGGGAAAAAAGCAACAGCTAAAATTCACTTCCAATGTAATTTTGGAGGCTTCAAGAAATGGGTTCAAACATGCAACTAAAAGGCAAGACAAGAAACAATGGATGGAAACTAACCAAGGAGAGAAGCAACCTAGAACCAAGGAGAAAATTACTAATGGTGAGAACAATCGACCAGTGGAATAGCTTGCCTTCAGAAGCTGTGGATGCTCCATCTCTGGAGGCTTTCAAAAAGAGACTGGACAGCCATTTGTTTGAAATGGGGTCTCCTGCTTCAGCAGGCGGTTGGACTAGGAGACCTTCAAGGTCCCTTCCAACTCTTATTATTCAATGTTCTATGGTTCAACTGAATGCAAGACCAAAATAGACAGTGATTGTCTTAGAGGTCTACCTCAAGATTTAGCACTGAGTCTGGATGTCCGCATTTCCCAACCGGTTTATGAAGGTCAAAGAGACAGCTCATCTGTCTGGAACCCACACCGCATATCGGACATAAATACATTAGAAAGTGTCCAGAGATACTTTACGAGAAGAGTCCTCCACTCCTCTACTCGCAACAGAATACCTTACACAACCAGACTTGAAATCCTGGGCTTAGAAAGCTTAGAACTACGCCGCTTTCGGCACGACCTAAGCATAGCTCATAAAATTATGTGCTACAACGTCCTTCCTGTCAACAACTACTTCAGCTTCAACCACAACAATACACGAGCACATAACAGATACAAACTCAAAGTGAACCGCTCCAAACTTGACTGTAGAAAATACGACTTTAGCAACAGAGTGGTAAATGCCTGGAACTCACTACCTGACATTGTGGTTTCATCACCAAACCCCCAAAACTTTACCCTTAGACTGTCCACTGTTGACCTCACCCGATTCCTAAGAGGTCAGTAAGGGGCGTGCATAAGCGCACCAGCGTGCCTACCATCCCTGTCCTAATGTTCCCTCTTATCAGTACCCATCTTATGTATATAAACAATGTTATATCTATGTATATTACCAACACGTACTTGACAAAAATAAATAAAATAAAAAAAATAAAAAAAATAAAATGGTTAGCTGGGAAATTCTGGTGTTCGCATCCACACCATCCTTCAATTTGCCAAGTTTGTGATCTAGAGCAAGAAATCAATTTTTGTTTTAAAAAAGGCACTTTGTATTACAGATCCCTGCCCTCTTCGGTTGGCCAGCTTAATGTGTCTCATTCAAAAGAAAAACAATTTTTTTTTTAAAAAAAGAAGAATCAAGAGTGAAAGAACAGAGAGATAAAAAAACGCCAGCAATACTTCTATCCCATTGTTGAATTTTGAAGAGCTGAACTGAAAGCGGTGAGAAAGGCAATTATGAGACAGTCAGGGTAGTTTATCACGGACCTTTACACATCAATAATCCCCCCACTTGTGACTCACGAGCTTTACTGGTTTTATAATCTTCCCAAATTACAAAGGGTGGTTAAAGCTAGATGGAACGGTAACAATTATCTCAGCCCTTGTCTCTACAATTTTTTTAAAAAAGTACACCGTTTGTTCAACCTGAATAGCTGGTTTGCTGTACACACCTCTTGTTAAAGACCTAGCGTGTTTCAATTGTTCAGGGTGCCTTGTATAGGTTAAATGGCAGTTAATTAAGCGATGGTTCAGTGAAGATCACTCCTACTTAGGAAATGATAGATGCTAATCCAATCTTCTGTACAGATATGATTGCCACTCTGAGCATCAAGCAAGCCCAGATGCAAATCCCTAGGAAGCCCATATGAGGAGAAGGGAAAGAGGAACTGTATCACACAATGGTAGAGGCAAACATACAGCAATCCTCGATGTACGATAGTTCACTTAGTGACGGTTCGACGTTACAGCGGCGCTGGGAAAAATGTGGCTTATGACCATGTTTCGTACTTGTGGCCTTTGCAGTATTCCCATAGTCACGTGATCAGAATCTGGATGCTTGCCGAAGTGGTTCATATTGATGATGCTCGCTTTCGAAACCATCCTCTCCAATTAATTTTTTTTAAATGAAAAACCGCCAACATTTCTTAAAAACGTATATCGCCACCCAAGGTCTTGCAAATTTCCTTTCTTTTTTTAAAAAAAGAATGAATTTATAATGTAAAATTTAAAAGATGCAAAAGTAGGAAATCGTAGGGAAGATAGGGGAGGGAAAAGGGGAGGGAAAATTGTAGGAAAAAGGGAAAGAAAAGAAAAGAAAATGTGTTGACTTCTGACTCCCTTTGGCGCAATAGAATAAGTTCATATTAAACTTCACTTTTTACTTTTATGTAATAGTATTTATTTATTATTTATTAATGAGATTTATATACCGCTTCAAAGTGCAAGCACTCTCTAAGTGGTTTACACCATCAAGCAATGTATATTTACATTGCCCCCAACAATCTGGGTCCTCATTTTACCTACCTCGGAAGGATGGAAGGCTGAGTCAACCCTGAGCCGGTGAGATTTGAACCGCTGAACTGCTGATCACAGTCAGCTAAAGTGGCCTGTAGTACTGCACTCTAACTGCTGCGCCACCTCGGCTCATTATAAACTAGCCATTTCTATAACAACAAACCTATCTAATCGGTACAACCCAAAATCAAAGTTTCTTTTTTCCCCCCACCTCAAGCACAAGGTCCAGAAGTAATTTCCAAGTAGAAACAAAAATAATTGTGGGTCCCCCCCCCCTTTAATCAAAGCAGTCAATTTAACCATCTCTGCTAAAGTCTTGCAAATTTCTTGTGTCCTGTGTGAGGTTTGTAGCGATTTGGAGACGGCAGCTCATTTTGGCTGAGATGAACTAGAAAAGGCTGCCCAGTTTAGACTAAGCCTATATAAATAGGAGGTGAAACAGATTGAAAGGTAAGATCTGATACCGGCCCTCGACAGAAGAGACGATACCGGGCGATGTCTGTTTTCAGCCACTTCTTAAAGAATGAAATGGAAAATCCAGCTCTTGGATTGAAAAGCAAACCTTGGCGATTGATTCTCAGCTCCCCGTGGTGGGAAGCAGACGCTTAATTTAAGAACCTCCGTGCTCAATAGGGGAGAAAGTTCTGAAGGGTTGCTGCAGGGGAAGAGCCCTAGCCACACCGCATATCGGACATAAATACATTAGAAAGTGTCCAGAGATACTTTACAAGAAGAGCCCTCCACTCCTCTACTCGCAACAGAATACCTTACACAACCAGACTTGAAATCCTGGGCTTAGAAAGCTTAGAACTACGTCGCCTTCGGCATGACCTAAGCATAACTCATAAAATTATCTGCTACAACATCCTTCCTGTCAATGACTACTTCAGCTTCAACCAATACACGAGCACACAAGAGATACAAACTCAAAGTGAACCGCTCCAAACTTGACTGTAGAAAATACGACTTTAGCAACAGAGTGGTAAATGCCTGGAACTCACTACCTGACTCTGTGGTTTCATCACCAAACCCCCAAAACTTTACCCTTAGACTGTCCACTGTTGACCTCACCCGATTCCTAAGAGGTCAGTAAGGGGCGTGCATAAGTGCACCAGCGTGCCTACCGTCCCTGTCCTAATGTTCCCGCTTATCAGTACTCATTTTATGTATATAAACAATGTTATATCTATGTATATTACCAACATGTACTTGACAAAATAAATAAACAAACAAACAAACAAACAAGAGAAGGTGAGGAGACGACTTGAAAGGGAAGTTATCGAAAATACGACAAGCCATCAGGTGCTTTTATCTGGGAAAACACGCTAAAAGAGGAGAACGGAGGAGAAGCCCGTTCATCACCAGGGATGAATAAAACATGTCTTTGGAAGGAAGTCCACAGCTTGTGGGTTTTCTTTCAGGAGAGAAGCCGCCGAGCGTTGGATTAGAGACCTGAAACAGCAAGAAATCCCAACCAGCAGTGTTGTTGAGCTGAGCTGGTTGATGAATCACTTCAAACGAACCCCCGAGCGTTTTCCATTTGGAGACCAGCTGCTGTTTTCTACAACAACAACAAGGAGGTTGAATAGAAGTTCTCACTGGCCACTTCAGGGAAGAGGGAAGGCTCTTCAAATTAAACGATGATGGAGGCTGAATTTGGGAAGAAGCTTGTTGGTTACGGAACATATGAAGAGGTGGAAAGAAGCAGAGGTAGAAGGGATCCAGTGTATGGATTCTGGACAGCTTTCACGAGTGTTTTGTATGAGGAAGAGCAAAATCCCACCTTAAATCTTATTTATTATTAGTGATATTTATATACCGCCTCACAGCGCAAGCACTCTCTAAGCGGTTTACACCATTAAGCAATGTATATATTTACATTGCCCCCAACAATCTGGGTCCTCATTTTACCTACCTCGGAAGGATGGAAGGCTGAATCAACCCTGAGCCGGTGAGATTTGAACAGCTGAACTCAAATGATCAGTAGCCTGCAGTACTGCTCTCTAACCGAAATAAAACAAATGCAGGAAAGAGACCCTCTACCGCAGGGGTGTCAAACTTGATTTCATTGAGGGCGGCATCAGGGTTGTATTTGACCTCTGGTGGGCGTGGCCAGGGTGGGTGTGGCCAGCTCAAAGTCACTTGTGTCAGGGGCGCCTGTAGTGGCCCGAGCGCTCTACCAGCGAAAACTAGCTCCCGAGCTCCGTTTTCGGCTGCCACGGCTTCCTGCAACCATCTGCCAGCGAAAACAGGCTCCCAAGCTCAGTTTTCGGCTGTCATGGCCTCCTGCAACCCTCTGCCAGTGAAAACGGAGCTCGGGAAAGTCACACATGGCCCTCCCGAGCTCCGGTTTTGCTGGCAGAAGCACCGCGGGCTGGTTCTTCGCTGTTTCCAGTGGGCCAGATCTAAGTACTTTGCAGGCCAGATATGGCCCCGGGGCCTTGAGTTTGACGCCCCTGCTCTACCGCAAAAGACTACAGAAGGAAAGAAGAAATCAGCATTCTTTGGAACACAGGGATAGTGAACAAGCTCATTAGAAAGCAGCTCCTTGTTCCGAGCACTCTGGATAAGCTGATACTTGGCCAAAATAAATAAATAAATAAAGCGGTTGTGCGTCCCCCCCCTCAAAATAAAGTTGAAGCAGTTACTTGATGTATGCACAAGCCCTTTCGCGCCCTTTTAGAACGCCCACTCAATATTCTCTTCTTAGAATACAGTATGTACACCGGGGGTGTGAATTTTGATTGTGTTGTACGATTCTTTCATTCTAGAGCAGTGTTTCCCAACCTTGGCAACTTGAAGATGTCTGGACTTCAACTCCCATAATTCCCCAGCCAGCATTCGCTGGCTGGGGAATTCTGGGAGTTGAAGTCCAGACATCTTCAAGTTGCCAAGGTTGGGAAACACTGTTCTAGAGTTTGCTGAAATATACCCAAGTGGGAGTTATTGAGAAGAAAGTGAGGCATGGTTGATAGTGAGATACACAAAGATGAACTTGGCTTCGGTGATGGGGAGGGTTTTTTTGAGGGGTGGGGGGGACTTCTAGCACAGAAGACATATGTATTCATAGTGTTTATATCTTGCCCTGGACAGCTCGAGGTGATGTATAGGAAGATGTCTTCTAACTTTATCCCCAGCAGCATCCTTTGAAGTAGGTTGAGCAGAGAAGGAATGATTGACCTATGAACTCTCTGATCTGGCGGAAATTTAGACCGGATTCAAATTCAAAATTTAGCCGCTCATTGACCTGCTTACCCTGCAGAAGTTCCCAAGTTCAGTTCCGCTTGAGTAGCTTTTAAGCAGCGAACTGAGATACAAAACATTTGCAATTAAGAGAAAAGTCCACTCTAATTAAAAGGTGGCTGGAAATGGGGGGGGGAAGAGCCGAGATGGTGCAGTGGTTAAATGCAGCACTGCAGGCTACTGCTAGTTCAGCAGTTCAGCTGTTCAAATCTCACTGGGTCAAGGTTGACTCAGCCTTCCATCCTTCTGAGGTGGGTAAAATGAGGACCCAGATTGTTGGGGGCAATAGGCTGAACTCTGTAAACCGCTTAGAGAGCGCTGTAAAGCACTATGAAGCGGTATATAAGTCTAAGTGCTATTGCTATTGCTATTGCTATGTGAAGGAAAATGAGCATGAACCTTCAGGGGGAAGATTTGCAGCACCCATGTGAGCCAGGAAGAAAAAAAAAATTGAAGCAAGGACTTTCATAGTTTGAAAAGAGCTTGTTCATCTCTGCTTACCCAAACTCAACAAACCACATGATTTACTGCAAAGTGTGAAAACAATCAACATGGTGCACAAGGTTGTGCTGATGGACTCTTCTTAAAAGTTTCCAGGTTTTTAAACTCTTTAAGAAAGAATCTGGATTGTCCAGATTCTAGGACAGTGATGGCGAACCTATGGCACGGGTGCCACAGGTGGCACGCGGAGCCATATCTGCCGGCACATGAGCCATTGCCTAGCTCAGCTCCAGCATGCATGTGCGCGCCGGCCAGCTGATTTTTGGCTCGCACGGAGGCTCTGGGAGGGCGTTTTCGGCTTCCGGAGGGCCTCCGGGGGTACTGGGAAGGGTGTTTTTGCCCTCCCTAGGCTCCAGGGAAGCCTCTGGAGCCTGGGGAGGATGAAAAATGGGCCTACCAGGCCCACCAGAAGTTGGGAAACAGGCCATTTCCGGCCTCCAGAGGCCCTCCGGGGGAGCGGGGGAGGCCGTTTTCGCCCTCCCCAGGTATTGAATTATGGGTGTGGGCACTTCACACATGTGCGATAGCACGCGCGCATGCACTTTTGGCACCCGAGGGAAAAAAGGTTCGCCATCACTGTTCTAGGATCTAGGATTTTAGAGTCCGCAGTATTGTCTGGGATGCTACACATCCATGACAGGTTACCTTCTGAGAAGTGGCTTTGCGACATCCGAAGCAGAACAACTACATTCTGTAATAGCTTTGTACCAGGGGTGAAATTCAAAATTTTCCCTACCGGTTCTGTGGGCATGGCTTGGTGGGTGTGGCAGGGGAAGGATACTGCAAAACCTCCATTCCCTCACCACTCCTGGGGCCAGTCAGAGGTGGTGTTTGCCAGTTCTCCAAACTGCTAAAAGTTTCCGCTACCGGTTCTCCAGAACCTGTCAGAACCTGCTGAATTTCACCCCTGCTTCATACCTTATAGTACCTTACCTTGTTAACTCTCAAGACTCATTTTTCCGCTATGTAGTCTAAATGGTCTGTGGTATACATATATACCACCGCCCTGAGTCCTTCGGGAGTTGGGCGGCATATAAGAATAACAAAATAAATAAATAAATAAATAAATAAATAAATGTATGTATGTATGTATGTATGTATGTATGTATGTATGTATGTATATATGTGTGTGTGTGTGTGTGTGTGTAACATTTTTGCTGATAAATGAAAATAAAATGAAAATAAGATATATATATATATATATATATATATATATATATATATATATATATATATATATATATATATATATATATATATAATGTATGTATGTATTTTTGTATTTTTGTATCTTTGTATTTTTGTATCTTTGTATTTTTGTGTGTGTATGTATGTATTGTGTGTATGTATAAATATATGTATTGAACTACTGATGGCAAGTGGACCAAGACAGTCATAGAATGGATATATGACCATATTTGATCACCACACTATAAAAAAGATGTTGAGACTCTAGAAAAAGTGCAGAGGAGAGCAACCAGGATGATTAGGGGACTGGAGACTAAAACATATGAAGAGCGGTTGCAGGAATTGGGCATGGCTAGTCTAGTGAAAAGAAGGACCAAAGGAGACACGATAGCAGTGTTCATAATATCTGAGGGGCTGCCACAGAGAGGAGGGAGTCAAGCTATTTTCCAAAGCACCTGAAGGCCAGACAAGGCATAATAGATGGAAACTAATCAAGGAGAGATTCAACCTAGAAATAAGGAGAAATTTTCGAACAGTGGAACAATCAACCTATGGAACAGAAGTTGCCTTCGGAAGTTGTGGGAGCTTCATCACTGGAGGCTTTCAAGAAGAGATTGGACTGCCATTTGTCAAAAATGGTGTAGGGTCTCCTGCTTGGCCATGATGGTGGTGGACTAGATGACCTACAAGTTCCCTTCCAACTGTTAATCTGTATCCCACTTGATAAAAAGCGTCCACGAAATCGATATAAAACAAGATGGAGACAACATCAGCAAGTATGGCGGGCCCAACTGGCAAAAGGAGATGGTGCAGTGGTTAAATGCAGCACTGCAGGCTACTGCTAGTTCAGCAGTTCAGCTGTTCAAATCTCACCGGCTCAAGGTTGACTCAGCCTTCCATCCTTCTGAGGTCGGTAAAATGAGGACCCAGATTGTTGGGGGCAATATGCTGAACTCTGTAAACCGCTTAGAGAGGGCTGTAAAGCACTATGAAGCAGTATATAAGTCTAAGTGCTAAGTGCTAAAAGAAAGTCCAGGACTGTATTGGTTGGAAACATGCGGAAGAGGCCTTCATCCTGCAACGGATAGACAATGGCTAGAATGATGATGATGATGATGGTGATGTTGACGATGATAATGATGATGATATGTGTGCCAGTGTGTTCACAGAAAAAAGTGACAATAAAGGTTACAGTATCTTACCTTCCCTTATCTGATTGGGGAAGGTTGACATCAAATGTTGGATTAGCCCTCAAACTTGGATTATCTTTCATATATCACCAGTAAAATAATGCAGGGGTGGGGAACCTATGATTCTATGCTTGTTTTGGAGTGCCATCCTCTACATCTTTGGATATTGGCAATCTGGAAAGGATGACATTCAAGCCCAATTAAATTGCCCCATGGCTGAAGATCCCCCAAAGTGATTTTGGATGATGTCTATGTTATCATTTAATTCAACCCACCCACTTTATGGCTTTCTGAGGACTACAACTTCCAGAGTCACCATGGAGCACGGCTAGTAGTGACAGCCCTAATATATAAAATAATATATCCAGGCTGGAGGAGGTTAACCAAGAAGTAATTTTAGAGGCTCTTCATTTTTGAAGAACCGTTTTTCGGAGAACCACTCAACTACATAATAATCATCTGAAAGAAGAATGATGGCAAATTAAACTTACATATTTTGGATATTAATTGAAGCACATACTTGGGACGTGAGCGTCTGTGATAGTCTTATAAAGAGTGATTGCTCAGGGGCAAGAAAACAGAGAGGAGGATTTTCATCTTTGAGCTAGTACTGTGCATAATATGACCCAGCAAATTAGCAATCAAAATTCATTATTGGAGAAAGAGCATGGCAGAGCAATCTGGCTACAGGAAAATCTATCTTAAGCCCTATGTTGGAATGCGAGCTGAACGAAATAACAGAAACTCCAGAGCAATTGGGAATACCTCTTCAGATCCCTTCCCTGGATCATGAATAGTAATCATGCAGTGTGACTCAGCTTACTCTGCTCCAGTGGGGGGAAAGCAGGAAGAAAGGGTGAGCAAAAAGATGAAAAAAAAAACAAGTTCTGGGGAAGGAAGAGAGGGAGGCAGAGGTGGGTTCCTCCCGGTTCGGACCGGTTCGCCCGAACCGGTATCAACCCGCTGGTGACATCACGAGCCTGCAGTGCCTCTGCCCGCAAAAACAGAGCTCACGAGGGCTGCGTGCAGCCCCACTGGCAGAGAGCGGCAGGAGGCCGTCGTAGCCGAAAACGGAACTCAAGAGCCCATTTTCGCTGGCAGAGCGCTCGGACCACCACAGGCGCCCCCGACATGACTAACATCGAGCTAGCCATGGCCCCCCCCGGCCCGCCAAGGTCAACCCTGATGCGGTCCTCAATGAAATCGAGTTTGACACCCGTGATTTACCCCATCAGAGAAGGAGAAACCATAGGAGGTAGAGTTGTGCGATAGATGGACATTTCTGGGCTGTATGCCTATACAGATCCCATTTAAAATCCCATTTCATAGGCATCCTCAATTTGAAATGGGCAAAAATATGCCAATGAGGCAATTGTACAAAAGACCTGGAAGACATAGACAGCCGTAATCGAGATCAGTGGAGCGTCTGGGTCAGCAATTCAGCCAGCAAGAACTTCAGCCAATGCCAGTACATCCTTCATTTGTCATGGAGGCAAGAAGCTGCCTCCACAAGCTGAAATTCCGTAAAAGCAAAACCCAGCCACTTTTCTGCCTGTGTTGCACAAGTATCAAAAAAGATTAATGCCCTTCCCTCTACACACCCTCTCGGAATAGGGGAGAGCTAATTCTAGTGCTGACAGAGCTGAGCTTCAGGGTTGAGACGTGCAGATCACTTCCTTAATGGTGAAAAATCACTGGGCAGAATCCTGTTCTCCAGTTTTTTGCGGTTGGTCATTCTCCGTGCACTTCTGAATCCTCTAGAGCAGAGGTCTCCAACTTTGGCCATTTTTAAGTCTTGTGGACTTCAGCTCCCAGAATTCTTGCAGTCCAAAATATTTGGAGGGAACTAGACATATCTGGCATTGGATCAAACTAGGCAGCAACATGATCCACACAATTGGGAGAAACCACGTAAGTTCCCCTTTTTGTAATATTTGAAATGTGAGCTTTTAAAACATGGCCGTCCTTTGGTAAACAGAGGGCTCTCTCTCTCTCTCTCTCTCTCTCTCTCTCTCTCTCTCTCTCTCTCTCTCTCTCTCTCTCTCTCTCTCTCTCTCCTTTCTCTCTCTCTCTCTCCTCCCTCTCTCTCCTCTCTCTCTCTCTCTCCTCCCTCCCTCCCTCCATCTCTCCCTCTCCTCTCTTTCTCTCTCTCTCCCTCTCTCCTCTTTCTCTCTCTCTCTCGTCCCTCCCTCCATCCATCTCTCTCTCTCTCTCTCTCTCTCTCTCTCTCTCTCTCTCTCTCTCTCTCTCTCTCTCTCTCTCTCTCTCTCCCTCTCTCTCTCTCTCTCTCTCTCTGAAAAATATGAAGATTTTCCCAAATGGGGTCAAGGAGAAAAAGATTAATTTCCACACCTTAGGTCCTTATAAGCTGTTGGAAATCTTTTTAAAAAAATGCTTTTCTGACTGCTACGTTCAACTAACAAATGGTGTGTGCATGATATAGAAATCTACAGATTTCACGGCTTGGAAGTTAGATCTTAGGGCTCTCACATTTCATTAAGCAAATGGCCATGTCCTGTTAATTTTTACAGCATCATTCCTGCAGCTTTTTAATTATCTGGAAACCAAAAAACAAAACCAAAAAAAACCCAGACACTTATTATTCGTCTTAATAGCCACACTCCAAGTGTTCTACAATGCAAAATTATTTTTGGATATGCCTAAGAGATCTGAAAATTCTTTTAATGAACAAGGCAGTTGGAGGGAGAACAAATGAGCCACATCAACCAGCCAACATGGCACAAGAAACTGAAAGTCAATAACAGAATAACAGAGTTTTGAAGGGACCTTGGAGGTCTTCTAGTCCAACCCAGGACACCTATTCTACTTCAGACAAATGGTTGTCCAATCTCCTCTTAAAAATATCCAGTGATGGAGCACCCACAACTTCTGTAGGCAAGTCGTTCTACTAATTAATTGTTCTGTCAGGAAATTTCTCCTTCTTTCTAGGTTGCTTCTCTCCTTGATCAGTTTCCACCCATTGCTTCTTGTTCTACCCTCAGGTGCTTTGGAGAATAGCTTGACTCCCTCTTCTTTGTGGCAGCCCCTGAGATATCGGAACACTGCTATCATGTCACCCCTGGTCCTTCTTTTCATTAAAGTAGACATACCCAATTCCTGCAACCATTTTTCATTCATTCTGCCAACCATCGAGAGAGCTGCTTAGCTTGCTCATCAATCTCAGTTATTGATAAGGACTTTGGAGTCAAAGCCATTTATAAGATCACATTCCATTGTTGCAAAAGCCAGGCGGATATTACTATAGATCATTGTTAAGCGATCAAATTAAACATTGAAGAAGTGAACGTAATCTTAATCACACAGATCAAACCTTTAGTGCTTGGTAAGAGAATTTCTATTGTCGGCCACATTGCTAAATACATAATGCCCAAGCATAAACTGTGTTTTTTATTGTTCCATTTTTTTTAAAAAAATCCTCCCACTACTTTCTCCATCTCATGGGAAATTTTCAGTGTGCTTCTCCTTTTCAATATAGCCTGATAATCTTCCTAGAATGTTCTTGAGATTGGAGAAAGCCAAAACTACCTCTGCCTTATGAATCCTGGACTTTATATTTAGGATCAAAGTCGGGTGCATGGTTCGGTCCTGATAAGGAAAAATACACAGAGGATTTGATCAAGAGTGAGTCTGGGTTCACAAATTTTTTCCTCACTCCATAGATGAGAGCTGGTGTCACTCTTTTAATGCATAAAACAGCAAAGAGCCAGCCAGCCCGCTCTAACTAGCTTCTTTCACTGAAAATCCTCCCTCAAAGATCTACTTTTGGGGATAATTAGCTTGGTGCACAGAAACTGCAGATGAGGTAGTCACAACCAACCTTGCTGGGGTTTCTCTTTTTATTGCTATTCAGGCTACAATGAGAATAGCACTTTACTTATATACCGCTTCATAGTGCTTTACAGCCCTCTCTAAGCGGTTTACAGAGTTCAGCATATTGCCCCCAACAATCTGGGTCCTTATTTTACCGACCTCGGAAGGATGGAAGGCTGAGTCAACCTTGAGCCTAGTGAGATTTGAACAGCTGAACTGCTGAACTAGCAGTCAGCCTGCAGTCGCAGCATTTAACCACTGCACCACTTCAGCTCTCTAAGAGAAATCCTTCTCTTACAGAGGCAAAATCAGCAACGGCAAGAATTCTTCAACTGGGTTAAATTAGGCTATGCATGGGATTCTGAGGGAAGACTCGCACCTCGGAAATAGAGAATCTGGGTTGTGAGCAAAAGGTTGTGTGAATAAAGACAAATATGTGTGTCCCGGGATAATGGTGCACGATCCAATCTGGGTCCATCACCGGGACCTGAGGTTTAGTCTTCTGAGCTTTCAGACTTGTGATGGAGGCCATCCTCAGAGAACTTCCCTCTACTGGGATATGTGCCTTGGGCTATACTATGCATATTTATGTGGCGCCTTCCTATTGGTTGGTTCGTGTGTTGATGGTTGGCGATTGGCTGTTGTTTCCTTGCATGTTGAACCTCCAACTTCCTTGGAGGATGTTTCTGGAAGGAATGAGAGATGAAGAGAAGCTGTGCCTGAGGCATTCCCCTTGGAGACCTCAAGGAAATGGATATTGACCTCAATGGTCAAGATGGCAAACGATCTGGTCTAAGACAGCTTTCTATTTTTTTTTAAAGGAAGGGATATTTTACAAGAGGAGTAGATGAAGGGGTGTCCAATCTTGGCAACTTGACCTATGAACTTCAGCTCCCATGGCTGGCTGTGGAATTCTGGGAGTTGAAGTCCATAACTCTTAAAGCTGCCCAGATTGGATGCTCTTAAGTCGATACCTAAGGAGTGTAACAGCCATCTTGATTTTCATTAAAGGTCTATTTAGCCCAGTATTTTATTCCATAATGTCAAATCTGAACGCAGCAGGGACTTTGATCCTCCAGGAATGATTCTGTTTTTTTTTTTTAATTCTGGAGTTTCATTATCCACCGTGTGAAGGTCAAATTTATGAAAACTGTCCGCAGAACATAGACTCCTGGCTCTCTATATCTTGCACTCCTAAAATTCCTAGCAGCCTCAAATAATTGGTGATAGACGGTGAGGAGGGCCTATGCTGAAGAGGATTAGAACCTGGGACCTTCCCCATTGAACCAATGTGTTTTATCGATTTATGTGGAGGGAACTAAATTCTTTTCTATTGTGCTACTCTGACAACGAGAGTAGAAGCCACATGTTTGAACACGGAATCCCTTCCCCCTTTGTGATAGAATCTGCTTTAAATCTAGGATATTACACATAGAGTCTCCTAAAACATTGATTGATTGATTGATTGATTGATTGATTGATTGATTGATTATGCTGCCCACCTATACTACAAGCTGACTCCGGGCGGCTTCTATGCTAGGTTGAAGGAAAGATCAAGATTTATTTATTTTTTACAAATCCTCATTTGCCTCCAATTTTCAGCTCGAGAACACGGAAACCCATTACAGGCAAATCCGAAAGAGTATTCAGTGCAGAGTTTTTATTTTATTTTTAAGCTTCATCAGTGTCCTCAAATCCAAAGATAGCCTTATTTCTTCAGAGTCCAGAAATCGTCCAGCTTCATAGATGGGGGATCGCTTATTTTTTTTTAAAAAAACACCTGATGTCTCTACCGTATTCAATTTTCATAAGGAAGCTTGTCGGTAACTAACACCAGGACAAAGGAAGAAATGGGGATGATTAAAGTTACATTAATTCATGATTGGATGAATAAATATAAAGCTGCAATTCACCTTAAGCGAGGCTTAAACTGTAAACGCGGGCTAAGTTAATGCTTCTAAATAGCTGTCATTCTCAAGTGTATGGAGAATATCAGGCATCTACTCAGCCAACTAGTAGCCGTGATGGTGACATGGGTATCCCTGACTGCCACCTAGGAACTGTGCAGGGAATATGTTCCTTAATTAAATGTGCTTTTTTTGGGACAGATTGTTGCTCTAAGCCATGGAGCTCCTCCTGATGACTACGTATCACAGTGTCCGAACAGTGAAGAGAAATGAAGCTTCAGGTGCCAAGAGCTAGAAACCAATGGCGTCCACCTGGTTCCGCCATCTTCTGGCTCCAACTGCTTTAGCTAATGGAACAAGGATCTTCTGCGGTAGGCTTCACTTCGCCTTCCAGCAATGCATTCATCACGGCTTTTGTCAAATAGCTGCACGTCCCTCTTTTCCCCAGCGGTGGTGTGTTGTAAAAAGAAGTCATGTCGTCCTACACAAACAGACAGAGTCACAACTGTTGAGGGAGAATTTCAGGCCTAAGTAATAACGAGGAGAAACATGCAGATGGCACCTACCCCCGGCAAGGCTAGCAAAAATGTTTACAAATAGGTCTACCAAATGTTGGAAATGTGATAAAAAACCGGGCACATTAAAAAAAAAAATTTGGACGAAAGTGCACACTTGGTTAGAAAAAACGTTAAGACAGCATATAGATTTTAAGCCAGAACTATTTTTGTTAGGCATAATGCCATGTGTATTTGATATTGCATGTTTTAACAGCAGCCAGAATTTTATTTGCACAACATTGGAAAAGCAAGGAAACACCTGCGGAAGAAGATATAATTAAAAAAATATTGGACTGTGCAGAAATGGACAGATTAACACTGAAGAGAACAGAAAAAGAAGACACGGGATATTTTCAAACTTGGGACTTGTTTTATCAATGGCTGGATAAAAGAGGTAGAAATTAGGAATGCAATAAATATTGCTATGTAAACAAATTGACCTAGACAGTACTCTGTTCATTCAGCACATATTGTATGTAAAAAGAATACACACACACACACACACACACACACACACACACACACACACACACACACACACATTGTGTGGCGCAGTGGTTAAAAGCAGCACTGCAACCTACTTCAGCTGACTGCTAGTTCAGCAGTTCAGCTGTTCAAATCTCACCGGCTCAAGGTTGACTCAGCCTTCCATCCTTCTGAGGTCGGTAAAATGAGGACCCAGATTGTTGGGGGGCTGAACTCTGTAAACCGCTTAGAGAGGGCTGTAAAGCACTATGAAGCGGTATGTAAGTCTAAGTGCTATTGCTATTGCTATATATATATATATATATAATATATATATATATATATATATATATATATATATATATATATATATATATATATATATATATATATATATACATATACATACATACATACATACACATATACATATACATGTACATGTACATATATACATTACATACACATACACACACACACACACACACACACACACACACATATAAAGAGAAACATGCGGATGGGATGGGTGATCGACAGGGCAAGGCAAGCCCTCCACACTCTCCATATTAAATATTTTTAAATACTGTGTTTCCCTGAAAATAAACCCTCCTCCAAAAATAAACCCTTCCCCCCAAAAAATAAGCCCTCCCCCGAAAATAAGCCCTCCCTGAAAATATTTGAACGCATGCGCAGCCAGTCCCCGCCATTTCCTCTGGTTAGGGTTAGGGAGACAGAGCTGTAAATCAGGTAAGATGGCACGAGGAGCCCCGTTTTGCTCCACGCGCCCCAAAATAATAACACCTCCCCGAAAATAAGGCCAAGCGCTTATTTCGGGGTTCAAAAAAATATAAGACAGGCTCTTCTTTTTGGGGAAACCCGGTATATATTTTGGATTTCAAGCAAAGAGGATGGGGTGGGGGTGGGGATAAGGGGTGCCCTGAGAAAGACAGGAAGGAAGAGGTGTATAACAAGAGCGACCATCACAGAACAGAAGCAGAAACAAACCAACAACAACAAAAAAATACCTGCAGGCATTTCCGGAAAGATCTGTGATGAATTCAAGGGAAAATGATGGTCCCAAATACAATGAGTCAGAGATTTTATGTTGCTGTAAAGAACAGCTTTAGCATGGCAAGGCAGCAATTCATCATCCTCTAGGCCACCAGTGAGTCATGCTGTCTGCTGGGGTTGGGGAGAGGCTGTCAACTGCAATTTGTGTTTGGTGCAGAGCCATTGTCCCACTGCAAGGGCAAATGCTATTGTGGCTCCACCTGCTTACAACGACAACACAACCTCCCCCTGGGTGAGCTGAAGCATCCTTGGCTTTCTGGGTTGCCGATGGTAGGGAAGAGCTCTCCTAAGCTGGAGAGGAGGAGGAGGAGGAGGGGAAAGCCTTGGAGGAGAGGAAAGAAAGGGAGGAAGAAGCCGACGAGCAGAGGCGGAAGATGACAACAAGCAGGGCGAACAAACAGCACCAGGAAAGGTGGAAAGTGGGGAAACCAGTTTTTGCAAGACAGCAAGTGCTCATGTCATCCAGCGCCAATGTCAAGAAACTTTAGGGTGCACGTTTTAAACATGGACCCGTGGACTACACAGCCCGATCGGAGATTTTTTTCCCCCAATGTATAGAGGGCACACTCAGACGCAGCTTCATTTTGCGCAAAAAGAGTGTGAAAAAGAGTTCCCATCGTTTTAGGATAGAGCTCTACAGGAAGGCAACAGTGGGATGAACTGACTTTGAGCTGTGCAGTTTGACAGCTAACGCACAGGGTGATCCATTTATGAGAAACTGTCCATCAAGGACAGTTGCAACTAAGGCTCTTGGCTGCCTTAGATGGCTTTGGGCAATTGGAAAGGGGATTTTTGTGGCAACACAAATTTGTCCTTTGGAAGGTTTGGGCTGGGGGAGAGGTAGGGCCCACATGAGATTCTTAAACCAGGGTGTCTATCTATCTAATCTATCTAATCTATCTAATATCTATCTAATCTAATCTAATCTAATCTAATCTAATCTAATCTAATCTAATCTAATCTAATCTAATCTAATCTAATCTAATCTAATCTATCTATCTATCTATCTATCTATCTATCTAATCTATCTATCTATCTAATCTATCTAATCTCTATCTAATCTAATCTAATCTAATCTTATCTATCTATCTATCTATCTATCTATCTATCTATCTATCTATCTATCTATCTATCTATCTATCTATCTATCTATCTATCTATCTATCTATCTATCTATCTAATCTCTATCTATCTAATCTCTATCTATCTAATCTAATCTAATCTAATCTATCTATCTATCTAATCTATCTATCTAATCTCTATCTATCTAATCTAATCTAATCTATCTAATCTATCTATCTAATCTCTATCTATCTAATCTCTATCTATCTAATCTCTATCTATCTTATCTATCTATCTATCTATCTATCTATCTATCTATCTATCTATCTATCTATCTATCTATCTATCTATCTATCTATCTATCTAATCTTATCTATCTATCTATCTATCTATCTATCTATCTATCTATCTATCTATCTATCTATCTATCTATCTATCTATCTAATCCATCTAATCCATCTAATCCATCTAATCCATCTAATCCATCTATCATCATCATCATCATCATCATTCTCTCTCTCTCTCTCTCTCTCTCTCTCTCTCTCTCTCTCTCTCTCTCTCTCTCTCTCTCTCTCTCTCTCTCTCTCTCTCTCTCTCCCCCCCCCCCTCTCTCTCCTCTCTCTCCCCACATAAAAATGCCAAAAGTTGCTTTCTGGATGAATTCTGACAACCCCTCTACAAAAAGGGAATGGGGAGAACAATTCAGTGATCAGGGGCTGCACAGAAATCTATAATTGAGAACAAGGAACAATATATTTCTTCCCTAATGTTCTCAATAAGGAGCTGTCATTCCTTAACATTTGAGCTCCTTGTACAGTGAGAAAGAAAAAAAAAAACCCAATTCCCACAGAAAAAAAACCAGATAAATAAGTGATGTCGTTTAGAATTTTAGCTAACCTTTTCTGTTCCCTAGAAGAAAACATGGAAGGCTTTACAATACTGATTTTTTTTTTAAAAAAGAAAAGAAATCAAAGCAACATTTTCATTTGCATCAACCAGAAAGACAAAGTGAGACAGTGAGTGATCATGCAAACTTGGGAATAAGGATGATACTGACTTGTTTTTCAATGCCTTTGAATTGATCCTGATCTTTCTGGAACTGATTAAACGATTCTTTCACCAGTTTGTCCAAGTCCACTTTATCCTGAAACTCTAATTCCGGGTTCCTTTCCAGAATCACAGAAACAACCATCAACAACTGGAATGGGATGGGGAGAGTGTGTGGAGGGAAGAGAGAGAAGAAGAAAAATTTCAGAGACAGCAAACTGAGAAAATGTATACTACTACTAGCTCTTATGTTTTGCTGGCTCATTCAGATAGTAAACGTTTTAAATCCTAGGCCTGGCTGCAATGAATATAATTTCTGAAAAATGAAAGCGTTCTTAGAAGATTGCAATGGGGCTAACGCACTGTGCAAAATGAGGGAGGTATTTAATAATTTAATTTAATTTAATTTAATAAGTGTTCTTATAAGCCTCCCAATCCCGTGGGACTCAGGGCGGCATACAGCATGGATAAGAACAGTACAATAAAAACATGATAATTTAAAAACAAAACATTGTGTTAAAAAACATTCATTCATGGGGGAATTTGATCTCCTTTTTTCACCCTGCCTGCCGGAAGAGCCATGTTTTTACGGCTTTACGGAAGGCCAGTAGAGTGGGGATAGTCCGGATCTCTGGTGGGAGTAGGTTCCAAAGGGATGGGGCTCCCACAGAGAAGGCTCTCCCCCGTGGCCCCACCAATCGGCATTGTTTGGCTGATGGGACCTGGAGGAGGCCCTCTCTGTGGGATCTAACCGGTCGTAAGGGAGGTATGTGGTAGGATGCGGTCCCGAAGGTAACCTGGCCCTGAGCCATGTAGGGCTTTAAAGGTCAAAACCAACACCTTAAATTGCGACCGGAGACTAATGGGCAACCAATGCAGCTGGTGGAGAATGGGTGTTACGTAGGTATTATAGTTCTCTGTCTGCCATATGCCAGGTTCAACCAGTCTTTGGGCTAAGAATGGGCTTATGAAAAACTCCTTCACCTGAATACCTGTTCAAAGGTTCTGTTCAGGAATCTCCTCTATGTGAATCTCTTACTTATAAACAATGATTCATGCAAATGGACTCCTCTTCTGACACTGGTACATTGCGGGCAGGACAGCTATAAATATACGATATCAGGGATAGAACTAAGAACATGCTGTGGTTCTATCGATTTTGTGTAACCTCTGATTCGTGTCATGTCTTGCAAGCTCCAGTTGAAACGGAAATAAACATAGGCACAGATAATGATAGAACTGGTTTGAAATAATACAGCAACAGAGCTAAGCTAGTCCGTTCTCTTTCCATGTTCACGTCTTCTTTTTTCTCTTAATTTCCCCGATTTAAACTTTTCTACAAAATTAAAAAAACAGTATGCGGCGTGAGTTCTGGTGCTTCCTTAGACGTGAAACCAGCCGGGTGACTCCGATAATGTTTCTCCAGCCTAAAGTGGGAGTTGAAAAAAATATATCCCCAAAGAAGGGATTTCCAAAAATGTTTGCCAAGAAAACTGCATGGATCTACCCATGGAATCACCAGGAGTCAAGATTGTCTTAAGAATCATAACAACGACAGAGAGATTGTTTTTGTGTAGTTATGTTGGCTTTGGTAGACCTGCTAATATTTTTCTCAGCAAAGATGTTGGTAGGACAGAGGGTTGAATCTCCTATAGAGATTTGAGACATTTACATTTGCTTGAAATTTGTTTACTGCTCAAGTAGTTACCTGTTCTTTTTTTTTAAAGGAATGAGCAGATAAAGCATTTAATTAATACTTATCATCGCACGATACCAACCTCTACAATGATTTGCCTGAACTCTGGTTGATCTATACTTCTCAACATGTCCTCAACCAGAAGAGAAAAGTTCATTTCATACATTGTCATGTCAGACAAAGTTGGTTGCTGCAAGAATAAAGGAAGATGAAGAATCTATAGTGAATTTCATTAGTGGCACTAAGCAACATCCAAGGTAATAGACTTTTATTGCTGGTTAGGCTTGGCACCCAACCCTTACAACTGTGTGCTACAAATTCAGCTTACTCACCAAGGCAGATGGCCAACCAGCCTATCCTTAAAATAACTCCCCCGAGCACCATTAGCAAGAAAGTGAAATTACAACTCCTAGATATTGAAAAGGAAAACGTGGTCTGAATCCCACAGATGTGGCTTTACCTGTGGCAAGTAATTTCCAGCTACTATTAACCCGTTGGGAGTCCTCTCCAAAATTTGCCAGACCCTGTCATAGAATCCTCTTGGTGTTCGGTTCAAGGAGCCATCGATCTGACGCCTGTTCAGCCAGCATCTGCGGGGGGGGGGGGGGGGAAACCTATTTAAGTAAAACATATGTTTTCAAATTGAAATAATGTAGGCACGAGTCATTACACCAGGATGTTGGGCTTTTTTAAAAAAAAAGGGAGTGAGGAAGTGAACACGAATCTCTGGAATGCAAAACATTGTACAGAATGCAGGGGTGAATTTATTATTATTATTATTATTATTATTATTATTATTATTATTATTATTATTATTATTATTATTATTATTATTATTGATAATAATAATAATAATAATAATAATAATAATAATTATTATTATTATTATTATTATTATTATTATTATTTTTATTATTATTATCATTATTATTATTATTATTATTATTATTATTATTATTATTATTGTCAAGCGTATATAATAACAAGCAAAGTATACACAAAGTATAAACATGATTGTATACTTGTATACATGTATACATGTATACATGTATACATGTATACATGTATACATGTATACATGTATACATGTATACATATATACATGTATACATGTATACATATATACATATATACATATATACATATATACATATATACATATATACATATATATATATATATATATATATATATATATATATATATATATATATATATATATATATATATATATATAATAGTACAAGCATGATTATGAGTACAAGAATTATGAATATATGGGTGCAATTGGACAGTAACGGTAGGCACGATTGTGCGCTTATGCACGCCCCTTACAGACCTCTTAGGAATGGGGTGAGGTTGATGGTAGATAATCTAAGGTTGAAGTTTTTGGGGTTTGGGGAAGAAACAATTGAGTCAGGTAATGTATTCCAGGCATTGATCAGTCTTGCTGAAGTTGAATTTTTTGCAATCAAGTTTGGAGCGGTTTACATTAAGTTTGTAATCTGTTGTAAGCT
Organism: Diadophis punctatus similis; assembly: GCA_023053685.1. Classification (NCBI taxonomy): domain Eukaryota; kingdom Metazoa; phylum Chordata; class Lepidosauria; order Squamata; family Dipsadidae; genus Diadophis; species Diadophis punctatus. The sequence continues at coordinate 1,607,432 of JALIGW010000015.1, forward strand.
CGTGTATTGTTGCGGTTGAAGCTGAAGTAGTCGTTAACAGGTAGGACATTATGGCAGATAATTTTGTGAGCTACACTTAGGTCGGATCGAAGGCAGCATAGTTCTGAATTTTCAAGTCCCAAAATTTCAAGTCTGGATTCATAAGGTATTCTGTTGTGAACAGAGGAATGTAATACTCTTCTTGTGAAATATCTCTGGACATTCTCAATTGTTTTAATGTCTGATATGTGGTGTGGGTTCCAGACAGATGAGCTGTATTCAAGAATTGGTATAATTTCAGGGGTGAAATCCAGCAGGTTCTGACAGGTTCTGGAGAACAGGTAGCAGATATTTTGAGTAGTTCGGAGAACCAGCAAATACCACCTCTGGCTGGCCCCAGAGTGGGGTGAGAATGGAGATTTTGCAGTATCCTTCTCCTGCTATGCCCACCAAGCCACGCCCACAGAACCGGTAGGGAAAGTTTTTGAATTTTACCCCTAGTTTCAGGTAAATATTTGATATACAGGTGGTCCTCGACTTACGACCGCAATGGAGCCCAACATTTCTCTAGTTAAGTGGGTTTTGCCCCACTTCATGACCTTTCTTGCCACCGTTGTTAAGTGAATCACTGCAGTTGATATATATAAGTAACCCGGTTGTTAAGCGAATCTGGCTTCCTTATTGACATAGCTTGTCAGAAGGTCACAAAAGAGGATCGTGTGACCCTGGGACACTGCAACCGTCGTAAGTATGAACCAGTTGCCAAGCATCTGAATTTTGATCATGTGACCATGGGGATGCTGCAAAGGTTGTAACAGTGAAAAATGGTGGTTAAGTCATTTTTTTCAGTGTCACTGTAACTTCGAACGGTCATTAAACGAACTGTTGTAAGTGGAGGACTGCCTGTACTTATTTCAATTTTTTAGAAGTCTAGTTTAATATTACAATTCAAGAAGGCATTAAGCCTTTTTTTTAATCTACCCAGGCTTTATTTATTGTTTTAGCTGTTTTAACATTCCAATTCTTTTTAAATTGTGTTGTTTTAATAACATTAAAAGATTTGTTTTAACCGTTTCTGCTCTTTTACTTACACTTTTGTAAGCCTCCTGAGCTATTAAGGTGCAGATGTGTGTTTAAAAAAAACCTTCCAAAATTAATACAAAATGCTCAGTTTTAGCAGACATAATATTTACTGAAGGGTATAAAGATTTTTGATGCATTAAACTGCTTTACCTAAGAGAACAAAGGCAATGGAACAAAACTGATCTCTTTGGGTCACAACTGAAAATCAATCTGATGAATGAATTCAAAGCTTTGAATAGCTGAAAGTTATCTTAGCTTTTTCTACTTTCACACTCTTGTCAAGCCAGGAAAATTAAAGCACAGCTTTTAACTGCACTTAATTTTAGTTCCCATTGCCCTTACAGCATTAGGAGAATAATTTATTTAGGAAATTACTGTCACAAGTTCTGTTTAGCGAACATGTATGATGATATCTCATTTTAAAATAGCAAATTGGGAAAAAGATATATCTGTTCTTCAGGAAACCCACTGAATTAAGAGAATATAAAAAATAGGCAGGGATTTATCTCTTTTGCATAAAATGGCAGAATCTGAGCAAAGGACAGAATAGGGACCATTTTAAATCATCCAAATGCGTCATCAAGGACCTGATGTAAATTGATGTAAATGATGTCACATCAAAATCTGAGGTACTCAAATCAGGAGACAGAGTATATATATATATATATATTTGCAAACAGATGCAACAAAGCATCTTCTATCGGCACGCACAACTACAGTGGTCACAAGCCTTTTCACTAAAAGAAGCACACAAGTTATACGTTATATAGCAGAGGTGTCAAACTCAAGGCCCCCGGGCCGGATCTGGCCCATGCGGTGCTTAGATCTGGCCCATGGGGCCACCTGAGAAACAGCAAAGGACCAGCCCGGCTTGCGGTTCCTCTGCCAGTGAAAATGGAGCTTGGGGAGACTAAGGAAGGAAGGAAGGAAGGAAGGAAGGAAGGAAGGAAGGAAGGAAGGAAGGAAGGAAGGAAGGAAGGAAGGAAGGAAGGAAGGAAGGAAGGAAGGAAGGAAGGAAGGAAGGAAGGAAAAGAAGGAATTATAATGAGAGGGAGGGAGGGTTTGAAGGAAGTCCTACCTTAGCACATGGCCACCACAGGTGCCCCTGACACGAGTGATGTCGAGTTGGCCATGCCCAACCGGGCCACACCCACCCCAGCCATACCCACCCTGGCCCCCCTGAGGTCAAACACAGCCCTGATGTGGCCCTTAATGAAATTGAGTTTGAAACCCCTGTTATATACCCTATGACAATGATGGCTAACCTTTTCATCGCTGCATGCCGAAAGCGTGCGCATGCACACCCATAATGCAATGCACGTGTGACCCTCCTGTAACCCCCGCCCCCGCACGCGTGATCCCCACCTGCCACCCCCATGCATGACCCCCACATGCACCCCCACGCATGCGTGCACGCACCCCGTGCATGCGCATGAGCCCCCATGCTCCCCCGCACTTGCGCATGCATCTCCTGCATGTGCCCCGCCCCCCCCACATGCGCGGCAGAGACCCAAAAACGATGGGCTTAAAAACAGCAGAGGACAAAAATGTATTTCTTCATTTTAAAGGCACTTATTGTAAACTGAGTTATATTATAGGTTCAGACACCCAAAGGAGATGATGTGAGAAAAAGCTGTCATGAAAACTGGGTCCGATGACATTGTATTTATTTATTTTTTAAGCGGAAATTAGGGCAGAAGATTAGCTGCCTAATGCAGGCTGTGTTTTTGATTCATGCAACAAAATAATTGGGTGTTAAGCTGGAAGAAAGAAATCCCAGCTCTAGGGATAAATGTTTTCTTCAAGAATTCAATCTTCTTCAGTAGCAAGGGACTGAAAGTGACTGAGAAAAAAAAAATAAGTGTGACATTTACCATCTTGTCACCCTTCTCAGCAGAAACACACACACACACACACACACACACACACACACACACACAATTTTATCAATAATAGCAAAAGCTGGTAGCAAATAGAAAATGAAGCAATGCCCTTTATGTGGGGGGTGGGGTGGGGTGGAAACAGGTGCCGATATGAGACACGCATTTATATACATAAATGCATTTGGCAGGGAATTTTGCACGCCAAATGTTCAGTTATTTTAAAAGCATCACTTTTTGCAAACACCAGCGTCAAATTGCTAACAGACGATGTTGGAAGAAAGAACAAAAAGTGAGGGGCCCCCAGTAGATGCTAAAAACGTGAGCAACTTTAAAATACCCCAGTTGATAGAAGTTAGTTTTTTGCAAAAGTTCGACCTCACTTTTTCTGTACGGGATTCAAATTCACAAATCTTCAAACGGAATAGAAAGAAACAAGGTGCAAAGATAGAGTCCAATAAAATCCACGCTCTGATTTTAGCATGCAGCAAAGATATATATATATATATATATATATATATATATATATATATATATATATATATATATATATATATATATATATATATATATATATATATATATATACATATACACATATATATACATATATATATATATATATATATATACATATATATATATATATATATATATACATATATATATATATATATATATATATATATATATATATATATATATATATATATATATATATATATATATATATATATATATATATATGCACACCTCATTTTCATTCTCAGCGTCAAATCACAGACGCGAAAATGTATAAAAGAGACGTGAATGTGGAACTGGAGCTGGGTGGAGCAGGCAGGAATAGCAGGCAGTCTTCGAGTTATGACCACAATGTAGCCTAACATTTCTGTTGCTAAGCGAGACGGTCGTTGAGTCAGTTTTTGCCCCGTGTTGTTGGCCACAGACTTTGCTATTTACAAGGTTGCAAATGGGGATCACATACGGCAGCCATCATAAATATGAAACGGGTTGCCAAGCATTTGAAGTTTGATCGCATGACTGTGGGAATGTGCAACGATCGTTAAGTGTGAAAAATAGTCACCAGTCCTTTTTTTTCAACGCCATTGTAACTAAACTAAGCACTGCAGGCTACTTCAGGTGACTGCTAGCTGCAGTTCAAATCTCACTGGCTCAAGGCTGACTCAGCCTTCCATCCTTCCGAGGTAGGTAAAATGAGGACCCGGATTGTTGGGGGCAATAGGCTGACTCTGTAAACAGCTTAGAGAGGGCTGCAAAAGCACTGTGAAGCGGTATGTAAGTCTAAGTGCTATTGCTATTGCTAAATTAAACAAGTGGCTGGTAAGCCAAGGACTGCCTGCAGTTGAGAATTGGTGACAGGACCTTCCATCACAGGGAGAAATCTCGCTCCTCCAGCAATCCTCATCTCCGATCTTTCTCATCATAAATGAGGGTTCTCTGGTCTTCAGGAAGAAAATACCTCCTGGTAAGTTAATTCTTCTTGCATTAACATGGGATACATCATGGGATCCCCTTTTGGGACCTTCTGACAAGCATAGTCGACGGGGAAGCCAGATTCATTTAACAACCGTGTTACTAACTTATCAACTGCAGTGACTCACTTAACAACAGTGGCAAGAAAAGTCGTAAAATGGGGCAAAGTTCACTTCACTTTGTGGAATCTACTTGCCTTGGGAGTTTTGTTTGCTATGCGTGAATTACTTGGAACCCTACCATTGTCTCCCTTAACAACATAAGTTGTGGGCTCAATTGTGGTCGTAAGTCAGGGGCTACCTGTGTTATTCTCAGTTTCCAGTGAATTTATTTGGTGGCACATGAATGGAACAGATAAGTTAATAATGATTCCAGAAGCAGCATTGGCATTGGTTGGCATCCACTGGGAAGAGAGGCTAGAAGAGATTTACCGATAACAGAGCTCAAGAATCAGAAGATAAATCTTGCGTTGGCAGAACGGTATTTTTGAAAGATCTGGCCTTGGCTTATGCTGGCTTCCTGCCCGGCTTCAAAGTAGGCAAGCAAATCCTAATACAGGTGATGCATACTGCCAACCAGGGGTGGGTTCCAGTTACCTTTGCTACTTACTTTGCTCGTGCGATTTTACTTCCGCGCATGCTCAGAAGGCTGGAAAAAGACAGGGCTTACTTACCTCCCTTGCTGCTGAGGATGAAGGATATCCAGCAGAAGCTGCTTCACTTCGCTGGGTGACATCTGGTATAAATCCATGGGGGGCATCTCCCCCGCACGGATTTTCAGTTCGTATTTCATAGCGTGCACAATCCATCTGACAAATGAAAAACATCGGGGAATTATTTAGGAACTGGGAAATTGCCCTCATCCCTGCCAATAAACCGAAAGCAAAGGAATGAAAACATGAACGGCCTCGGCGTTCAAATCATCTTTTCTGTTTAGATGCAATAGTACTGAAAACTTGAGTTGCTTAATAGCAATAGCACTTAGGCTTATAAACCCCTCCATAGTTCTTTACAGCCTTCTTTAAGCAGTTTACAAAGTCAGTCTATTGTCCCCCACAATCTGGGTCCTCCTTTTACCGACCTCGGAAGGATGGAAGGCTGAGTCAACCTTGAGCCAATCAGGATCGAACTGCTGGCAGTGAGCAGAGTTAGCCTGCAATACTGCATTCTAACCACTGCGCCACTATGGCTCTTTAGCATTATCATTTGGATTTATATATTGCTCCATAATGCTTTACAGCACTCGCTGGGTGGTTTACAAAGTCAGCCTATTGTCCCCAACAATCTGGGTCCTCCTTTTACCGACCTCGGAAGGATGGAAGGCTGAGTCAACCTTGAGCCCCGTCAGGATCGAACTCCAGCCTGTGGACAGAGTTAGCCTGCAATATGGCACTTTAACCACCGCGCCACCACGGCTTCAAAATGCTTTTGGGCTGCAGCTTTCCCAAAAAATACCAAAGTATGACCAATCCAATATGCTTCTACAGACATAAAAGGACTATTTAGAACAGAAGCAGCATATATAATAGGTGTTAAATGATGTCATGTGTGCATAAAGACAACACAGTATGCTTAAAGGGTGATAGGAGATATTTTTTTCCCCCGAGGAATGTCTTCTTATTATAAAAGAAGCTAGGAAGAAAAAATCCAAATCTAATCAAGATCCTGGGATTTCCTGATGAAATCTTCCACTTAAGTACTAATCAGGTTTGATCCCGCTCTGCTTTTGAGGATCAGCCCGGATTGACTGATTCGGTAATGTATTTATTTAGAGAAAGCAAAAATTGGCTTTGCTTCTGCTTATTCAAGGAAGGAAATTCTGTTTATATGCAGGAAGTCCTATTTCTCGACAAGCGCAATTAGAGCTACACATTTCATTAGCCGTGTTGGGGCCAAGACGACAAGTCAACCACTTGGGAAGAAATAGTTTAGATCAGGGGTGTCAAACTCAAGGACCGCGGGCTGGATCCGGCCCGTGGAGACGCCCTGGAAAAATGAAGGACCGGCCCGCGGTTCTCTGTCAGCAAAAACAGAGCTCACGAGGGCCATGTCCGCCCCCCCCCCCAAGCTCCGTTTTCGCTGGCAGAGGGTTAGAGATGGCCATCGCAGGTGAAAACGGAGCTCGGGAGCTGGTTTTCGCTAGCAGAGGGCTCGGGCCAGCACAGGAGCCCCCGACATGTCGAGCTGGCTACACCCACCCTGGCCACATACCCCACGCACCCCGAGGTCAAGCACAACCCTAATGCAGCCCTCAATGAAATCGAGTTTGACAACCCTGGTTTAGATAGTTCAAATAGCTTAGTCTGGGTAATCTACCCACCCACGCCTTACCCTATTTGTGCTTCCTGAAGCCAAGAATTTCTTAACAGGCACACAATACCAGCCAAAGAGCAATTAGGAACTTGTTAACAAATTACCCACCCCATATACTAAACAATGTATAGAGGTGGTTTTCAACTTACAACCTTTTGTTTAGTGACTGTTCGAAGTGATGACACTGAAAAAAAGTGACTTATGACTCACTTGTAGCATCCCTGAGGTCACATGATTAAAATCCAGACACTTGCCATGTATTTATGACGGTTGCAGTATCCCGGGGTCATGTGATCACCTTTGGTGACCTCGTGACAAGCAAAGTCAAAGGGGAACCCAGATTCACTTAACAACCAGGTTACTAACAACTGCAGTGATTCACTTAACAGCTCTGGCAAGGAAAGTCGTGAAATGGGACAAAACTCACTTAACAACTGTCTTGGTTAACAACAGAAACTTTGGGCTCAATTGTGGTCATAAGTTGAGGACTACCTGTCTTCCTGTATATTGCAGTGCATGGTTACTTCCTTAACTTCCTTACAGGCAAGAGCAATTACTATCTGATTTTAACTTCGTTGTGTCCATTTTGAGTAGGAATTGTGGGGTTGCCATCCACATCCTCTAAAGAACTCATGCATGAGCAAAGTTGACTTTTAGGGGGATTGTAGGATCCATTTGATTCTCAACTTGAACCCTTAGATCTAGCTCCCACAGTGAGTTATAAAACAGTGGCTAAAAGAGGCTAAAGAGCTAAATCCAGAATTCAGAAAAAAAGGCTCCTCTCAGCTCAGCCTTAGTATTTGCTCCTAATGCCAATAAAACATTCCCAGGTTCTTTCCCGTCAAAGCTTTTTCCTCATTCTTTCTGTAAAGATTGTTCATCTTGTTTAACAGTTAAGGCTGCCTGTCAGAAACCTGTGTCTATTTAACCTGAGTCACCAAGGATTTATTTGTGAATTTCTATCTGTCTTCTAAACTCCACGCTTTAAAATAATGTTAATTTCCCTGGGGGTCGCTTGCAGGTGAGAAACTGGCTGGGGAACACATCATTATCAACTGTTTATTAAAGTTTTCAGCCACGTGCAAAATACACAAGCTAGGACAAGGTTAGCACAGTGTATATAATACTTCAATCCATCCTCTCTCTCCCTCTCTCCCTCTCCCTCCCTCCCTCCCTCCCTCAATTCCTTCTCCATCTCCTTCTCTCTCTCTCTCTCCTTCTCCCTCCTTCCTTTTCTCTATCTTTCTCTCTGCTTCAATCCCCTCCCCATCTCCTTCTCTCTCTCCTCTCCCTCCCTCTCTCTCTCTCTTGCCTTCAATTTCCTCTCCATCTTCTTCTCTCTCTGTTCTCCTTCCCTCACCTTCTCTCTCTCTCTCCCTCCCTCACTCTCTCACTCAATTCCTTCTCCATCTCCTTCTCTCTGTACTTCTCCCTCCCTCCCTCTCTTTCTCTCTTTCTCTCTGCTTCAATCCCCTCCCCATCTCCTTCTCTCTCTCTCCCCCTTCCTCTCTCTTGCCTTCAATTTACTCTCCATCTTCTTCTTCTCTCTCTGTTTTCCCTCCCTCCCTCCCTCTTTCTCTCCTTCAATCCCCTCTCCCTCACCTTCTCTCCCTCTCTCTCGCAATGGGGATGGACTATTTGTTTAGCTTATGATGAGAACGTGACAGAAGAGAAGTAAACATATACACATAATCCACATAACTTTATACAAAAAGTCTATGGGTTATAGCAGCGGCCTCACAACTGGACAAATTGAACCCCTAAAAACAAAACAAACACACACAAAAACCCCAACTCTGTTTTTATTTCTTTTGAAAACAAATCAGAAGGAATATACCGTATTTTTCGGAGTATAAGATGCACCGGAGTATAAGACGCACCTTAGTTTTGGGGGAGGAAAATAGGGGAAAACAATCTGCCTACCAGGTATTCATCTGGCTAGCATCCTTAGTCTGGTCAGCTTCAGCACATTATTTTATCTCCTGGTTAGGACTTAAAAAAACCTTCTTCTGAGAGTAACAATGAAAGAGCCTGCAAACCAGTAAGAGCTGGGAAGATCGTTAGCACCTGGTTAGGGCTAAAAAAAAACTTATTTGGAGCAGCTGCAGCACATTATTTTATCTCCTGGTTAGGACTTAAAAAAACCTTCTGAGAGAGTAACAATGAAAGAGCCTGCAAGCCGGTAAGAGCTGAGAAGATCATTAGCACCTGGTTAGGGCTACAAAAAAACTTATTCGGAGCAAGTAGAGCAATGAAAAAAAACCTGCAAAGACTTAGGGCTGGAAAAACCTTCTTCGGAGAGAGTAACAATGAAAGAGCCTGCAAGGTAAGAGCTGGGAAGATCGTTAGTACCTCGTTAGGGCTGGAAAAAAGCTCAGAAAAAGCTACATTCAGAGTATAAGACGCACCCAAATTTTCAGCCACTTTTAGGGAGGAAAAAGGTGCATCTTATACTCTGAAAAATACGGTACATGAAGCACAACAATTGAGACAAAAACACCCGGGGAGCGTGGGTGGTGGTGGAACAGAGGCCTGCATGTATCTATGGCTACAATTTGTGGAAGACTCCCTTGCGATGCCTCATTTCAGCCGGACTATCTCTCAAAGCACCCGATCAAGGGAATTTATGCAAGAGGCATCATCAACCCCAGCCTTCAGTCTCCTTGCTGACGAAGGCCAACTGGTTGCAGTAGAAATTAAGGGGAGATTACAAAGAGAGAGAGAGAGAGAGAGAGAGAGAGAGAGAGGAGACAAAAGAAACAGCTCTAATCCTTCATTACGTGTTTTAAAATTCTTCTCCATACCCACGCCGAGTTGTCCTGATGCAAAAATACAGGATCACATCTTTGGGGTGAGGTGGGGTGGCGAGGGACAGGTTGAAGGATTTGGGCAGATGCAAATATTCTGGTTGGCAGAGAGCTAGGCTGCTAAAGGCTTCTGGGGTAATGAAAAATGACACTTAAGGAAATCTTGGGGACATCACATGTCTAAAACTGAGCGGCAGGGTGAAAGTAGGATACTAGTTGGCAGTTATGGAGTTACAGATCTGGGTGTATGCAGCATGGAAGGCAGCATACAAATGAGATTTTCCCCTTCTCCTTCTTCCAAAACAACCCATAAATATTTTCAATCCTAAAATACCATTTGCAGTTAGCCCTGGAACAAGGAGAAAAATCTAAATTACGGATAACAAACCTTGATGAAAAAAACAGAGTTTAAATTGGGAGGTGACTTAAGAAAGGCTGCACTTCTGCCTGACTTGCTGATTTGTTCAGCATGATTTTATATAAAACATATAAAAAACGGCTGCAGGAATTGGGTATATTTACTTTAATAAAAAGAAGGACTAAGGGTGACATGATAGCAGTGTTCCATATATCTTAAGGGCTGCCACAAAGAAATCTCACCAGGCTCAAGGTTGACTCAGCCTTCCATCCTTCTGAGGTGAGTAAAATGAGGACCCAGATTGTTGGGGGCAACAGGTTGACTCTGTAAACAGCTTAGAGAGGGCTGTGAAAGCACTGTGAAGCAATATATAAATCTAAGTGCTATTGCTATTGACGTTCAGAGTTTAAGTGTGAAAAACTGATGTTTTACCCATGTATTTAGGTGGTCCCTTTAAACGGGGGCACCCCAAGCCAGCCACAAGACTTCTCAAGAGCCCCATTAACAAGTTGCCAAGTATGAAAAGGGCTGAAGTAAAGGGACACAGGGACGCGGTGGCTCAGTGGCTAAGACGCTGAGCTTGTCGATCAGAAAGGTTGGCAGTTCGGCGGTTCGAATCCCTAGCGCCGCGTAACAGGGTGAGCTCCCGTTACTTGTCCCAGCTTCTGCCAACCTAGTAGTTTGAAAGCACGTAAAAAATGCAAGTAGAAAAATAGGGACCACTTCGGTGGGAAGGTAACAGCGTTCCGTGTGCCTTCGGCATTGAGTCATGCTGGCCACATGACCACGGAGACGTCTTCGGACAGCGCTGTCTCTTCGGCTTAGAAACGGAGATGAGCACCCCCCCCCCTAGAGCCGGAAATGACTAGCACGCATGTGCGGGGGAACCTTTACTTTTACCTTAAAGGGACACACAGTTATGTTGTGCCCGTCAACAGAGAAATTCCCATGCCCCCAGTGCCATCCCTTCCTCATTAACACCTAAGCAAGCATTTGATGTCTAACAGCAGCTTTTAAAGCAGCTTGTAAAAAGGAAAAGGTTTATCTCTTAACAGCAATTAAATGACATGCGGAGGAGGAAAAAGTTCCCTGAATAGACAGGTAAACGCTCTTTCAAAGAGAGCTAACTCCTTCTGTCTTCGGGGACAGGCCCGTGCAAGGAAGTCATTTCCAGAGAAAAGAGCGCATTTGATCATGGGAGAAATAATGACTTCAAAGGGGAAAAAATATTATGGCTTAAGCGTGTGCGTGCGTGGGCACAGGGGAGAAAGAGTAAGGCGTGATGACAGAAGTGAAGGCTAGTATTTCATCCCCCGGATGGACGCCAGTCCATAAAAGTTTATTGGGTAATAAATTTCCTCTTCTTTAAGTTGCCATTTGTTGCTCTGGTTGGAAAGGAATTTTGAAACCTATTTATCAGGACATAAAAGCTCCATGGATTTGATTACCATTCATCTGATTTATCCAATCTCACACTTTCCCACCCCCCACCCCCTTCAACCTGTTTGTGTGGGCACCTCCAAGGAGATCTCTTACTATACGGTGAAGTTATCTGTGGTTATGAAAAAGGAAGCACAGACAACCCTCCAAATTTCTTGTCACGGTGTGAATATTGTCAGTTGTGAGTATATGCAGGGTGATGCACCCTATCTAATATGGTGGTACATTCCAATACAAGCAGAACACATGATATGATGTTTTGCGCATGTCCACATTCCTAAACCACCATTAATCTCTTCTGCCTTAGCTCTTGACCTGAACGGTCATGTTTCTTAGCAAAGATGTAATTATTCAGGATTTATTGTTTTTGTACTGAAATAAATATTTTCTATTAGACATTTAATATCGGCTTTATTTCTAACTATTGAATTCCAAGTAAAAGATCCAAATCGCCTCTATGAGATTTTATTCTCATCCCAACATTTCTCCTGTCCAACATTTATGACTGAAATAGTGTTAATTCACTATTAACACGTTTTAACAAAGAACTACTCGGGGTCAAGTAATGGAAAATAACACATTCAGGCACTGATTTGCTGATCTCTCTTTAAGAAACAAAATGGTCTACAACATAATTGCAATTTCAACCCCGAATCACCTGGGATATAGTCACTGAACAATATGAATGATCGTCCCAAAGATGCTTTGTCAAAAGGCAACTGTACTTTGTTTTTCCGTGAAGGCGTTTCGCTTCTCATCCAAGCAGCTTCTTCAGTTCAGTTCAGAACTGAAGAAGCTTCTTGGATGAGAAGCGAAACGTCTTCAAGGAAAAAACAAAGAAAGTCCAATTGCCGTTTGAAAAAAACACCTTTGGGACAACGGTGACCTGGATGACTGAGAATCTCCGTAGACAAATATGAATGATAACAATCCCCTTTCATAAGTGGTAGAAGTATTTCAATCTCAGTACACCATGAGATTTAATAGTGCCCAATAAAGGAGAATATGGAGTGGTACGGTGGCCTAGCGGTGGTGCTCTCGCCTCACAATCAGGAGGCTGTGAGTTCGATCCTAGGTAGAGGCAAATATTTCTCTCTCTGGGCACGATGAGAATATATCTGCTGAACAAAACTCCACATTGGCGACAGGAAGGGCATCCGGCCAGTAAACACTCAGCTATATTCAGTTGCCTAGACTTCACCACGCAAGGGATTATGGGGTCGTTAAAAGGGGATGAATAAAGGAGAATATTTGTAGCTCAGGATTGAAACAAGGAGTGCTTGGTGATCTCTGAGCTTGGTTGTTTTCTTGCAGACGTTTCATTACTTAACTAGGTAACGTCACCAGTGCTAGTCCTGATGATCTTACCTAGTTTAGGTAATGAAACGTCTGCAAGAAAACAACCAAGCTCAAACAGCAACAACGACCCTTCAGATTTAATAGTGGTACATTGGTACACTATGAGTTTTAATAGCAAATAAAAACCTAGTTCCCACCAAGCAAAAATACTCTTGGCTATCTGCAGACAAGGCACACTATTTTTAGCAATACAAAAGCCAAGAAAAATGAAAAGATTTGATTTTATGAGTACGTTCGTATAAAAAAGATTTTAAAGATGGATTTAAATTAGGAATACGAATGTCTGTCATCCCATTTTACTGCTGCAGGTAAATTCATAGTTCTTTATATCCGACTTAAGTGGAAAAGGTTGGCATTTTTCATCTAGAACAAATAATGAAAATGGTGTTTGGGGGTAGGATTATTTATGGAGAGAGGCAAGCATAAATTGATTGTACGGTATTGAGTTTTTAAAGAATTTCAAGGGAAAAATTCGCAAGAGGCACCTGGAAGCAGATTTAAATTTAGCGTGGGAAGGTAAATTAACGATCAAGCAGAAAGTATAGCATCGTAAAGCTTTAAAAAATGAACTTTATCTTAAAGGTTTGTTTAGAGTCTTGTTTAAAGGCCACTTGTAAAGCGGTAACTGAGGGGCTCATGCCTTACTTATCACCTCTGACTTCCATGCTGAAATAGTAGCACAAGTGTAGCTGTCAGATATACCAAGCCTGAATTTGTGAGAAGCTGAAGGAGTAAAATTGTAATCTAAAAATCACAAAACCGACTGGTTCCTACTGGAATCAAAGGGGAAGCACCCACATTGCAGAGGTCCACTTTATAATGCCTTGGTAAGGCCACACTTGGAATACTGCATCCAATTTTGGTCGCCACAATGTAAAAAAGATGTTGAGACTCTGGAAAGAGTGCAGAGAAGAGCAACAAAGATGATTAGGGGACTGGAGGCTAAAACATAAAGAACGGTTGCTGGAACTGGATATGTCTAGTCTTATGAAAAGAATGACTAAGGGTGACATGATAGCAGTGTTCCAATATCTCAGAGGTTGCCACAAAGAAGAGGGAGTCAAGCTATTCTCCAAAGCACCTGAGGGTAGAACAAGAAGCAGTGGGTGGAAATCAAGGAGAAGCGACCTAGAACATAGGAGACATTTCCTGACAGTTAAAACAATTAATCAGTGGAACAACTTGCCTCCAGAAGTTGTAAATGCTCCAACACTGGAGGTTTTTAAGGAGAGATTGGATAACCATTTGTCTGAAATGCTATAAGGCTTCCTGCCTAAGCAGGGGGTTGGACTAGAAGACCTCCAAGATCCCTTCCAACTCTGTTATTCTATTCTAAAAGCTAATTTTGAAATGAATTAAAAACAGTTAGGACTATGAGCAAGGTAATGGTTTCCCCTATCCAGTCATATCCGATTCTAGGGAGAGGTGCTCACCTCCGTTTCTTAGCTGAGGGAGCCAGCATTGTCAAGGACGTTTCTGCGGTCATGTGGCCAGGTGACTATACGCCGCAGTGCAGAGCATGCGGCAAAATACAGAATGCCGTTTCCTTCCCAACAAAGTGGTACCTATTTATCTACTTGCATTTTCACCTATTTACAGTATCTGCTTGCATTTTCACCTATTTATCTACTTGCGTTTCTAACCAAAGTTTTTATTTATTTATGTATTCATACTATAAGATACAGAAATACAAAAGAAAATAGCAGGAAAGATGGGGGGGGGGAGGAAAGGCAAAAGTGTGGGGAAAGGGGGAAAAAAGGCATTGATTTCCGACTCCCTTTGGTGAAGTAGAATAAGATAGTAAGATCAAACCTCAACTTTTTACTTTTACGTAATAGCATAAACTAGCCATTTCTATAACAACAAACCTATCTAATCGGTAAAACCCAAAATCAAAGTTGCATTTTCCTGAGCCACGGTGGTGCAGTGGTTAGAGTGCAGTACTGCAGGCTACTTCTGCTCCCTGCTGGCTGGCTGCAATTTGGCAGTTCAAATCTCAGCAGGCTCAAGATTGACTCATCCTTCCATCCTTGGGAGGTAACACGAAGACCCAGATTGTTGGGGGCAATATGCTGACTCCGTAGACCACTTAGAGAGGGCTGTAAAGCACTGTAAAGCGGTATATAAGTCTAAGTGCTACTGCTATTGACTTTCAAATTGGTAGGTGGGTGGGAGCTTGGGCAAGGACGGGAACTCGCCCCTTTGCGCGGCCATCAAGTCTTGAACCTGAGCTGTTAGCTTTCCAGCTGACAAACTCAGCTTCTTAAGCTCTGAGCCATCATAGCTCTGGACCATGACTCCGGAGCATATATTAAATTTTATCCGACTATTTCTATTAATATTTAACACTTGGTGGTAAAACATGGAAAGGCTCCAGAAGTTCTCTTGAGGCATTTCAGGAGACGCGCGCCGGTCCTGGCATCTCAATTAGTGCACGTGGGATAAAAGGATTCACAGGTATAACTAAAACAGGTTAAGAGAGTGATTTACTAACCCCACGCGTATCTTCAGCATGCCGTTAAATAACTCGGGGGAGTTGGAGATGATCCAGCCGATATGAATGACAAGTTCCTGTTGAAGAACAGCTTCCCTCTCGTCCTGCAAATTGCACTTGTTGTAGATGATGTCTTTAATTGCGCTCGGAGACAAGGGATTAGATATAATTTCTTCCTCTTGGCCAAATGCCCCAAGTGTCACCTAAAGAAATATATTAGCAGTAATTAGAGGTATAACCTGAAGAAGGGGAGCAGTGAGGGAGTCCTTATTCATTATATCTCCTTGACTTAAATCTCCTGCTTTTCCAACAACGTTGGATAAAAGGGGCGTAAATAGAATGGGGAGTTAAAATCATCGCTGATGGGGAAAATGGAGACTTGTACATCTCTATTATTTTCTATTAAAGCAACATTTTTTAAAAATGAGCTTGTTCCAGGGGTGGGTTCCACTTAACTTCCCTACCGGTTCGCATCGCGACGGATGTCACGCATGCGGAGAGGGTTCTTTGCCAGTCGCGGCGACCGGAGAATCGGTTCGGGGGCATGGACAGCCGGCCATCGCTGCCGGTTCAGCGAGCGGGTGCAAATTTCCGCCACCGGTATGGGTGAACCGGTCCGAACCGGCACCAACCCACCACTGGCTTGTTCCCTAAGGGCACAGTGATGACTTGGGATTGCGTATGTTCAGAAAAAAAGGTAGATCTGTCCTGTTTATTTCAGGTGATTAAAGCTTGCCAGGCATAATAGTATATAAATTATCCTGGGCCCTTCTCTGTAGGGGGCAATGGTCTTTCCTCATAGCCACCAATAGTTCTCTGCAGCTCACAGAGATTTGAAGTGGTCCTTCTAGGCTGCCAAACCAGCAGAGACTAACTTAACCATCAGCTTAGTTCTTAGTTCCTTTCCAATTTAAGAAGGAAGGAGCAGGGGATGAAAACTGGAAACCACTGACTTGTAGGATATCAATTTAGATCACGCTGGGGGATGCAGGAATACATTCAGGTGCTTCTACATTCAAGTACTTACTGACTACGCCTCTCACTCCATATTATTTTCTGCTCTAAATTTTAAGGCAACAACAGTCCCAACTACGAGCAAGGAATCACATTTTCTAGTCCCCACTGTGAGCAAGGCATCGCATGTCCTACTATGTTCTTCACATGCTTTTGATGTCAGTGCGATCGTAATGCTATCTGTCCCGCTTAGGAGGATGAAAAGGCTTCAGGAGATCCTAAATCTTCCAAGTGGGTTCCAAGTAATCAGGACCCTCATCACCAGTCTAGTTTTAGATAGGGGTTAATTGATTATGGCTGTTCACCATGGTAAGTCTTCGTCTCTCAGAGGGAACTGAACATGAAAACAGGGAAAGAATTCGTTTCCTGAACAACTGTGATGGGACAGGCAGCATTACATCCTTACTGGCTCTTTGATTCAAACAGAAGCCACGCCGGATGGACAGGACGCTAACAGCCAAAGCAAAGGACAACAAAAAATGCCAAATCATGCTAGGCCAGAATGGGCTATCAAAAATGACTGCATATTTGTAATGGAAAAGTCCTCTGTAAAACTGCAGTAGCTCTACAATGCTAGTTGGCCAGAACCGGGCATAGTTTTTTATTTTTTTAAAAAAAAACCATAAAAATCAAATGCAACATGAGTTTCAAAGCCGTATCCTGCCTAAATTTGGTTAGAAGTGCTTAAGGGGTTACCAAATGTCAGGGGACAAGTTCTGCCCAAAACAACTGCCATTTCCCCACCCCCACCCCATTTGTAGATAAACATAGCGGAGTCCGTACCTTTTAAAAGGCTTTGCAAACTACAGTATATAAAACAGGCTGAACCAGGGCACAATTTTATTGTGCCTTCCTTTTATTTGGACTTATTAAATTTAGCTGATGAATGTAATCTGAAAAATGCAGACTTACCTGCTTGCCCTGAACTAAAACATTAGTAATAGATGGGGCAAGGCTGTCCACTACCTTACATAAAAGGCTTGCTGCGAAGCGCACAACAGACCTGAGGGTAGAAAACAAAGCAATCCAGCTGGAAATTAAATGCTAGTTTAAATGGGATTCAAGAATTTGACTGAGAGTTTCTTGCCATGCTTGGCCAATGGTTAACCATTTATATTTGTGTCTATGGTATTTGGATTCAAGAGACCTCTTCATAGATTGGTGGGACAGCAGCTAAATCAATTCAATTCAATCACAGAAGCAAGGACGCTAAGGTTTGTATTGGAGTAACGTTCATTAAACTAGGAGGGTGAGTCAAAACGTAATGCCATTTTCTTTAGGACAGGTATAATTACCAACACAGGAACATGTAGCATACATCAAAATGAAGCTGGTCCTCTGTGGATCACATCCCTACTTCTCAACATAGTCACCGTTTCTCTCAATAGCAATGTTCCACCTTCGAATGAGAGCATGTATCCCTGCCTCGTAAAATTCTGTTGACTGTTCTTTGAGCCACTTCTTCACTGCAGTTTTCACTTCCTCGTCACTGGAATAATGTTTGTCTTTCAAACCCTCTTTCATGGGGCCGAAGAGATGATAGTCTGAAGTTGCTAAATCTGGTGAGTATGGAGGATTATTATTCCAGTGACGAGGAAGTGAAAACTGCAGTGAAGAAGTGGCTCAAAGAACAGTCAACAGAATTTTACGAGGCAGGGATACATGCTCTCATTCGAAGGTGGAACATTGCTATTGAGAGAAACGGTGACTATGTTGAGAAGTAGGGATGTGATCCACAGAGGACCAGCTTCATTTTGATGGATGCTACATGTTCCTGTGTTGGTAATTACACCTGTCTTAAAGAAAATGGCATTACGTTTTGACTCACCCTCATACATAAATGATCAGAAAATGCTGTTCCTTCCTGATATCAAGGCAAGATTGGCATCATGTAAGTACCGGGTTTCCCCGAAAATACGACCTACTCAGAAACTAAGTCCTAGCTTGATTTTTACACGTGAGCCCAAAATAAGCCCTACACCCCCAAAATAAGCCCTAATTAAGATCCCACCCACTTCAAGGTGCATGGGTAAAAAAATAAGCTTGGGTGGGGATGGAGGTGTGTGGAACTGCACTACTACTTACCTTCGGATAGTTGTAGCCATGCCTTGCACACCTCGACCCATTTCTTTTGCAGCAGCCGGCAAGGCTTTCCTGAAGGCCTCTGTAGCCGATAACAGAGCTCCAGATCGATCTGGAGCTCTGTTATCGGCTACAGAGGCCTTCAGGAAAGCCTTACCGGCTGCAGAAGAAATGGGCTGAGGTGTACAGGCCTGGCTGCAACTATCTGAAGCCGAAGAAGTTCCTGAAAGCCTCTGACAGCAAAAAGGAGGCCGGGGGTGACGCGCGCAAGTGGGGCGAGTCAGTGGACGACATCCCCCCGAAAATAAGACTTTTTTTGGGTGGCAAAAAATATAAGTCAGGGTCTTATTTTCGGGGAAACACAGTAGCTTTTGTTTTATTAACTTTAGATTTCCCTGGCAATCTACATTGGGGAAAAAAATCTCACAGGAGAACCTTTTGAATGGTTGGAATCTGATTTCCCATCGAATGGTACCGTTTCATTTATGAATGGGAAATCGAAGGCTTCCGCTTTCTCAAAAAAGTCCCTGAGAAAGCAGGAATCACGTGCTTTTCTGTTGGACGGGAAAGGGGAAGAAGCTCGCCAAAGTTATTTAGCATCCGTTGACAAAATTCTAGTCCTGAAAATAAAACGTTGAGTATCCCTCTCTTCCTAAGCAGTCAATAATTTTCAACAGCCTCTTTCAGCCGATCGCCAAAGATTAAATGATGGATACAGATGGCAATGAGATCATCACGGACAAGTTTACTCTCTGATAAATAAGAATTTAAAAAATGGGTTTAGAGAGGCAGCCGACACACGATGAAAATTTCAAGTGACTAGACAATTATTTGATCAATGCAAATGCCTAAAATATCACAGCCGTATTAAATGAGGGTGGTTAATCTTTCCTCCTTAGAATGAACAAAATGAGCTTTTGCTAGCAGATTATCTAGCTACCCATTCATTCATCTATCCATCTGTTGCTGAATTAACATAGCTTAGATATCAGGAAGAGAATGCTTGAGTGAAATAAAGAAGAACATAATTAAGAAAATGGAACAGAAGAACAGAAAAGAAAAAAAAATCCTATGTGCATATTGTCCCCACCTCTTGTTATATTTGCAAATTTATCAGGAGCATTTATTTTTGTGTATCACACACACACACACTGTGTTCGATCCTAGGTAGAGGCAGATATTTCTCTCCCTGGGCACACTGAGAATATATCTGCTGAACAAAACTCCTCATTGGCGACAGAAAGGGCATCCGGATATTAAAACACTCTGCTAGCTCCATTCAGTTTCCCAGACTCCACCCCACAAGGGATTATATGGTCGTTAAATGAAGATAATGATTTATTTTTGTGTATCAAAGGAGCTTTGCTGTTTAATGTGGGGGGGAAAAGGAATTCAGAAATTATTCTTTGTTTTCCTGCCTCTTCTAAAGATACTCCAAAATTTGGAGGCTGGCACTGCTCCCCAAAATCAGCAGGTTGTTTATTTGTCTCCCTGACTACTTTATAGGAATTAACGCACACTTTTTACATGAAAGATCCAACACAGATAACTAATCTCAGCAAAAATGACAATCGAAGGATTCTCTTTCTCCTTCCCCATGTGTGTTTGTGTGTGTGTGTGTGTGTGTGTGTGTGTGTGTGTGTGTGTGTGTGTGTGTGTGTGTTTGTGAATGCACTTAATGAAAATGAAAGCACATAAAATGCTAAGATTAAAAACAGGCCGAAGCTTTTCAAAGTGATTGGTTATTAATACAGCTATTACTCTAGAAAACAAAGGACTAGATACTCCACATTGTCTAACACAGGCGTCGGAAGTGGAACAATCGCATATCAGAATTAATGAATGAGTGTACGATAGTCTGCTAAGTTAGCACAAAATCCATCAGCCAAATTGATTTTGAGTTTGATGACAATGGGATGCACACACTCTTCAAAATCAAGTGCAAAGCTCTCTTTTCTCTCTCTCTCTTTTGGAAAAAACACCACGAACAGATACCAGCAAAATGCAAATCAGCCGCACATCTCAAGCAGAACCGTTTCAAACCTGGGTACGCTTTACCTGTTTCCCATGGACTATCAAAGTTGTAATATTGGGAGCTAAAGAGGCAGCAAATTTCTGAATGCATGCCGCGCTGCAGCGGAGCACCAACCTGGATTTGATACACAACAGAGGGGTTCAAAGGATGATGCTCTCCACATCTACCCTAAATAAAATCCTCTTGGTAGCCCACGCATTCTAAACACTAGCTTATTTTTTTCTGCAGTGGATGACAGCTGCTCATTGAGAATCAGAAATTGGAGGGACTCTTTGGAATTGCAAAAAGAGTTCTACCATATATCTGCATGTATGTAGTCATCCCTTAGCACTCGGCTGCTTTCAAAACTCGTCGAATTTTGGGATTCGACATGTTTTGAAGCCTAAATCTTGTCCCAGCGCTCGTCTTTCTCCTGGTAGTCAACAGGCAAGGAAGAACTTGCTGATGTCAGCTGCCTCCTGACTTGCTATTTCTTCTGGACGAACACGCGGGCCGCGTGGTAAGTCATGTGGTTTTCTCGGTACCCGTCGGTTTGAATATTTGGTGCGCCTTCTGGAACGAATGACTAACAAGGACCAAAGTCCTGCTTGTACAATGATAGAATCCTCTACTATAGGATTCGCTGGTAGTTTATTTTTTCCGCTTACTGTTTGAGGGATCAGAAGATACGCGAAGATAATCTGACTCCTTCAAGACATTTCGCTTCTCATCCAAGAAGCTTCTTCAGTTCTGACTGAATGGTGGAAAATAGAAGGATTTATGTTCCTTGCAGTCATCTGGTCATTAGCACTCTTTCTGAGAGTCACTGAGGACACTTGGAGGCTTTATCAGTGCCCTCAGGGTCACCTGAATTGTGCAAATGAATGTGGAACCTTCTTGGAACTGCTATTTGTAAACAGGAGATAGGTGGTGTCAGCACAAATAAACTTCCAAGTGGCCTCAGCGACTCTCAGAAAGAGTGCTAATAACCAGATGACAGCAAGGAATATAAATCCTTCCATTCCTCACCATTCAGTCAGAACAGAAGAAGCTTATTGGATGAGAAGAGAAACGTCTTCAAAGAAGAAACAAGAAAGTCCAGTTGCCTCTTGGAAAAAAAAGCACCTTTGGGACAACCGTGACCTGGATGACTGAGACTCTCCATAGACATGTAGAAGTAAGCGGTCCCTCCTTCCATTTTATAAATTAAGCAGAGATTCATATAGCCCATAGTGGCACACTGAGATATATGATTCTGAATTTCAGGAACGTGGTTTGTTTTGGTTTTTTTTTGCAAAATCAGTAGAGGTATATCGACTCAAACTGCCAAAAAATCAAAGTGTCGTATACAAACCAGAGCTTTTTGCTGCCAGCTTTTCGGTAGATTCTTTCGATATGATCGGAGACGGTACCTAATTTGTACATAAAAGGGAAAAGACAAAAAAAAAACAACAACCCAGAAATAAACAGTATGATTTCGTTGCAGCTGTTAGGAGATTCCGTGCTATCAGCTTATCTTATTATAAAGGTTAATGGCAGCATTACCAACCGCTCCTGCTGTGAGAAACAGCAAATGAGCCATGCTTTTCCATATAGGTTTGTGCAAATATTTAAGCACATATAGATATTTTATTTCGACGCTTCAAGTTTCTGGCAGAAATCAACAGTTGTCCCCTGTTTTTTTTTCTTCAGCAGTTGTAACCTGCAGCGCTACCCTGACAGCATATAAACTAGCCTGCACTTACATAATTTGATTCCAGCTGAATAACTACCATTGCAGCATTAAAATGTTATACCGGGGTTGCAAATAAATGTTGTTTCGTGACTGCTTTGTGCTTTATGTGCTAGCTGGGTCCTTCCTAAGCTTTTCTTTGTATTGCTTTTTTAAAAATTAAAAATTAATTTTTTTTAAAGGGCCATGAGAGTGACTTTGCTGGAATTTGGTAGATTAGCCTCAAACAGGAACAAACAGCTGGGAAGAATTATTGAAATGCAATGAATCCCAGCACACGTTTGGGCTATAATCCTTCTTTCGAGATTCATTATTATTTTTTATGTAACGCTCAGAACAGCAACAAAAATAACCAAGTCCTTCTTATAGCACTACAATGGGGGGGGAGGGGGGAGGACCCAATTGTTCCCAAATTAGAATCAGAATACCCAAAGCAGGCTTTGAAGTAGGAAATAAAGCAAAGTAAATGGAATACACGAATTGACCAAGGTGCACAATTTGATAAGGACGTTTTGGTGGCATAAGGATTCATATGCTTTCATTAGCAAATTGAGGATGGTTTTTTTTTTTAGGATGCATTTAAAATAAAGCCTTAGGACATTTAAAAACGCCAAGGGACGTATCTTTAAATGGATGGGGCTGTAACGAACCAATTGGGCATATTACCCTACTCTATTAAATCACTGTTTTCTGCAGAGGTAGTCCTCGACTTGCAACAGTTCATTAAAGTTACAATGGCACTGAAAAATGTGACTTATTTATTTATTTATTTATTTGGTCGTTTTTATATGCCGCCCGTAGGACTCAGGGCGTATGACCGTATTTATGACCGTATTTCATAACTTATGAACGTATTTATAACTTATGACCATATTTCACACTTATGACCGCTGCAGCATCCCCCGTGGTCACGTGGTTTACATATGGAGGCTTGACAACTGGTTCATATTTATGACGGTCGCAGTGTCCTGGGGTCACGTGATCCCCTTTTGCGACCTTCTGACAAGCAAAGTCGACGGGGGAAGGCAGATTCACTTAACAACGGTGCGACTAATTTAACAACCGCAGTGATTCCCTTAACAAATGCGGCGAGAAAAGTGGGGGCAAAACTCACTTAACCAACATCTCACTTAACAACATAAATTTTGGGCTCCATTGTGATCGTGAGTCTAGGACTACGGTACCTGTAACAGGTGTGCTACGACACTAAATGTAACATGTAAGGTAAAATACACGAGAAAACCTGAAAGAGAACACAACTCTTCTTCCTGCTTCATCTTAGCAGATGGACCTGGCCAGAGGTGGGTTTCAGCAGGTTCTGACCAGTTCTGGAGAACCGGTAGCGGAAATTTTGAATAGTTCGGAGAACCAGTAGATACTACCTCTGACTGGCCCCGCCCCATCTATTCTCTGCCTCCCGAGCCCCAGCTGATCAGGAGGGAATGGAGATTTTACAGTATCCTTCCCCTGCCACGCCCACAAAGCCAAGCCACGCCCACAAAGCCACACCCACAGAACCGATAGTAAAAAAATTTGAATCCCACCATTGGACCTGGCTTCCTCCAATGGTTTATACGGAACTGTAAATTGTCCGCCAATAGCACACCAGCTACAGAAAGTCCTTGACTTATGACCATTCATTTAGCGACCATTTTAAGTTACGATGGGCCTGAAAAAAGTGAGTTATGACACCAGTTTTCACATTTACAGCTGTCCCAGAATCCACCCAATAACATGATAGTGATTTGGGCTCTTGGCAAGTGGCATATATTTTTGAGGGTTGCAGAGTCTCGAGGTCATGGGATTGCCATCTGCAATCTTCCCAGCCAGCTTCTAACAAGAAAATGCAATGGGGGAAGCAGGATTTCCTTAACAAACATGCGATTCACTTAAAGACCATGGCAAAGGGATTTGTAAAACTGAGTGCAACTCGCTTTAACAACAGGGTCTGTTAGCGATGGAAATTCTGAACCCAATTGGGGTCGTAAAGTCGAGGACTATCTGCATTTAAAAGAGTTCACGTGGGAACCAGTTCCTTCCACTTTCTGGCATGCACCCCCTGAGCAAGATAGCGACACCGCTTATGCGCTGCATGTTCACTATTCATGTTCTACTAACCGATAAGCAAAAGAGGTTCCTGTCAGCCTACCTTCCTTGGTGATAAAATTTGGGCCTTCCCTTTTGAGCAAAATGCTCAACAGAATGATCTGGCTTGCCACGCAGCTGCAGTCCTGTCGAGGAATAATCATCAAATTGTAAAAGGTTAGTAGAGACGCGTGTGATTCTCCCAAGGTTACAGAACTAACTCTGCTGTTTCTTGGAGCTATGGACAAGACCCTGCCGGGAGTGTTCTGTTTCTGACACAGCAGCCCTCTCCAACCTTTTCCTATCCTGATAAGTAATGTTAACTGATATACATTTTTCAAATTGTGGATGTCTTCCTTGACTTCTATAAGAACTTCTCACTTTGGTCCCTGGGACCAAATATAGCAGTTTGAAAACGGGAAAATACAGTAGTTTTTTGATATAAACGAGAAGGTAAGTTATCAAATCAGTTTTCTTCAACCTTAGAAATCTTAAGAAACATGGACTTCAACTCCCAGAATTCCCCAGCCAGCCATGCTGACTGGGAAATTCTGGGAGTTGAAGTCCATTTATCTGAAATTTAGGGGTCCTTGGTGCTCTCTCAGCTTGCTTGTTTTCTTGCAGACGTTTCATTACCCCAACTAGGTATAACATCATCAATGCTAGTAGTATGATGTTACTACTACTACTACAATGCTAGCACTGATGCTGTTACCTAGTTTGGGTAACGAAACGTCTACAAGAAAACAAGCAAGCTCAGAGAGGACCAAGGATCCCTCGTTTCAACCCTGAGCTACAAATATTCTCCTTTATTGGTATCTTAAAGTTACCAAGGTTGAGAAATATCGATCCAGACAATGGTTTTCATTGGAATCCTTTTGAAGTGCCTGCATGTCTCTCCCAGCCCTACCTTTCTCAATCATATTGAGCAACAAAATGATTAGGGGACTGGAGGCTAAAACATATGAAGAATGGTTGCAGGAACTGGGTATGTCTAGTTTAATGAAAAGAAGGACCAGGGGAGACATGATAGCAGTGTTCCAATATCTCAGGGGTTGCCCCAAAGAAGAGGGGGTCAACCTATTCTCCAAAGCACCTGAGGGTAGAACAAGAAGCAATGGGTGGAAACTAATCAAGGAGAGAAGCAACTTAGAACTAAGGAGAAATTTCCTGACAGTTAGAACACTTAATCAGTGGAACAGCTTGTCTCCAGAAGTTGTGAATACTCCAACACTGGAAGTTTTTAAAAAGATGTTGGATAACCATTTGTCTGAAGCAGTGTAGGGTTTCCTGCCTAAGCAGGGGTTGGACTAGAAGACTTCCAAGGTCCCTTCCAACTCTGTTATTATTATTATTATATTATATTCCCTCTTCTTCCCCTCTGCCAAGCTCTCCATCTTTCTCTACCCATCGACCAATGTTCTGCCATCATTATGTTCCCACTGGTTTGTTTTTAAAGATTACTGGTTGCTTAAATGTTCTTTTTTTTCTTGACATTCTCTGCAGCCTCCTATAAAACTCCAACTCTCCATGTAGGAATGCTGCGTTTTTTTAACCCAAATCCCAGGCAGATTTCCATGGGAAACAGAAGGCACTGATTATCTACGGATTACTGACTCGGCAAAGTGAAGCCTGTTTCTGAAACTAAACTCCTCGGTGAAATATTTGTGATGGCTTATAATATCTAGAGAATTCCAAATTCTCGTCATCTTTGGTGCTGCAGTATTTGTGGCAGATCAAAAACCCAACAGCAAAAGATCATTGTGCAAATGCTGCCGTTATGTACTTGTGCCCGGATGCCTAACACAGAGAATTGTGTCGCAATATTGACACACTTTGTCATTATTTGACCACTTCTCCAAATGGCCATGCTTTGGTGGGTTTGACCTATTTTGAAAAAAAAAAGGGGTGTCACGGTGTGTGAATATTGTCAGTTGTATGTCTATGCAGGGTGATGCACCCCTATTCTAATATTATGGTATATTCCAATACAAGCAGAACATGTGATATGATCTTGTACGCATGTCCACATTCCTGATCCACCATTAATCATTTTTTGACTTGGCTCTTGACCAGAACGGTCGCTTTTTTAGCAAAGATGGAATTATTCAGGATTTATTGTTTTTGTACCGAAATAAATATTTCCATTTGACTTTTTAATCTCGGCTTCATTTCTAACTGTCTGAATTCCAAGCAAAGATCCAAATTGCCTCTATGAGATTTATTCTCACCCCAACAAAGGGTGACCTTGTGGAAAGGATTCGTGATTGTGATTGTGACTTTCTTCCTTACGCACCACAGATCAAGCGCTTAGAAACTCACATTCAGTTTCTGAAGTATCTCATGGATTGGCTTGCTTTTCCAGTCGTTATGATTAATGTCTGGCTGCTGTTCTAACTCAGTTGCGTTTGGCGTGCTGGTTTGCCTCTTGACTTTTGAATGTTTGGGAAGCTCCAGTTCTTCAAAACTCTTAAATTCCGGAGGCCTGCAGAAAAAAAAATATTGTGGAGCCTGAAAAAAAAATCTAACGGATGCTTTCACGATCTTACCTTTCTAACATGATGCTGAACTAAGACAAATGATCTAGATCTAGCCCATCGGAGACGCATGAAGCTATGGTTTTACTATAATTTTGGATATACGTACTGCTCTGTGTCACTGATTCTTAAGAAATCCAATTGTTCAACCACCGCTCCAGAGATTAATGTCTGAAATACAAAAGAGAAACGGAAGATAAAAACAGCATTTAGTAGAAAATATGGGAAATCCATAGTTTGCTGTAATAAGGCATAATAACACACTGCAAACTGCTTTTGGAAACACGATCATGGAGGGAGGAAGGGAGGGAGGGAGGGAGGGATGGAATGGTCAGCCAGGTAAGAGAGAGAGAGAGAGAGAGAGAGAGAGGGAGGGAGGGAGGGAGGGAGGGAGGGAGGGAGGGAGGGAGTGGTGTGTGTGTGTGTGTGTGTGTGTGTGTGTGTGTGTGTGTGTGTGTGAAAGAGAGAGACAGACCGAGATAGAGACAGAGACACAGACAGAGAGACAGACACAGAGAAAGAGAGAGAGAAAGAGAAAGAGAGAAAGATTTTAATCTTTTTTCAATATCTGCTGCCTGGATATAGGAGATCAATAGATACTAATAAGACCATGCTCGCTATTGTTCATACATGTTGCAGCCAAGTCATACATGTTGCAGCCATGTTGCAGCCAACAGATTATACCAATTGGCCGTCATTAAAATTTTCTTTCAATTGAAGGTTACAGACACAAGAGTTGTAGTAGTACATAGATTAAAGCAGAAGATCTGCAGAAACTTTAGAATAGATTAACATACCAGAGCTTCAGCAGCAGCTATGATTTTTTTTTATTTCCTCAACTTAAAAAAAAACACTTTGTATTTTGGCTCCTAATTATCCTAAGAGATAAGCTTCTCTGAAACTTTAACCCTGAACATATATAATCCTAAATCTTGTATGTTTACTGGCACAGTCCCTCTACGCCGTAAGGGGTAAGAACCAGCACCTTCAAACTCTCTTCTGAGATTTTGCAGAGGGGAAATAAAAAATACTACTAATAGTGAAAAAGTACATTTTACATCCTGCAATGATACTTTCAATGTTAAACAACATCCATCTATCCCAGGTCCTTGGGAAGGACTCAATAGATGAACAAAAATGCCAAATCCAGTCTAAACATCTGGCTGACTGTGCGACCAACAAAAATAAATAATACAAATTCTAAATCCCATGAAGATAATATTTTTTGCACAAAACCAGAACTGGTTTGGAAAAAATGTTACCCCTATAAGATTAGCCTCCAGATACGGCAAGAACACTACTTTTGTTGTTTGTTTATTATTCTAAGCAGGGGTGGGCTTCAAAAATTTTAGGAAGGGGTTCTCTGCCCAGTTGCTGGGTGGGCGTGGGCATGATGGGCGTGGCCTATTCAGCCTCCTGCACCACGACGGGGGAGGTGTTTTTGGCCTCCCTGGGCTCCGGAGGCTTTCCTCAAGCCTCAGGGAGGGCGAAAACGGCCTCCCCAGGCTCCAGAGGCCCTCTGGAACCCAGAAACAGGCTCGTTTCTGGCCTGCCTGAACTTTCGGTAGGCACATTTTTCGCCCTCCTGAGCCTCCGCGCACGCCCTGCATCCGTTTACCTGCATCCAAAATGGGCTGCGTGGGGACTCCTGGGAGGGGAGGGGAGGGGTGGGCGGGGCCATCCAGGAGTGGGATTTGGGGGTTCTCCGAACTGCACAGAATCTTAGCTAGAGGTTCTCCCGAACCATTGCAAACCCCCAGCAGCCCACCCCTGATTCTAAGCAACGGTTACTTCAGATGTGAAAGTATGTTTCTAGCCCTTTTTCCCCCTGTCACGATGTGAATATTGTCAGTTTGTGCATCTCTATGTTTTCTACTATTTCTTGTATTTATGGTCAAGCAGACATGTGATATGTTTTACTACGCATGCCTGCATTCCGGGAGTCAACTCCCTTCTTCTCTTCCTCCATTTCTGCCGAAGGCAGACGTGACTTTTTCATTAGCCGAAAAGATGAAGTTTATTAAGGAATTCTTTTTATTACTTTTCTACTGAAATAAATATTTTGTTAATTAGATTTGAATCTCGGTTTTATTTTCTAATGAGAATGACTTCAAAAAGAAGCAAAGATCCATCGACCTCCACGGGGGATTGCCCCCCTAACACCCCCAGGACTTTATTGCAGAGGGAGAAAGGATTAGGTGTCTATCTCTTCCCCCAACCGTCCAATTCAATTTCCTACCCAAATATTTATGCTTTGCTGGAGAAGAAAGATGCATTTTTTCTTATTAATATTTTATCAGGTTTACATATTATCTGCTATTAATCCTTTGAATATTCAAACAGATCTCTAAGGGGAAAACAGATTACACTGAATCAATGTTAAGCTTTTTCTATGAAAAAGGGCTTCACACTGGTGAGGCAAAACTAATAGAGATAAGGTTAGAGTAACTTTTCATTTATATAGCGAAATAGATCAAGAAAGCTATGCAACCACAATGGGAGGACTGTCTCTCTGTCATAATTTGATTTACATGTTTTATACTGATCTTTATATTCCCCGTTTATCTTGTACATCTGAGCACAAATTGTAATAACTTTATTATAACCCATAAATGGGAAAAATATTCTAGCCAAGCCTGGAAACGGTAGTTTTATGACCGAAATGGAAAGTATTTTTATGCAAAATTATATAACTCTTCTATGAATTAATGTCTGAAAGGCCCAACTCTCTGCATACAATGCAGAAACTGCAAGTAAATTATGAACACGAACATATATTCCCTCTAATAGATAATGCATTATTAGCATTTCATAATCTCACTATTTCCATTTTTCCTCTTTCTATAATGAAATGGACGATATCCAAGAATACAACAGTGGAGTAATTTAGGAAATTAATGCTCAAGCCTTAGCAAAAGAAAATGTTGCCTTATTTAAATCTGGGAAGTAATTGCATACAGGTCAGGTTGAAAATACCACAATGGCTCCAGCAGTCTATCCAGATGCTAAAGATTCTGGCAGCCTTTATTTATTAAGGACTTAAGGATCACTTTTAAAAACAAAGAAAGGAACACAAAACTGGTGAACCAAACATTTTCCAAACAGAAGCTGGATTTTATCAGTTGGCATCACTGTCATCTCCTCCTCATTGCATGGAACTGAACCCCTAAATTGGCAAGCAATAGGAAGTGTTGGAATGGACTCAGCATGATTTTGAAGACAAGGACTGCATTCATACATTGCCTGGAACCATAAACATACATAAAGAAGTTTTATACATGTTTAATACATTGCCTTAAACCAGTTAACCATGGTTTAATGAATATAGGCAGGGGTGGTTTTCACTTATCTTCCCTACCAGTTCGCAAACGTGAGCGCGCATGCGTTCCACCTCTGCACATGCGCACAGCCTCCTGTGCATGCTCTTTACTCGCATGCACGCCTTTCGCGCATGCACCCAGCCACAAAAACATGGCTAAATAGGACGGCATTACGTCTGGGTGTCCCACCTGCAGTCGGTGCTACCAGTTCGCCCAAACCGGCCCAAACCGGCAGCATACCACCTCGGAATATAGCATAACTGGGCGAGTTCACACATGGCCTGATTTTTTTGATTATCATTTTTTTTCTTAGAATTTTCTTTTTTCTTCTTTTTTACGGTTTATATTGTTTTATTTAGTTTCCTAGTACGATTTTTGTTGATTCTATCGCTAAGTGTTGCATCTTATGATTTATGATGAATGTATTTTTATGATGACTATGATCGTGATTGATCTCTTATAGCTTTTATGTACAATGAGAGCTTATGCACCAAAGACAAATTCAAATTGTGTGTCCAATC
The DNA here is from genome assembly GCA_023053685.1 of Diadophis punctatus similis. NCBI lineage: Eukaryota > Metazoa > Chordata > Lepidosauria > Squamata > Dipsadidae > Diadophis > Diadophis punctatus. The sequence continues at coordinate 1,637,943 of JALIGW010000015.1, forward strand.
ACACTTGGCCAATAAAGAATTCTATTCCATTCCATTCTATTAGTTTATAACATAAAATACAAAAATACAAAAGTAAATAATAGGAAAAATAGGTGAGGGAAAAGGGAAATGTAGAAAAGAAGGGAAAAAGAAAGAAAAGGCATTGAATTCCAACTCCCTTTGGTGCAGTAGAATAAAATAGTAACATCAAACCTCAAATTTTTATTTTATAATAAAAATTCATATGGTATAAACTAGCCATTTCTGTAACAGATCTATCTGATCAGTAAAACCCAAAATCAAAGTTTCATTTTTTTACCACCTCAAGCACAAAGACCAGAAGCAGTTTCCAAGTAGAAACCAAAGTAATTGTGATTTTTTCCTTTGATCAAAGCAGTCCATTTAGCCATCTCTGCTAACTCCCATCAGCTTTTGCAACCATTTGTCCATGGTGGGGATTGAAGCGTCCTTCCATTTTTGTGCATAAAGCAATCTTGCTGCCGTCAACATATAGAGCATCAAAGGTTTTTCCCCCCCAAGCCTTCTGATTTTTCAAAAATATGAATTTCATTCAGAAATAAGACACTGTTGTGGCCTGTCGGCTGCCAGCCCCTCCAGCAGCCGAATCAGAGGAGGAGGAGGCGGCGTTGGAGTCAGGGCCAGCATCGAGGCAACCTGAGAGCTCCGAGGGGCAAGAGGGAATGGAGCTGGCAGAGAGAGACAGAGGCAGAGCCTGGGCCATCCGTCAGCCCTCAGATGCAGAGTCAACAGCCCCCGGGTCTGGAGGTGGCTGATGATGAAGAGGAAGAACAGCTGGGACCAGTGCCTGATGCGCGGATGTGCAGAAGGCAGAGGAGAGGAGAACAGTGGAAATCTATGGGCTGATCCTTGGGAAGGAAGAGCCACCGCTGCTAGCGAAGCAACATCCTAGCTCTGGGGATAAAAGGCAGGAGGCGGAGATGAATAGATGTAGCAGACAACTATTCATCTTCTGTCCGGAAGGATTTGTTAGAGAAACTTTTTGCCAGGGCTGCCGGCGCTCTTAATAAAGGAATCCTTGAGTTAACTCCAGAGGGTTTGTCGTGTCTGGGGAACTGGGTCAGAACAGACACATTCATACCTGCTGATTACTTGAAATTTTATGCCATGCATCAGTTACATTTTATTTAATAATGTTTGATGCCATGCATCAATGAAAAGACAACTATACCTGCAGCCTATCAACGTGAACCTTCACTCCACCGACCACACCTTTCCTAAAGGAGGCAAGCATGTCCAGTATGGGATTGAATCTACTTCCCCTGATGTAAAAGAAAAACACAAGATTTTATGTTGCAAACTTCTCAAATGTCCGAGCATGAGGAATCTTATGTGCGTGTTTCCACGGGTGAAGACTTACCTTATATTGTCCTCTCGGATGAGCACAAGGAATAAAGGGCGGCCATGCATTTTCCAGTATTGTTTAATGAACTGCAAAGCATTCTAGGGAAATAAGCCCCCCCCCAAAAGGAGAAAGAATATTAAAATAGCGTAAATTGCAATAAAAACATCCAATTAGCAAAACAAAACAATGTGTGAGAATACGTGGATGTGTTGAATACATGTATGGCTGGCTGGGGAATTCTGGGAGATGAAGTCCACATATCTTCTAGTGGCCATGGTTGAGAAATGTTGATATGTACTGTACAATGCAATTTAAATCTGGTGGATAGAAAGATGATTTTAAAATTAAAACATACAAACAGAATCAGATTTCATCAGGAAATACCTTAATATCATCAATCAACATCATAACATCCTGCGACATGTAGAAATCACTCAGGTCAAAGATGATTGGGTAGCAAACCACAGTTTTCCCCAGTATTCGATAAATCTGTAGAATAAACCATCAATGTCTCAGATCCATGAAACACGGACAATCAGATCTTTATCTTTATGAGAGAAAACTCTAAATTCTATGTTATAGTTCCGTGATGGCGAACCTATAGCAAGCATGCCCGAAGTGGAACGCGGAGCCATGTTGCCTGGCACGCGCGCTGTCACCCATTCCTCTTCTGGGTTTCTGGCACGCATGCGCATGCAGCATCATCTGGCCTTTGTGCGTGTGACAGTGCCGGAAACCAAAAGAGCTGGTCTTCCGTTTTCTGGCGCAAGCATGCGCGCGAGCTAGCTGATCATCACGTTTCCATGTGCACCATTAACCGGAAGACTAGCTGGCCGGTGCGCATGCATGCACCGGAAACAGGAAGTTCATTTTCCAGCGCGCGCATGCCAGTGGTGGGTTCCTACCGGTGCGGTCTTGCCTGTTCGTCGCCGCAGAGCCGAAGAAGCTGTTCGCGGCGTGGGGCTTCCCCTGCCCGCTTTCCCCGCCCGCCGGGATGCCATTTGCGTTCTTTTGCCCTCTGCGCAAGCAGAACGCTTTGCGCATGTGCAGAGGGCAAAAGAACGCAAACGGCGGCGTCCCGGCGGGCGGGGAAAGCGGGCAGGGGAAGCCCCGCACCGCGAACGCCAACAGCTTCTTCGGCTCTGCGGCGACGAACAGGCAAGACCGCACCGGTAGGAACCCACCACTGGCGCATGCCCACTGGGCAGCTCTTCTGGGTCACATCCCAGATGAGTGCGCGCGCACTCCCTTTTCAGCACTAGGTGCCGAAAAGGTTCGCCATCACTGTTATAGTTAAAGCCAATCAACACAGCATTTTTCATTATCGAGGCATTTAATTAAGCCAAGCTAAAAGTTTGGTGGAACCTCACAAACTAACATGGTTACGGGAGAACAAGTTCTATCCAGCAATTACACTGAAACACCTATGAGAGCTTTCTCCTAAATTACTAATGAGATTCTTCTTCTTAAGAACCTTAAGAATAGTCGATAAACTAATCTTAGATAAGACTTGCAATTTCAGTTATAAGCCATGCAAAACTCAATGGGCCTAATGCCTGAAAAGGGAGCAAAAAGCTTCGCTCCAAATTTCTTGCCGAGCTTAGAGAATAATTTAGACCCCACTCCAATATTTACACCAACTAAACTGTGCGGAATAGTAATTTTCTGTAAGAACCTTTGATGTGCCAAGGCAACCAATTGGCCGATCGGGTCTTCCTGAGAGTCCCAATTTTTCGTTGATGCCCAGATGGAAATAAGCCTGTAAAACATGATAATATAAATGTTGCACGCACACACAAAAAACCAACATTCAAAGAGAAAGGTAGTGTGTTTGGGAATGTTAAGATAAGAATTACTCTTATCAGAGGCGAAATAAATCTTTTCCTGAAACTCTGACATTATAAAAATAAACCGCAGTGTAAATGCTAAGGTATAAGATATTTATTTCGGTACAAAAATAATAAATCACATCTTGGCTATAAAAGAGGTGTTGCTCCTTACAGAAGCAGAAGAGAAAGGAAGGAACGAAAGAAAGGAATGTACACATGCGTACTAGGAACATATTAATCACGTGCTCAGGAATAAACCATTATATTTGATAGGGATGCATCCCCCTGCATATACATGTAACAGGCAACATAAAATCACTGTCTGACAGGGAAAGACCGGGAAGGATAATTCAGAGGTTCAGAGGAGGATCAGAGGTTCCTTCGGGCAAAATCAGAATATTTGTGATCTCGGAGAGAAGAGAGGACAAGTGGAGGTGAGATGGAGAGGGAAATGATCTGGAACAGTTCTTCAAAAAAAAGTAGTAATAGTAGTCACCAGTTTGTACTTCTTGCACATGTGATTGCCTCGGTGAACAGATTAACGGATTAAGAGTTCTACCCAAAGCTTTCTGAGTCAAAGAGACTGCAGGGAGGCCGCTCAATGATTCTGTAGCAGAATGACCTTTTCAGAAAGTGAAGGTCAACCTCCCGCCGGCATTATCGGAGCGGTTTGGAAAGAAAGCCAAGCACATAGAAAGCAAAGAGAGGAATGGCAGAAATCGAAGAGAAGCTCCGCTTAAAAAAACTGCACCTGGGAATAGGTACAATCCCCATCTTTTCTTTGCCTTTTGTGGAACAGCAGACCCATATTTAATGTCATCCTGTTAAAACGTATTGAATTATGGGCCGGGCTGTTGCCTTTGGTGATTGCTTATAAATTACGGTATGCCAGAACTAAGATGTTATCAAGGCTGTATGATGAGTTTATAGTCCTGAAACAGTTACTATATGGGATTCCAATCAGGGGTGGGCTTCAAAATTTTTAGCAAGGGGTTCTCTGCCCGGTTGCTGGGTAGGCGTGGCCATGGTGGGCGAGGCCTAGTCGGCCTCCTGCATCACGGCGGGGGGGGGCTCCGGGTTTTTCCTCAAGCCTCCGGGCGGGCAAAAATGGCCTCCCCAGGCTCTGGAGGCCGGAAACGGGCCCATTTCCAGCCTTCCCAACTTTCCGGTAGTCCCGTTTTTCACCCTCCCCGAGCCTCCACGCGTGCCCTGCACTTACCTGCATCCAAAACGGGCCGCGTGGGGACTTCTGGGAGGGGAGGGGTGGGCGGGGCCAGCCAAGAGTGGGATTTGGGGTTCTCTGCACAGAATCTTAGCTAGAGGTTCTCCCGAACCCCCGCGAACCCCCAGCAGCCCACCCCTTATTCCAATTTATCTGAGGATTTGGTTCAAAGAAATAGTGGTGGCATCTCAAGGGGTTCTGTTTGCAAGCTGGAAATCTGAAGGGCTTCCTTCTCTTCCTCTTACCTATTCCTGTCCTGCCCCGGCCAGGCATGGTGGGGTGTTAAGTGTTTGAAATAAAAAAAACTTTGAAATCCATAATTGAAATACACTGACTATATAAATGGATTTAATATTTATTGGGCAAAGAGTGATGGTCTGTTTTTAGGGTGTTGTTGTTTTTTCAGCGGACTAGGTAGAACTGTTGCCTTGTTTATTTCTGGGCACTTTAAATTTTTTAATAGACTTTTTTTTTAAAATGAAAGCAAGAAACAAAATATTTACATATAAACCAGATTTCCTCTCTATTTCTCTGTCTTTCACACACAGTGTTAAAATAAAAAGATGACATCCTCATCTTTTTGCAACATGAGTCCAATGTACCATATAAAAATGAAACTTTAGCAATAGCAATAGCACTTAGACTTACAGTATATACCGCTTCATAGTGCTTTACAGCCCTCTCTAAGCGGTTTACAGAGTTCAGCATATTGCCCCCAACAATCTGGGTCCTCATTTTACCGACCTCAGAAGGATGGAAGGCTGAGTCAACCTTGAGCCGGTAAGATTTGAACAGCTGAACTGCAGTGCTGCACTTTAACCACTGAGCCACCTTGGCTCTTTAAGAGATTTTGAGATTCATCTGAAAAATATGGACACTTAATCCTCTAAAACAGCTTTATTTTCACGAAAGACTAAGGAGAACTAGGCTCTCCTTGAAATTATCCCAGTTATTTGACACATTAATGGATTTCTCTGCCAAGAGATATGATATGATAAAGACTTCTTTGGTGTTCTTTTTTTTTTTTTAAAGATTCAGTTACTACTCAAAATGTTACTCTCTGAAATTCAGTTCCATTGAATCCCTGTAATGTCCCTAATCCATCTAGCATACAAAAGTAGCAAAAACAAAGGAGAATTGAACCATGAACTCTTTTTCTACTTATTTCCCAATTCAATGATTTCCTATAACAACGAAGCTCCAATTTATGGATGATGCTTGCGGCAAATACTTTCTTTCTCCTATTTTTATCAGAGAGTCAGATCCACCAAGGAAAAGGAAGGAAGGAAAAGTCAGCATACAGCATACAGCAGTGTTTCCCAACCTTGGCAACTTGAAGATGTCTGGACTTCAACTCCCAGAATTCCCCAGCCAGCAAAGCTGGGGAAATTCTGGGAGTTGAAGTCCAGACATCTTCAAGTTGCCAAGGTTGGGAAACACTGGCATACAGAAATATGTCTTTTCTCCTTTCTCCATTTAATCATGTCCATTCTCGGACACTGCCTGGATAATTCCCTGCCGTTTTCTTGGCAATTCCCTCTTCCCCAGAAATTGTTTGCCATTGCCTCTTTCCTAGGGCTAAGTAAGAATGACTGGCCCAAGGTTACCCAGCTAGCTTAGTGACTCAGGTGGGACTAGAACTCACAGCCTAAGCTGATGCTGAAGGAAAAGGCAGCATGAAGAAACACTATGCAGATGTCTAACAAATAGCTTTGTCATTGGGATGCATGTTATTTCAGAAACAAATTTTATTCAGAGTAATCTCAGAATATCAACATGAATAAGTTAAAACGTATTTGCTCAACAAAATTTGAATTGGACCTTGTTTACAAATGAGATGTGTTTGGACTAGAAAAGTTTGCTGTTCTAAGCACCAGAGCGAAGCAATATTAGAAGAGGTTTTCTATACACTGTATAAAAGCAAGTGTATCATTTATTCCATTTCCTTATAATTCATTTCTAGCTATTTCTAGGTAATAAAATCCTGGTAATAAAATCTGTGTTTATTGGTGTGTGTGTGTGTGTGTGTGTGTGTGTGTGTGTGTGTGTGTGTGTGTGTGTGTGCGCACGCACACACGTGTGTGCATGTGCATGTATGTATGTGTATGTATGTGTATGTATGTATGTGTGCATTTGTAGTTTTTTAATTTGACATAAGGTAAAGGTAAAGGTTCCCCTCGCACATACATGCTAGTCATTCCCGACTCTAGGGGGCGGTGCTCATCTCTGTTACAAAGCCGAAGAGCCAGCGCTGTCCAAAGACGTCTCCGTGGTCATGTGGCGGGCATGACTCAACGCCGAAGGCGCACAGAACGCTGTTACCTTCCCACCAAAGATGGTCCCTATTTTTCTACTTGTATTTTTACATGCTTTCGAACTTCCAGGTTGGCAGAAGCTGGGACAAGTAATGGGAGCTCACTCCGTTACGTGGCGCTAGGGATTCGAACCGCTGAACTGCCAACCTTTCTGATCGACAAACTCAGCGTCTTAGCCGCTGAGCCACCACGTCATATTTTTTTTTACATAAATAGTACCAAATTTGAAATAAATTGTACCAAAAATCAAAGCAATTTATCATAGCCTAGGAAACACCGGTTTTAAAAAGAAAACAAAAAGATTTTTTTTTAAAAAAAAAAAGCTAAAGTAATAACTTACCTTCACAAGCTCCTGTTGAGGCCAAATCTGGATGGGTTCAACTTGTTGTGGTGTTTGTGTTTGGATGCCATATGTGTTCAGAAACACCTGCAAGCTGTTGTTGTTTTCAGTGAAAACATTACAAAGGGACGTTAGTGTGACAAAACTGGAATCTGCTTTCAGTAAACCATATTTGAAAGAAATCCAGGATTTTACTCTTACAAATGGAATCAAAGGCAGGCTGAGTGTAATAATCATAGGGTTCTAGACACAAGAACAGTTTTTTCCCGAAAGCCATCACTCTGCTAAACAAATAATTCCCTCAATACTGTCAAACTATTCACTAAGTCTGCATTACTATTACTATTAATCGTCTCATCGCTCCTATCACCCATCTCCTCCCACTTATGACTGTAATTTGTTGCTTGTATCCTTACGATTTATACTGATTGTTTCCTAGTATGATTTGATTGCTTATTTGTACCCTACGACTATCATTAAGTGTTGTGCCTTATGATTCTTGATGAATATATCTTATCTTTTTATGTACACTGAGAGCATATGCACCAAAGACAAATTCCTTGTGTGTCCAATCACACTTGGCCAATAAAGAATTCTATTCTATTCTATAATTTTTATTACTGCTTTGAGACTTTCAAGGATAGAACTACCATCATCATCTTTTAACGACCCCATAATCCCTTGCGGAGTGGAGTCTGGGCAACTGAATGGAGCTAGCAGAGTGTTTTAATGGCCGGATGCCCTTCCTGTCGCCAATGCGGAGTTTTGTTCAGCAGATATACACTCATTGTGACCAGAGAGAGAAATATCTGGCTCTACCTAGGATCGAACTCATAGCCTCCTGATTGTGAGGCGAGAGCTCCACCTCTAGGCCACCGCACCACTCTAAGGATAGAACTACCATGTAGGTCCAAATATCTCCAAAGGGTCTTAGAAGGATCAGCCTGTGTTCACATGGTTATGCAACATGCTATGACAGAAGCACAACAATCATGTGATAGTCTAATGCAGTGCTTCTCAATTATTTTCTGTTACGCTCTCCCCAGGAAGAAGTAAACATTTCACACACACCCCCCCAACTCTCCGATCTGGGACCCAATGGAATTTTAGTGTTAATATTTATTATTTTACTTATTATAAGCTGCAAGCAAACTATTGGCTGGGGAAGGCTGCTCTACCCACTTTCCTGGGAGTAAGTCACACTGAACTCAGTGGAGCCTGTTTTCGGTTAGGCAGGCATAGGCTACCATGGTTAGGGCCCTCTTTTGACATGGGGCCAGGCCAGCTTAATCAAGCCAATGTTTTGGGATCGCTGGCCTGGCCCATAAACGCCGCCTCTGCCGGGCACTCACAGCGAATAGTCGGAGTAGGAGAGGCCTCCCCACAGCCCACCCCGCTTCTTGGAAGGCTGCAATGCCAGGAAGGAGCTGGCACAGGAGCATGGGTGCAACTGGGAAAACACTCCCCATCCGGGGGAATCGATCGCGAGGGGCCACACATGTTCCCCGGGGGTCACATGCGCCCCCCTCACATTGCTCCGTGCCCCCCAGGGGGGGCCGCCCCACTATTTGAGAAACACTGGTCTAATACAATGTCTCTGTCCAGCCTATAACTCTTGAACCTGCCTGAGCTAAACCGGAAACCTGAATATGGCTGGTGACAAAATTCAGATCTGAACCAAGAATTCTTCCCCATTCATCAGTCTTGAGATCAGTTCTGGAGCAGGGGACTTGGACTTCACTTGAGGTTTGTGCTGGATCTTGAAGCCCATGGAGTTAACTAATTTGTTGATCGGGAAAGGGAAAAGCCAAGCTCCTGATTTTAATTTCCAGCCTGACCCATCAAAGCAGTTTCACACTGCCTCTTGATTGCAGGATGTTGTTGAAGGAGAAATGGAGAAGGTCTGTGGGGTTTCTACCCACAGAGCCTCCAGAGACCATGGCGTTTCCATCTAAAGTACCAGAATCACCAACTGGCGCATTGAAAACCAATCAACGAGATTCATTGGAGATCTGAAGGACTTACCGCTGGCTTTCAGCCATCAATGCAACGTGGACCACGAGGTCATTTTCCAAGGGACCCTAAAAGGATAAGAAGAAAAAAAGAAAACTTCTTTTTTATTGGGATCCACTATCTGATTGTTACCCACTGCACAATGCGAAGCCAATGTGAACAATAACCATCCATTAAATACGACTGGCATTTTCCGGCTGCGTGGCTGCTTTTCGTTCGTTCTTTATTGCCTGCTAATCAATTTGGTTATGGAAACAGGAGAAAGGAACATCAGGGAAACAACACGCATAAATTTCAATGCCACCTGAGGAGCTGCGCTGTCAATAATTTTTTGAATGATGCGCTATTGAAATGGTAGGAACAGATTCTTCCTTTTTCTCTGTCTCTCTCTTTTGTGGTGAAGCAGGAAGGAGTACACACCACGAGCTTTTGATTTATTAGACTTGTGCATCTATTTTTTTTTTAAAAAAGCATTTTCTACCAGTCCATGAATGTAATGCTAACGGTTATCTCTCAGCAGTGGTATATAATTTTGATGTATAACAGATGTTCTATGAAGCAGACAGCCTACATGACTGCACATGTAGAGTTTATTTACCCAAAATATCCTTTTCATTCGTTTTATGGACAGATTCCATATGTGTATTTATTTGAGCATAACGATGAGACCAGGGGTGGGTTCCACTTACCTTCCCTACTGGTTCGCATCGCGACGGAAGTGTGCGTTTTGCATCACTTCAAGGAAATGACCCTCTGCGCATGCGCAGAAGCCTTTGCACATGCGCAGTGGGTTTTTTGCAAACCGCGACGACCGGAGGACCAGTTTGGGAGCGTGGACCGCCGGCCATTGCTGCTGGTTCGGTGAGTGGCGGCAAATTTCCGCTAGCGGTTCTAAAGAACCGGTCCGAACCGGCAGCAACCCAGCACTGGATGAGACCCCATCCATAGAAAAAACAATGGAATTGTCACTCCCTTTAGACATATCAGAACTTGGGGGTCTGACTTAAGGCACCAGCAGGGCATCAATTATAATTTTAGCTGTAGAGTTTTTAATTGGGCAACTTCAATTAGTGTGATAATAGCACAAAATCAAACTATGTACACTACACTGTATTTGTTCGATACACACTTGCAAAATCTGGGCACTTTTTATACATGTGGACTTCAACTATCATAATTCTCAACAATGGCTACTTTGGCAGAAGGATTCTAGGATAAGATAGCAATAGCACTTAGACTATTATATACCGCTTCACAGTGATTTACAGCCCGCTCTAAGCAGTTTACAGAGTCAGCCTATTGGGTCCTCATTTTACTGACCTCGGAAGGATGGAAGGCTGAGTCAACCTTCAGCCGATCAGAATCAAACTGCCAAACTGCTGGCAGTCAGCAGAAGTAGCCTGCAGTACTGAATTCTAACCACTGCGCCACCATGGCTCAAGATGTCTAAACTGTGCATCCAGATTGTGCCCAGGTTGGTGAAGCCTGCTACACAAATGTGACATAGATTGCTTTTGTTTGAGAAAAAACTTGGAAAACAACCAATGTTTTCCGACTAATGCTTATTTATTAATCGCTCTTTATGAAAAGTAGAAGGACACCTTGCTTATTATTCAAAGATTTTAAGTATTTACAATCCTCCTATGAATTTAAGAAGCAGTTCCACTTGTTGTAAATCGAGCGTTGGTGACAGCAAGATGGTGCAGGATTAAAACTGTTCTAGAGTAGAATAATAGAACTGTGGTTAGAACTTGGTGTGAGGTTTAGTTTTCAATAAACTTCAAAGTAACAGCTGAGCAATATGCAAGGCCCCCCACTCCTTACGGGGGTCTTGATTTAATGAGGATCAAGATCATTGGAAGTCTGCCATCACAATATCTCCACCCCTTTGATCTGAACTTCTAATGGCTTCACAGCAGCCTGTTGACTGAGTTCCTGGCAGGACCTTCGAAGCGCAATAGAGAAAAACTGGAACACATTAAGAGGTCAACATCTTTGAAAAGGGTCATTTTAAATGAGTAAATCAAGACATTGAGGGATGTCTCAATTCCAAAACATAAAAAAAAACACCCTGGCTCCATTAATGCTTTATTTATCCCGATGAATCTTTTGAAGCCTCAAATACAATTTATTCCATCAAGGTTAAATGTAAATGAGCTTTTAACATCCGGATGAAGGAAGGACTGAGAAAAGAAGAAAAATTTATGATTTGTTTCTTGGGTCTGTGATTGGTTGCCCATCGGTCTCCGGGTACAATTCAAGGTGTTGATCATCATCTTTAAAGCCCTTCATGGCTTAGGACCAGGCTATCTCCGGGACCGCATTCTGCCTCATACTTCCCTCCGACCGGTTAGGGCCCACAGAGTCGGCCTCCTCCAGGTCCCATCAGCCAAGCAATGCCGGCTGGCGGGCCCTAGGGGGAGGGCCTTCTCTGTGGGGGACCCACGCTCTGGAACCAACTTCCCCCAGAGACCCGAACCATCCCCACCCTGCTGGCCTTCCGAAAAGCCGTCAAGACATGGCTTTTCCTGCAGGCAGGGCGTAGATACTAATCCATCTGTACTCTCCCCCGGGTATGTCTGCTTGATGGATGTTCTTGAATATTAATTTTAATTTTTGTATTTGGTTTTAATTAATGTTTATTTACTGGTGTTCTTGTATTTTTGCTGTACGCCGCCCTGAGTCCCTCGGGAGTAGGGCGGCATATAAGAACCAAGAAATAAATAAATAAATAAATAAATAAATAAAAAAAATAAAATCCTGTTTTTGTTTTGTTGACTGAGAAAAAAAAATGCTGGAATGGAGTTATTTTATGACTGGAAGCAAAAGAATCAACATCTGGGGACAGCTGTAGAGAACTGCTACTGTCTGTTCCTGTCTGTGCCAGAGAATGTTTTAGAACTCAAATGCAAAGCCCTTTTAAGAAGTACTTGTCCACTTCAGTTGGAAATGGGAGATTCATAAGAAAAAAGCAATTCATGGGAATTACCAAAAACACGTTATCATTTCTCTGTTGTAGGAGAGAACCGTTTTAAATGCAGATGAGCATTTTCACATATGGGACCATTCATGCTTGAATCCCAGTTATGGGAAAAAACAATAACAGCCCTTCAATAGATCTGCTTTCATGATAAGTTTTGAGAAAAGGCGCCATTTTCGAGAAAATAGCTTCTATCCCAAATCTCAAGTTTGATTAAATTGTTTTATTACTAATGAGAACTACATGAGCTTCATTAATGAATGAGATTGCCTTTTAAAAGAAACTTCAATTTTGGCTGAATGATTGGCTTTTACGAAGCTATCTAGTATTATATATGTATTGAGATGACTAAATGGATTTCCTTAATTTGCTTTGGAACAAAAACGAGACAGCTTAATCCTTTGTAGTAAACACTTTGTAGAGGACATGAAAGCAAGCCTTAGTTTCGGAACTCACAATGAAGCTTCCAGTTTCAAATTCCATGGTTTGGGAAGAAGCATGGGGAATCCAGTTTCTTAATACTTCAAAGCAAACATGGTCAGAAGCCTTTTTTAACCTTCAGATATCTGTTGTATATCTTCTATGAAGCAAGTCCTACTAGTATAAAAGTGACACTGAGATAGAAGCCAGCATATCCCAGGTTAGAGAGAATCCGATTCAGGCACTGTAAAGAGGATGGCCTTGATAGAAAAATGGGAGCTCTCTTAACAATTAGGCAAGAAGGAAAGTATTCCTTAAACCCAAACAATAAAGAATGTATAAATGTCTCAGACACCCCCTAATTCACATGAGTATAAGAGAGGGAGAATAATAGTAAAGCATAATTAGACTTGCAATATTCTGTAATTATAGTCAATTATAATACAAGTAGTTTTAACCTTAATGTGGAGTTGATTTCTTGGTCTGATCTACATCTTAGAGCTGTCAGGCATGAAGAATCAGGACCAAACATTAAGTTCCAGTTAAGTTGATTTACTATTCGTGTCTATACTAATCAACCAATGGACAGCACTAAATTGGTGCTAGATAAGAGTGGAATTCAAGAGGGGGTTGAACTTAGAATGCTTGTGGGAATGTAATGATTCCAGGCTGACTGCTCCCTTGACGCCACCCCCAGCTCTGCCTGACTTTCTCCTACATCTCCTGGACCATCAAGACAGTGAACAAGTTTTCATTAACTCGGAAAAGCGTTGACTTTTGTGTAGTGCAGTGGATAATATTTCCATGTGCTTTATTCTTATCTGAAATCAAAGGACAAATCTAGCTGAGTCATGTCTTGTGAGCCTTCTGCTGAGAAAGCCAATTCCTGAATAAGGGAATAAATGTCTGGAGAACAAAGATTTACAGCCAAGCTGGATGAGAAACCTGTTAACTGGTTTCAATCCAGATAATGGCTTTGTGGCTAAAAAGGAATTAAAACAAATACTAATGGAATGCCGGTAAATCCCAAAAACCCAACAAAACATCTTGATTTATTGAACTGGAAACAAATAGAAGGTAAGAGTTGAGAGGAAGAAATTAAGGTAAGATACAGTCATGACTGCTTAAAAATAAAGGAGTTAGGTACATTAAATTGATTTGACTGCCTTAACTTCTCTGCATACCTAAAAAATATGAGGTGATCCACAGAGTCTACCACAACCTCATAAATTTTGTGAGCTGTGTATCAATACACTTACGTGAGAGGAGAATTGTTTCACATGCTTCAACCTGCTACTGTAGAACTTTCCCAGGAATCAACCTAACTAACTACTAATGAGTCCTACGGGATTGGGCAGCCTATAAGAACTTGTAATTCAATTAATTAAATTAAATTAACTTTTTTCATTGCCATTGTAACTTCGGACAGTCGCTAAACCAATGGTTTTAAGTCAAGGACTACCTGTGGTTGAAGATGTCTGAACTGTAGTTTTAAAAAGAATGCAGTGGGAGAGCCAGTAATTTAACAACTAAAACACAAGCAGAGGGTCTCTATGGGAAAAAAACAAAACTCATCAATGCATCTCACATAGGCAGTTCTTTTTATATGTTTTGTCCAGGCTGGTATTTTTTTTAAAAGAAAACAAAATTGAATAAATTATAGGATAGGCTCCTGATGGAAGCTTGCTAATCATAATGTTAAGGTCTTAGCTATTTACCCACCACTGAGAGTTATTTCAGCTCCAATAGTTATTCTTTTAACTAGACACAGCCTGGGGAGACATTGATATAATTTAAGTAAACCAACTGGAATAACCCAGTCAAGTTTTGTAACAAATAGTTCAAACTCGCTTACTGGTTCTGCTGGCTTATAAAAATTGGTATACAATTTAAAAATAAATAAACTATCTATGTATCTAGTCTATTCCAGCACTGAAAAGTAGAGCAAACTTTGCAAAGAGTTATTATATAAGCAATTCATTCTATGCTCCTCATCATAGACTAATCCAAGATTATTTCTTTTGCAAAATGTTAGGGATCAACAATTTGCTCAACGGTAATGGTTTTTTTTCCCCCATACATCAGTAGATAAAGACATGCATACCTGATTTGAGTATCGCATGCTAACGTTCCGCTGATCTTGAGAAGGAATGAAGCGCTTCACCGGGTCGATATCTTTAATGCTTACTAAACCATCAACTGAAAGCAAAACCACCAACATCAGTTATTTGTCAACGGGTAATTAAAAGCATTTGTCACCACTGTACAATTTATTACTCTGAGATAGGCAAGAACCGAGATCAGCGTCTGATCATAAACCAAAACGATAATGAAATGTAGTAGCTAGTCCCTAGGTTATTGAATGCATCCAAGCCCAGTTTTGCTAGAACATGTTGCACACTTAGGGGGATCAGGAATAGAATAGAAAGAGAACAGAATACAACTTTTTTTTAAACATGTGTTTTGTGATACATGTAAAAGAGGGGTGGGCCTTCAGTCACATGGTTGTAGTCATTATCTTGACTTTTCTTTTAATTCCCTGAATAAAATTAGGATAGGAGAGGACAGAACAGGATGGAATAGGAAAAGGAAAGGAAAGGAATGGGAATGGGAATGGGAATAGGAAGGAGTGGAGTGGAGTGGAGTGGAGTGGAATGGAATGGAATGGAATGGAATGGAATGGAATGGAATGGAATGGAATGGAATGGAATAGAATAGAATAGAATAGAATAGAATAGAATAGAATAGAATAGAATAATGGAAAATAGGAATGGAATGGAATGGAATGGAATGGAATGGAATGGAATGGAATAGAATAGAATAGAATAGAATAGAATAGAATAGAATAGAATAATGGAAAATAGGAATAGAATAGAATAGAATAGAATAGAATAGAATAGAATAGAATAGAATAGAATAGAATAGAATAGAATAGAATAGAATAGAATAGAATAGAATAGAATAGAATAATGGAAAATAGGAATGGAATGGAATGGAATGGAATGGAATGGAATGGAATGGAATGGAATAGAATAGAATAGAATAGAATAGAATAGAATAGAATAGAATAGAATAGAATAGAAATCTTTATTATCATTTTAAGCGTACACTAATCAACACACATTAAAATGAAATTTCTTTGCATTCAGCTCTCAAAGGATAACCATTATGCATACACCCACATGCACACACATACATGTCACAGAGAAAGATGACAGTCTAGTTCCAACAGGTCACAGTCCGTTTCAATCCCAGAATTCAAACAAGCAGCACGGGGAGCTTATTCCGAGAGATATTTTCAGCGTGTATTTTTTTCCCCCTCAAGGGTCCCTTGAAAAGCCATCTTGAAATCCAACACTGCGCTGACAGATAATGATCTTGAACGAACACACTATGACAAGTCGTGTGCCCGTATGCTTCCCGCCTCACCCTTTCATGGTGCTTCAGACTTCAACATCAATAGCTTGAAATTTTTTTCCCCTGTGTCAGTTTTCTCTTTGGATGTAACAGGAAGCTACAGTTTAAACAAGATATACTGTCAAGGTTCAAAGGCAGACAAAGCAGTCTATGGGGAATACATCTATCCAAGGCCACTAGTTCTGATGGAGGTAGGATGATGGAGGGGAACGCTATTTTCCTAACCATGCTAGTGAACTTCCCCAAAAATATCTGCTTGGTAAAATGGAAGATGAACCAATGGACAGTTGGCCCAAACAAACAGCGTTGTTCTTACATTGTTAAGTGTGAGGGAGTTTGTTCTCAAGTTAATAAGCTTTGGTTTAACAATTCTAGGACACTGTTTGTGATAGAGGTTCAAGAAAGCCATGACGGTGCAGTGGTTAGAATGCGATATTGCAGGTTGACTCTGCTCACTGCCAGGAGTTTGTGTTGTGGCCCGCCAGCTACCAGCAGAGCTGGCGTCAGACTCGGATGAGGAGGAGGTTGGGGAGGAACTTGGGCCAGTGCTGGAGTCTGGGGGAGGCTCCGATGGATGCTCTGCGTAGGATACAGAGATAGAGCCAGGGCCGTCCGACATTTCCCAGCCACCAGAGAAGCAGCTGCCTTTGGAGGCTGAGATGAGTGAGGAGGAAGAACAGCTGGGGCCTGTTCCAGATGCACATATGCACAGAGCAGTTAGAAGAGGTGAGCAACGGAAGACAAGGAGTCGACTCGGGAAGTAAAGCACACATGGACGCTGACTGACCCCTCCCTGGCTGGGGAATAAATTGAAGGAAAGGGGAGTGGTTGTCGTAGGAGACAACAGTTCGTATTTCTGAAGATTTTGCTCATTGTGTTTCGTGCCACAAAGACTGCTTTCCAGAACTTAATTTGCAGCCTTTCAGCTGGGAGCTCACGGTGCCTGGACTTTTCGGTGGGTGAATGCAATTAATTCACAAGAGGTAAATAAAGAGGGGGGTTTTCGTGACAAGGAGTCTATTTCTTGTTTCTGCTAAGGCTGGATCAGAACAGTTCGATCCTCACCAGCTCCAGGTGGACTCAGCCCTCCATCCTTCCGAGGTTGGTAAAATGAGGACCCGGATTGTTGGGGGCAATGTGCTGACTCTGTAAACTGCTTAGAGAGGGCTGTAAAACACTGTGAAACAGTATGTAAGTCCAAGGGCTATTGCTAAAAGATCCCTCAGTGATCCAGGAACTTCCACATGCAGCTTCTAAAACTCATAAAGTCACCACAGTTCAGGTGCAGATACACCTTATTCAAATAGGAGGCCATTCTGATCCTTTGATAGGTGTGCTCACTTACCGAGAAGTTTGGCAATAATATAGAGGGACTGTCCCAACAGAAAAAACTTTCCATCCCGTCCGTGGTTGCTAGGAAACCTTTTCTGGCTGCCGGGACTTTTCTTTTCCAGTTCAACAAAATCAGCGGGCACATGGTAATATTTAGGTACAACCGGATAGCCTGCAAATGTTTAAATAGACTAGTTAAAGAGGAATGTAGGGACATGGGCGGGGGGGAAACAATGCGAAAAATAAATAAATAGACACATGTATGTCGAAATAAGTGCCAAAAACGAAGCACAGTGAATGAAGTAACGCTACCGGTGCTAATAATCATTCTGTGCTGCAGCTCGCTAAAGATACAAACCGCCATCTCGATTTACACCTTGAGTGAACAGATGCAACACCTATGAACTGGTTCTAGGAGGAGGAAGGGGGGAGAAATGATAATTTTGGACAGATGGAAAAGATTGTGCTTTTTTTTTTTTTTTTGAGACGTACCGCTGTTATGCTGGTGCTACGGATCAGAAATATTTACTACTGCTATTAGTGAAATGAAAAGCCATAATGAAAAAGGAGCTCAGGAATGACACAGAAAAAACCTCATCTGCATTTCTTCAATACGGCGCTTTAAACCCGATCCATCAATACACAGATTTTTTTTTAACATCGTCACATATACCTACAGTATGTGATGGTATTAAAAACTCAGTGTATTGAGGGATCGAGTTTAAAGCGCCGTATCGAAGAATGCAGATGAGGTTTGTACCTCAAATATTTTCAGATATATATCTGAAAATATATATCGATACTTATCTATATCTATATATCTATATCTACTGTATATCTAATCTAATCTGTCTATATCTATCTATCTATCTACCGTATTTTTCGGAGTATAAGACGCACCGGAGTATAAGACGCACCTTAGTTTTTGGGGAGGAAAATAAGAAAAAAAAATTCTGCCTACCAGCATCCATCTGGCAAGCATCCTTAGCAAACAACCTGGAACCATTAGCCTTGCAAAGGTCCGTTTTAAAGGCTGCTTTTTCAGCCTTGCAAAGCTCGGTTTGAGAGGTTGTTTTAGCCTTGCACAGGTCCATTTGAAAGGCTGGGCAGGGCTACATTCGGTGTATAAGACGCACCCAGATTTTCACCCTCTTTTAGGGGGAAAAAGGTGCCTCTTATACTCTGAAAAATACGGTATCTATCTATCTATCTATCTATCTATCTATCTATCTATCTATCTATCTATCTATCTATCTATCTATCTATCTATCTATCTATCTATCTATCATCTATCTATCTATCTATCTATCTATTTATTTTCGGATGTAAACATATATCTGAAAATATATAGGTATTTGGGGTACAAGTATTTGTATTGGTAATGCCTTGCAATCAAGAAGATACGTTTTGAAATGTTTATATATATGTATGATATGGTTAACATTACGTAATGCAGTGGGACATTGGCAGGGATTTAAAATGGAAAGGATAGGCTACCATAAAAAATTGTAGAGAAAAGGAACTCACTCACTTTCTAGAATGGTTTTAAAAGGTGGGAAACAGAGAGTAAGGGCTAAAATAATTCACTGCGATTGTTTTAATTAGCCAGTTTCAGCTAAAACAAAAAGCACCAGGCAAACCACGAATGGAGAGGAGTCGGCAGATTAAGAACAAAAGGATCATTTCTATAAGAGATGCTCAACGATTCATTTCTATTATTTTTGAAGGGAATGCTTGTATTCTATTGATGTGGGGAGAAGGCAATCAGATCACAAACGTAATTGAAATGGGAGTCTTTTAAAATGAACTCAGGGCTCTTTTCAGAATCACAAATTCTCCTTGAGACAGGTGAAAAGAGGTATCCCCAATGCCTCTTTCCTATGTAAAGTCTGCACCTTGCAATGCCTATTGTGTCATGATTAAGCCCCAAGGCCAAGTGTACTTAGAGGACAGCTTCTAGACCAGTGTTTGTCAATTTTGGCAACTTTAAGATGGGTGGACTTCAACTCCCAGAATTCCCCAGCCAGCTGTTGGCTGGGGAATTCTGGGAGTTGAAGTCTACCCATCTTAATGTCATCAAGGTCAAAAAACATGGTTCTAGAAGATCAAGGAATGTTACTTCCTTTGCCATGACCAGATACTATTTATTTATTTATTTATTTATTTAAAATAGATTTGTATGCCGCCCAACTCCCAGGGGACTCTGGGCGGTTCACAACATGTCAAATCCATTTACTATAAAATCATAACCATTAAAAACTACAAAAGTTAAAAAAAATGGATCCACTTCCCATTACTCAATTTACCCATTCTACAATATCTTCTCCTTCAGGATGGTTTGGTCTCATGCACAATGTGGTTGCACACAACAAAAGAAGAGGCGGCTAATGGCTCTTGATATCTAAAGAATGGATATTTCATTCACCAGGCATTTTCTCCTGAGCCTCATTTGAGAAAAGAAATTAATGTGATATCATATTTAGCCTGGACCGGAGTTCTACCGGTAAGTACTTGAGTCTTTTTCTGGCTTTGGACTTGCATTTGTACATTGATTGGAAACATGCTTGAGGATTTCTGATCCAGAGATCTCCATACCTTCAGCTGATTTTTGTAATAAAGGATCCAGAAGGTTCTGGTATTCTTTCACTTGCTCAGGGTTACCTCGGAAGACTCCTAAAAGCAATCCAAGGACACTTTATTAGCAAGACTCGTTCCTTTCTAGTTGACTCAGTCAACTAGAAAGGCCCATCGCCATGAAAAGGCCCATCGCCATTTCAGAGAGCCATTGTCAAAGGTAAAACAGCCTTTATTTTCAAGACAGAGGTGTGAAACAGCACTGAGGACTTTCTCCTTTCCGACAAATCCATTTGCCATTTCATTCAAGCCGCCCTTCATGTAAATACATTTATTTTATTTATCTTTTTGAATTCCATCTTTATTGTTTTTATAAATAACTCAATGTGGCAAACATTATTAAGAAAAATAACGGATCCTGGATCCTTTATTCCTTTTATTTGTCCCACAACAATGGTGTGGTAAGTTAAATTAATAACAATAACAATAACAACAACAACAATAATAACAATAACAATAATAATAATAATAATAACAATAATAACAACAACAACAGAGTTGGAAGGGACCTTGGAGGTCTTCTAGTCCAACCCCCTGCCTAGCAGGAAACTCTATACTACTTGACAAATGGTTATCCAACATCTTCTTAAAAACTTCCAGTGTTGGAGCATTCACAACTTCTGGAGGCAAGCTGTTCCACGGATTAATTGTTCTGTCACGAAATTTATCCTTAGTTCTAAGTTACTTCTCTCCCTGTTTAGTTTCCACCCATTACTTCTTGTTCTACCTTCAGGTGCTTTGGAGAATAGTTTGACTCCCTCTTCTTTGTGGCAACCCCTGAGATATTGGAACACTGCTATCATGTCTCCCCTGATCCTTCTTTTCATTAAACTAGACATACCCAGTTCCTGCAACCGTTCTTCATATGTTTTAGCCTCCAGTCCCCTAATCATCTTTGTTGCTCTTCTCTGCACTCTTTCTAGAATCTCAACATCCTTTTTGCATCGTGGCGACCAAAACTGAATGCAGTATTCCAAGTGTGGCCTTACCAAGGCATTATAAAGTGGTATTAACACTTCACGTGATCTTGATTCTATCCCTCTGTTAATGCAGCCTAGAACTGTGTTGGCTTTTTTGGCAGCTGCTGCACACTGCGGGCTCATATTTAAATGGTTGTCCACTAGGACTCCAAGATCCCTCTCACAGTTACTACTCTTGAGCAATAAAATGGGCCAAAAAATTGAGAGAAAGGGACTGGCACAAATCTATCCAGACAGCTTCTAAGGCAGGACTAGAACTCACAGTCTCCTAGTGATTGGCCCAAAGTCACTCAGCTGGCTTTCCTGCTTCAGGCACGTCTAGAACTCACAGTCTCCAGGTGATTGGCCCAAAGTCACCCAGCCAGCTTTCATGACTAAACAGAACTAAAACTCCTGGTTTCTAACCTGGAGCCTTCGCCACTAGACCACACTGGCCCCTATATGTACTCAATCTTCTCCCTTAGGCACTGCCGCAAGAAAATTAATTCATTTCCATTTTCAGCTGAACACCTGACGGAAATGGAAACTATGGCGTTGACTAATGCTTGTCTAAGCACACGGACCATTTGGTCTCGGCTCAGATGCAACAAATTGGGGCTGGCTAATCCCAATTTCAAAAGGAAATGTTTTCCATCTAATTTTCACAGCTGTAAAAAGGGAACATGAGTTGGGTAGTGTCAAGCTCCAGGCATCTAGGAGCCGAGGTGGCGCAGTGGTTAAAAGCAGCACTGCAACCTTCAGCTGATTGCTAGTTCAGCAGTTCAGCTGTTCAAATCTCACCGGCTCAAGGTTGACTCAGCCTTCCATCCTTCTGAGGTCTGAGGTAAAATGAGGACCCAGATTGTTGGGGGCAATATGCTGAACTCTGTAAACCGCTTAGAGAGGGCTGTAAAGCACTATGAAGCAGTATATAAGTCTAAGTGCTATTGCTATTGCTATCTACATATAATGCTAAACTATAGCTCACCGTTGTACAGGTAGTCCTCAACTTACAACAGTTCCATTTAGTGACCGTTTAGTTACAACGGCACTGAAAGTGACTGATGACCGCTTTTCGCACTTACAACCATTACAGCATCCCCGTGGTCATGCGATCAACATTCAGAAGCTTGGCAGCTGACTCAGATTTATGACGGTTGCAGCGTCCCGGGGTCACGTGACCGCTTTTTGCGAACTTCTGACAAGCAAAGTCAATGGGGGGGGAACCAGATTCACTTAACATCCGTGTTACTAACTGAACAATCGCACTTAACAGCTGTGGCAGAAAGGCCGTAAAATGGGCCAAAAAGTCACTTTAAAAACTGTCTCGTTTAGCAACAGAAAAATCTGGGCTCAATTGTGGTCGTAAGTCAAGGGCTACCTGTATGCCAATACAGTTTACATTTTGCCCTTGGATAGGGTTGACATGGATAGACCAGGGCTTAATCCTGCTACTCCTCAATTTGGCAATGGACACCAAAACCCCCAAAAATTGTGGATCAGAAAGAGAGAAGTGCCGTATAAGAAAGGGGGAAGATGGAAGGGTAGACGGGAGGGATGGCTCACAAGCTATTTTCCTATTACACATTCGCTCTATCCTATATGGGCATATGTATAATTTTTCATGGATTATACTGTAATACCCACCACTTCCCTAGTTGAAAATAATTTCCCTGGTAGGTAGGGGGTTATGAAATACCAGATGGATTTCCTGCAGTTTTGCCATGATTACAATGTTAGGCTTTGATCTGTACAGAATTTTATTTTAGTGACATTTGTCTATAATTCACACTTTGCCAGCTGTTCCATTTCCTCTTTTCCAGGGGAGGGGGGGGGGGGTTTGGGAGGGGAGGGGAGGCTGGAAACTTTGTGGATTTCAAATTCTGCATTTCCTTGAAGATAAAGGTCATGAAGGAGGCGGGGGGAAATGTCTTTGAAGCTACACGAGATTTTAATAAAAGTCATTTATTCTATTGCAACCATAGGCTGATCTCTGAAAATCCAAAACCGGCTGGCAGGTATGTAACCAGCATTATACTAACTAGATGCTCACACGGGAAGATCTACTTAAAGCAACCTTCTGTAAGTTCATTGACCTGGCTGGGAATGATGGGAGAGGAGTTCCAATTATTTCCTGTTGTACTTGTTGAAATTGATAAAGGGGTTCTTGTAGGAAACACAACACTGTTTCTGCACTAGAGATCTCCCAAATCTTTTCATCATTTCCAAACCATAAAGAAAAAAATACTTTAGCTTGTTACCCTTAATTGTACATAAATAACTGCTTGTGTGTGCAATCAAACACAGTGAGAAATAAAGCTCACCACAGAAAATTAATAATAATAATAACAACAACAACAACAACAACAATAATAATAAAAACAGAGTTGGAAGGGACCTTGGAGGTCTTCTAGTCCAACCCCCTGCTCAGGCAGGAAACCCTACACTACTTCAGACAAATGGTTATCCAACATCTTCTTAAAAACTTCCAGTGTTGGAGCATTCACAACTTCTGGAGGCAAGCTGTTCCACTGATTAATTGTTCTAACTGTCAGGAAATTTCTCCTGAGTTCTAAGTTGCTTCTCTCCTTGATTAGTTTCCACCCATTGCTTCTTGTTCTACCCTCAGGTGCAACTGCATAAGCAGTTACAATCTATCTCTTGGTTTGCCTATATGCGTATATATACACACACACAACCCCATAAACACATCCATCCATTTATTTCTGCACATTCCAACCCTCTTCCCTGACACAATAAGAACACAAAATCATACTTACCATCAATCACCATAAAAATAAAAAAGAGAGGAAATTCGCATTCAATGCCATCAAAGAGCTGAAAGTTGTTTTAAAAAGAAAAAAACAAATAAATATATATAAAAGGCGTGCTGCAGTTTTATTTACGGAAACATATTCAAGCAATCTATTACAAGTTCAAAGGAATGAAAGATACACATGAAAACAAATTATTCTTTTTAAGTACGACAACAACTTACATGAAGAAAGAGGGAGGGGAAGATAATTCATCTGTCTATATTTAAAAAAAAATTCCAACCCTTTCAAAATGCGGAACCACAATTTTATGAGTAAGATTTATCGCATCGTGCTTCTCCGCAAAGTAATTCCATTTAAATTAAAAATAATATGAAAAGAAAAGTGAAGGAAAAGGGGGAACTTCATTCAGACAGCTCTTAATGGAAAGCATTAATATTCAGTGCCATATCAAAATTTTATTATTAATACACTCCAGTCTGTAGCCAGCTGTGAAATTAAATAAAATGATAAATAATGTGACTATCTGTGACAGGAGAGAAACTATACATTGAGCCTGAAATGTAAACACAGTCACCTTTAAACAAATCTTTCAGGAAGAAACGGGCTGATGCAATATATTAAGCATTGCACATCCAAACTGCAAGCATGTCTCCTGCACTAAAATAGATGGCAAGGAAGTGCCAAAGTTAATAGCTTGTATGATTTGTTTAGCTTCTTCCCACTCCACTTGATACATCAAAGCATTGAACATTTTATTTGGGTTCTGTCAAAACATGCAACATCAGGAGAACATGGAGAAGAGCATCTAAAATGCAACTTCTCTCCGTAGATTTGACAGGACTAAGTCATGCTGAAGTTGAATCTAAGGGATGGAATGCATTCTGTGCTACTTGTCCACGGAATGGGACAACTTGCCATGGCCAACTCGCTTCAGCCAACTCACCAGAGGACAATTCGCGGTGGCCAAACGCGCTACAGGACAATTCAACCATTCAAATTCAATTATTTAAAATAATTTAAAAATTGCTTTGATTTTTGTCATTCACTTTTCAGTTTGTCCCTTCTTTTGCATCCCTACTTTAATTATTCCATTCCACCAATTTCTTGATATTAAGTGTGCCTTTTGTCCCATGGCAAGTTGACCATGGCGAGTTTTCCCGTGGTGAGTTGGCTGTGGCGAGTTAACCTGTGGTGAGTTGGCCATAGACCCACGTGTCCTGACCTCTGTCTTTCTGTCTCCCTACAGTTAGGTTACATTTTGGAATAGGGTACATGGTTCAGGTAATTCTTCATCACACGGGCAGAATACAAATGATAATACTCCTTGTCCCTTTGTATCAGTGACCGATTTGAAAATGAGCGAAAGGAATACAGATTGTCACTTGTAGGTGTATAAAATAGCTATGAGTTGAGCTTGGCCACTGGCTATCCAGTCTCTTGTCACTAACTAAGGGATCAATGGTATTCCGGTGTCTCAAAGTTTATCTCCATCCTATGTCTTTCTGGAAATTCAGGACAATGGGTGTGTAAGGGAGGTATACCTTGAATTTTCAGAAGGGAAGAACTATGATTACCGTATTTTTTGGAGTATAAGACGCACCTTTTTCCTCCCTAAAAGTGGCTGAAAATTTGGGTGCGTCTTATATTTCGAATGTAGCTTTTTTCCCCAGCCCTAACTAGGTGCTAACCGATCTTCCTAGCTCTTACCTTGCAGGCTCTTTCATTGTTACTCTCTCCAAAGAAGGTTTTTCCAGCCCTAAGTCTTTGCAGAATTTTTTTTCATTGCTCTACTTGCTCTGAATAAGTTTTTTTCTAGCCCTAACCAGCTGCTAACTATCTTCCCAGCTCTTACCAGCTTGCAGGCTCTTTCATTGTTACTCTCTCAGAAGAAGGTTTTTTTAAGTCCTAACCAGGGGATAAAATAATGTGCTGAAGCTGACCAGACTAAGGACACTAGCCAGATGAATACCTGGTAGGCAGATTGTTTTCCCCTATTTTCCTCCCCAAAAACTAAGGTGCGTCTTATACTCCGAAAAATACAGTACATCAACAATATCTCCAACATTAGTCTCTCTCTTTCTTTTGTTAATTCAAGCACTACAAGAGTGCTGAAGAGTAGTCCTTCTCTAGCAGCTTGAAAACAGATGATATAAAAAGCATTGTTAAATCTACACTCAGGAGTTGAAGAGCCATGTCAGTAAACTGCAGATATTAGCATCTGACATTCAGAATCAAGCTAATTGGCACTGTAAAAATTACTTAAAGCGGGCAAACCTGGAACTTCTTTGCCTAGTCACTGTAATAAACAGAGATTTTTTAAAAACCCATAAGTTTTGTACGCTAGCATTTATGAACACACATTCATTCTTTCTCATATCATAGGAACAAGATCATTACCTTAATTTCTGCCGGTTTATAGTACTGTCGATTTTTGTCCTCCAACGCGGTTCTATAGCCATCTCTCAAAAAACGCTTAAATCCATATTTTCCTTTGAGTTTCCTAACTATCTTATCAATTGTTTGACTGTACAAAGCTTCATCGTCCACAGCAAATGCAGGATAGCCAATGCAAGGTAGGAGGGCAGCATCAGTGTTCTAGCATAACAAAAAAAAAATGTACCTAAATAACGGATGAACATTCTCAATTCAATACCACTATATGGTATCTACACATTCAAGAGGTCACACATAGTAACTCCAAACCAAGTACTCTGAGTATTTCTTTTTTAAAAAAATAGTTTTTATTGAATTTTCTACATTTAAAAACCATAAATTCAATTTTACAGCTGTCCATTATCGGTGACAAAACTTTTTCCATTTTCTCCTTTTAACTTGTAATGTTCGTACATTTCATAATTCCTACCTACATTTACATCTTTACATCTATCATAATATACCAATAGTTATAATTATATCTTCTATTTAAACTGTCAACCTATCATCACATTTCCAAATATACATATACTTATACATACACACACACACACACACACACACGTGTGTGTGTGTGTGTATATATACACACACACATACACATGCACATACACACACACACACACACACACACACACACATATATATAGATAGATAGATAGATAGATAGATATATAGATATAGATATAGATATAGATATAGATATAGATATAGATATAGATATAGATATAGATATAGATATAGATATAGATATAGATATAGATATATAGATATAGATATAGATATAGAAAGTGAAGTATTTTTCCTTGAGGCAGCAGTGAGAATAGTTTGCTGGAATTGTCCAAAGCAGCATGCCAAGCCTGCCCATTTTAAGATAATGAAATGGAATGAATTGTTATGCTAATGAGAAGTATCTAATGCAGAAATGGCTTTCGGCAAGCCTTAACCCGTTAGAAAATATCATCCCCAAATCCAAGTATAACTATTAGCCCCCCAAATAATAAATTACATATTTCTAACCTAGAAGAGTTCCCGGATTTTAAAAATTGAAATGGAAATTGAATGTACAATGAAGAGAAATAAATGGAGGGAGGGAACCGTGTCTTTTTCATGCACTAGAGATGGTGATATGTTCCAATCTGAAGTTCTATTGCAAATGCATCAGAAATTCTGGAAGTCGGACGGCTCCACCTATTTATTGCTTAGTAATTTAATTTAATTTAATTTAATTTAAAGTTCTTATAGGCCGCCCAATCCCGTAGGACTCAGGGCGGCGTACAACAAGGATAAGAACAGTAAAATAAAACATAACAATTTAAGACATGACATCATTTTTAAAAAAATCACTCATTCATTGGGGAAATCTGATCTTCTTCACCCAGCCTGCCGGAAGAGCCATGTTTTTACGGCTTTGCGGAAGGCCAGTAGAGTGGGGATGGTCCGGATCTCTGGTGGGAGTTGGTTCCAGAGAGATTGGGCTCCCACAGAGAAGGCTCTCCCCTGTGGACCCGCCAACTGACATTGTTTGGCTGAAGGGACCTGGAGGAGGCCAGTAACAAATAGTCACAATCAGAAAACTTTTTAAAAACTTTATTTTCCCTCTTATAACATAAAAGACGAGTCTGCCAGAAGGAAGATCTCTTTTACACAGTTCTTTCTGAAAAAGACCTGGATTCTAATCCTGTCTAATGACAAACCTTATTAAAATGGATAGTAAAATGTATCCCCACGAATTCCCTCTATGTTATACGTTAACATTTTGCTTACGTGAGATCGTGATTCACGAGGAAGCAATGAGCAAAGGGTTTGCCTGTTCCGATTATGAGCATCAAGATCCACAAAGATGACAGACCACGAACAACCCTGCAGATGGAGCAGAAAATTAACGCTAAACAGGATATGTGTAGCAATAACTGGAATAGTCAGTTATTATTCACAAAGTGTACAAATTATGCAGATAATTAGATTACCCATGGCAATCATAATCCGGTAATTTCAAACAGATGATGACATTTCCAAGACAAATATATATAACTCTATTTCATTACTATTAAAGGACTCAGTCGACCAGGAGTGGAAGGGGGAAATGGGTGACATTGCCAAAAAAGTAATTCTCCAGAACTGCTACTCAAAGTTTTTCTGTGTTTTGCAAGAAGTATAATTCTGCAATCCATAATTTGAAAAATAAAAAAAAACAATCTGATCAAATATAGATTTGGCCATAGGACAGTGGATGGGACATATCTAGAAATGAGGTGTTAAAATAATATATAAAGGAATCTTCCATGATGATAACCTTAGGCATCAATCAATAGGGCTGCTTCTCCTCAATTGCTAGAGGAGACCATTCCAAGCCAGAAGTACTGAACATTTATTTATTTATATATTTATTTGTGAGATTTATATACCGCCTCACAGTGCAAGCACTCTCTAAGCGGTTTACACCAGTAAGCAATGTATATTTACATTAAGGAATAGGAATAGGAATAGGAATAGGAATAGGAATAGGAATAGGAATAGAATAGAATAGAATAGAATAGAATAGAATAGAATAGAATAGAATAGAATAGAATAGAATAGAATAGAATAGAATAGAATAAGATTTTTTAATTGGCCAAGTGTGATTGGACAAGGAAATTGTCTTGGTGCATACGCTCTCAGAAGAGGCAAGAGGCTTTGAGTCAAAGTCTGCTATGACAGTAACAGCCCTACTTGGTGATTTGATACCAATGCTAGCCTTGTTTGTCAAAAAAGTCTCTTGCTTATCTTCTTTTTCTCTGATTTTAACTGAGGCAATTTCCTAGTCGGAGCAAAGAGAGACACTTTCAGGGATGGGATGAAGCCTCCTTACGATAAGAAATCTGCTTTGTAGCTGTGCCTCTTGATTTCCAAGGTCTGTGTGCACAAGAAGAATTTAGCTTCCCTCAGGAGTCAATATGTTTTCTGCTGTCTTGATCTATTTTAAACTAAGCCGGCTTTTTCAGTGCTGCTTCTCCCAGTGCTCCTAGAGATGCTCCCGGAATCTGCTTAGCGTTGCCTTGGCAACTGATGCGGGCCTACCATCCCAGGACAACTTTTCCAGTTGTTGAGGTTGCTCCAACAACTGATCTGGGGGGGAATTGTGGGGCTGAGGTGCTCAGCTGGAGGTCACCAATCATTCTCCCAATCGTAGCCTCTTTCAGGCTAACACAAATAAATGCTCTATTCAACAGTGTACACTCCATATATGTGTTACACTAACATACCCATTGTGCTTGTCTTTACCTCTTGATGGAAACTCATTGTCTATGAACAGGTCCACTGGGATCCTAACATTTCTCCATGTGTTCTTTAGTCTTCTATTTAGATCTGGATTAATTGGCCAATACTCTCTTTCTCTATTATAAATTCTCTTTACCACAAAGTGAATTGCTGCAAAATGCATAATTAAATATGCAGGGGAGTTTTCTTCATGTCTCCATTGATCAAACACTTGAAAATATCTAATTGAATAAAGACACGTTTGAGAGCAATTTGCTTGTGTTAAGGAGCAGTGTAGCTTAACTGCACATCTTACAAAAACAATCTGAGGTTGTTAGCCTCTGCTTGGCTTTGAAAACTGCAATATGTTTTTTTAAAATTTTGGTTTGAGTACACAAATTATTACACAAGTTTAAGTGAGGACTCATGAGTTTCTTTGACAGATGGAAAAACTACTACCATTTATCCCTCCCGAAAAATCAGTAGCTGTCAACTCGTAGGGATAATCAGAATTGCTAAAACTAAGATTGTCAGGTAATACATAGAAAAATAGTACAGTAATAATCCGATACAGATAGATCTGGTTGAGCTTCTGAAGGAAAGATCAACTAGCCTTCAAGCAATAATTGGGAATAAGTTATATGTGACAGTTGCTATTTGCAACCTTCCTATTCCTATTCCTATTCCTATTCCTTAATGTGTTCTGGTTCTGGTTCTGGTTCTCAGGATGTCTAGTCTAGTGAAAAGAAGGACTAGGGGTGACATGATAGCAGTGTTTTAGGGGCTGCAACTAACCATGTATAGCTGCTCAAAAAGAACTCACATGAAGCTTTATCTTATCGTACTTAATGTTGTGCTTTATGAATTACATTCTTATCCAGCTCTAATTTAAGACTAGAGGTGCAAAGACACCAGGGGTTACAACATACAAAGGCCTCCAGTGATGAAGCACCCACAACTTCTAAAAACAAGCCATTCCATCGGTTTATTGTTCTCACTGTCAGGAAATTTCTCCTTCGTTCTAGGTTGCTTTCTCTCCTTGGTTAGTTTCCAATCACTGCTCCTTGCCTTGCTTTTTGGTGCTTTGGAGAATTCGTTGACTCCCTTTTCTTTATTGCAGCCCCTAAAACACTGCTATCATGTCACCCCTAGTCCTTCTTTTCACTAGACTAGACATACTCAGTTCCTGGAAACATTCTTCATATGTTTCTGTAGAAGAGGCGGTGTTGAAGGTGTTGGATTGTGTTCATGGAGAACCAGGTTAAATCCACTGACAGTCAAGAGGAATCACTGGGTGGGCTTTGAACCGGTCACCACTTCATGCCCTGGCTTATCTCAGAGAGCTGTTCTTCTGATATTGTTTAAAAAGAAAGTGTTGTGTGCACCAGCCTGAGTTCCAGGAAGAGGAAGGGGGAGGGGGAAGGGAAATGGAGTCAGGAAGAAAGAGGAGGAGGAGGAGGAGGAGGAGGAGGAGGAGGAGGAGGAGGAGGAGGAGGAGGAGGAGGAGGAGAAGGAGAAGGAGAAGGAGAAGGAGAAGGAGAAGGAGAAGGAGAAGGAGAAGGAGAAGGAGAAGGAGAAGGAGGATGACGTAGTGAGAATAAATCTCGCAGAGGCGAAATAGATCGTTCTCCCGGAATTCAGACATTAGAAATAAAGCCAGAATTTAAAAATCTAATTAAAATATTTATTTCGGTACAAAAACAATAAAATCTCATTTGTTTACATCTCTGCTATAAAATGCGACTTCCTCCATCGGAAGCCAGAAGAAGAAGGGAAGAATGGAGATTCAGGAATGCACACATGCGTACGAGAACATATCG
This sequence comes from Diadophis punctatus similis, assembly GCA_023053685.1. Classification (NCBI taxonomy): domain Eukaryota; kingdom Metazoa; phylum Chordata; class Lepidosauria; order Squamata; family Dipsadidae; genus Diadophis; species Diadophis punctatus. The sequence continues at coordinate 1,669,037 of JALIGW010000015.1, forward strand.
ATCACGTGCTTAGGAATGTACCATTATAATAGATAGGGATGCAGCTCCCTGCATATACATACAACTGACAATAAATCACACCGTGACAGAGGAGGAGGAGGAGGAGGAAGAGAAGGAGGAGGAGGAGAAGGAGAAGGAGAAGGAGAAGGAGAAGGAGAAGGAGAAGGAGAAGGAGAAGGAGAAGGAGAAGGAGAAGGAGATGGAATCAGGGAGAAAGAGGAGGAGGAGGAGGATCACAACCAATCACCACTATCATCATCATCATCATCATCATCATCATCATCATCATCATCATCATCATCATCGAGCAAGACAGAACTAGACCATATTTTGTGAAAATGAAAATTGTGGATATAAGAAACAAACAACAACAGAGGAAGTGGACCGGTTAATGTATTCAATTATCAGAGGGGAAAGTAGACGGGGCTGAGAAAAACAAGTGATGGTCCCATGTATGAGAAAACTGAAAAGAAAAAAAAAGAGCCAGGGAAATATTTGTAAAACTGTCTGGCCTAATTTAGCACGGATCAAACTGACCAGACAGTATGTGACAGTTACAGCGCTATAACCGTTAACTGAGAAAATAATAATTGGAGGAAACTAAGAGACTTGCAGACTGAAAATATTTTATCCTGTGAATATCAAGACACCCTTTGATGTGCAGTGAAAGCAATTTACTATAGAACAAGCAGTTAATTAAAAATGAAGAATGAACAAGTCCTTAAATAGTTCTACTATTGTACCTGATTGCCGAAGAGGTTGAATCCGTTAATTGCTTCTAGAGCAGCTTTTGCCAACCCGACAGAACTGAGAAAGAAAGGAAAGAGACAGAGAGGGGAAAAAAATGTTTGTTATGCTCACAACTCTGGAAATAAAAATTCCGCTCCCTAAAGACTGGCTTATACATCAGATAATTTCTTGCTGACAGCTTAAAAGAAAAATCTTAGGACAAAGTGATGATACAGTCGGTTTATTTTATTGGTTTTCAGCAATTTGTATTTAAAGGTCACCAGTGAATCCCTAAAAACATTATGTATTTTTTTGAAAGGACCTTGGATTTGGACATCTGGAACTGTACGTTTATAGATCTTGCTGTGACAATAGCTGGCTTCGCTTTTGGGGGGAGTGATGAAAAGGAGTTGGTGATTTTTTTCATTACTTTATGGGACCATTGGTGTACATGGTTACTCTTCTAATCTGACTAAGGGCCTAAAGTAAATTGTCTTTTATTTTGAATGCTTTTTACAAATACTGTAGAAATAAGCAAACCCAGGCCATAATCATCTATGAACTCTCAGCACCTTGGACAGCACCACAAAGAGATTAACCAAGACCTGTACTTGAAAACAAAAAAAAATACTTATCATGAACCAAGTCGCTGTTTTATGTGAAATAAAATACTGAAGAATAATTCATAAATGGACAGGTGCATTTACTCGGAAGCTAATCTTCTAATCTGACTAAGGTCCTAAAGTAAATTGTCTTTTATTTTGAATGTTTTTTACAAATACTGTAGAAATAAGCAAACTTAGCAATAGTCATCTGTGAACTATCAGTACCTTGGACAGCACCACAAGGAGATTAACCAAGACCTTGAAAACAAAAAAATACTTATCATGAATATTAGCATATATATATTTAAGCACAAATCTTAAAACAATTGGAAGAAAAGGGGGTGTCTGGGTTTAAGACTGGACTTGAATCTGGTTCACCTTCAAGGTCCATCCAAGATCTTCACGTCCGCAAGACACCAGCTCTTCAAAACATAGCTTCCACTGGAATGTTTTCATTACTAGCTTACTAGGAAACATTGATTTTTTTTCTTTATTTCAACCTTCACAACGAGAGCTTTCCCCGCTTTTTTGAAGCAATACACAAAAGTAGGGGGGGAACCATGTGCTAATGTTTACTAATTGGTTCAACAAGAGAAAGATGATTAGGTTGCCTACCAAACTTTGTTCTGAACAGCTGCCATCAAAGGCTGATGAAATCTCACATATTTTCCCCCCTCATTTTCTGCTGATTAGAAACTATTCTCTTCGTGAATGACGGATGACACGCTAATAGAAGCTGGATTGCTTAGTGCACTGCTTCGCTAATAGAATCTTCCCCCCTCCATTAAACTCAAGGAGGACACCTATGATTGCATCTTTCCGGCACTTCTCGAAGTCTTCCCGCGGGCCTTCCTTATGTGAATCTATACAAATGGGTTTTTTTTTAAAATTTCTCCTATTTTTTTTTCAACTCAACAAATTTTCGACCCATTCCAATTCACCCTTTGCATTTTTAAACATACAAAATTGGACATCATCATTTATTTATTTATTAGATGTCTTTTTCAGCAAGGAAAGCTGGCGTTCACTGTATTATTTATTTATTTATTATTTATTAGTGACATTTGTATACCGCCTCACAGTGCAAGCACTCTCTAAGTGGTTTACACCAGTAAGCAATGTATATTTATATTGCCACCAACAATCTGGGTCCTCATTTTACCTACCTCGGAAGGATGGAAGGCTGAGTCAATCTTGAGCCGGTGAGATTTGAACCGCTGACCTGCACATCACAGTCAGCTAAAGTGGCCTGCAGTACTGCACTTTAACCGCTGCGCCACCTCGGCTCTTAAATTAAATTAAATCTGTTACAGCAACTCTGGTTGTTAACCCACCGTGCAAACTAATGTTCCCCTAATTAAAATCCCCCCAAAATCAATTGTATGAGTGACCTGACCTCATAAAGAGGAAAGTCCAAACCTTTCAAGTGAAATCAATCATAGATGGATCCAGGTTTTGTTTTGTTTTAAAGTAAACAAAACCTTGCCTGGTCAAATCTAAATAAGAGAAGAGCATACAATGGAAACCCAACATTTCTGAATTGATACTGATATCAGTATGCAATACTAAGGCACGATTCAGCCATCACTTCAATAATCAAATTAACAGACATGTGCCTATAAAGGGTGGGCAAACTATGGTTCTTTGAGGACCGGTGGACTTCAACTCCCAGAATTCCTGAGCCAGACATGCATGCATGGCTGGCTCAGGAATTCTGGGAGTTGAAGTCCACAGGTCCTCAAAGAACCATAGTTTGCCCACCGTGAAACAAAGGAGTGGCTTTTTCAAAAAAAAATGTTACTGATTTCATCCCTTTAGCTTTAGAAATAAGTAGAGGCTCCAAAAAAGTTTTTAAAAATTGAAAACAGCAATGGTCAACTTCTTTTGCTCACATAGGGGATTAAAGACTAAAACAAGTAGATTAAGAATGTGTTACTTGGTTCGATGGTGCCAATTGATAATGCAAGCTAGAAGCCAGCATTTCTGAAAAATACTGAACAGCTTTTCCCAAGCTTTGTTATTAAGTAGCTGTAAAATGTTGGGCTTCTGATTGATGATTGCTTAAGAATGAGAGATAAGAGATAAGGCACTGTGCTCCTAAATTGCTGTTCACTGTCTTATGGGCAATCTTTAGTTGCAAGCCCCAAGGTTTAATTTAAGACAGAGCCAAGCTCAAGGATTCAGTCTAAGGCACCTAAGTTTAGAAGGACTGTACAATGGAATGTATGAACGAATCCAACTCATGCTCTAAAATAAGACTCTCTTCGTGCACATGTGTGCACTTACACATGCATATGGACCAGTGGTGAAATCCAATTTTTTTACTACCAGTTCTGTGGGCGTGGCTTGGTGGGCATGGTGTGACTTGGTGGGCATGGCTTGGTGGGCATGGCAGGGGAAGGATACTGCAAAATCTCCATTCCCACCCCACTCTGGGGCCAGCCGGAGGTGGTAATTGCTGGTTCTCCGAACTACTCAAAATTTCCACTACCGGTTCTCCAGAACCTGTCAGAACCTGCTGGATTTCACCCCTGACTACAGACCCATAAAGTGACCGTGGAGCTCTTCATTCAAACAGGATATGGTTTGCAGCCCAAGCTAATGTGAATCTCTCGGTATGTCTGAGTCAGCCTTCAAGTCAGTATTGACTGCTGGTGGCTGTTTGTACAAGTCCTTGCAACTTTTTAGGTAAGATTTCTGAAGTGGTTTGCCATTGCTTCCTTCCTAAGGCTGAGATAGAGTGACTGGCCCAAGATCACCCAGCTGGCTTTATGCTTAAAATAGGATTAAAACTCATGATCTCCCATCTTCATGTCTTTGGAGATTCTCGGTCATCCAGATCAGTGTTTCCCAACCTTGGCAACTTGAAGATGTCTGGACTTCAACTCCCAGAATTCCCCAGCCAGCAAAGTTGCCAAGGTTGGGAAACACTGATCCAGATCATGGTTGTCCCAAAGATGCTTTTCAAAATGCAACTGGATTTTCTTGGGCTTTTTTTCTTTGAAAACATTTTGCATGTTTTCAAGAAGCTTCTACACTTCTGACTTATTGTTGTCTTCACTTGTCAGAACTGAAGAAGCTTCTTGGATGAGAAGCGAAACGTTTTCAAAGAAAAAAACAAGAAAGTCCAATTGCCTTTTGAAAAGCACCCTTAGGTCATGGTCTCCCAGTTTTTAATCTGATGCTATAACCACTACACCACACCGGCTGCCTAAGCTAATGAAGTAATTGAAATCAATGAAAATAGATGGGATCAAGAGGTTTTGTAACAGCCTTCAACAACAAAACAAGCAGATCAGATTCTAATCAAGATCGAATCATTCAGAAATCCATAATCTTCCTTTGCTTTCATATTTAAATTTTAATGACTGTATGACTGTAACTTTGTTGCTTGTATCCTTACAATTTATATTGACTGGTTCCTAATGTAATTTGATTGCTTATTTGTACCCGGACTATCATTAAGTGTTGTACCTTATGATTCTTGACGAACTTCTCTTTTCTTTTATGTACACTGAGAGCATATGCACCAAGACAAATTCCTTGTGTGTCCAATCACACTTGGCCAATAAAAAAATCTATTCTATTCTATTCTATTCTATTCTATTCTATTCTATTCTATTCTATTCTATTCTATTCTATTCTATTCTATTCTATTCTATTCTATTCTATTCTATTCTATTCTATTCTATTCTATTCTATTCTAAATTCTTCCCTTCAGGTAATGATGTTTCTGTGGGAAGAATCAAGAACAATGCTAAATAGCCTTAAAAAAATCACATGTAGACTACATTAAAACTGACAGCCAAATGAACAATCAAACGAAATCTTAATAAAGACAGACAACACATCAGCGGGATGAGTCGTAGAACAAAGGAGGATGAGCAGAAGACTCTGATGCCAAAGACTTTCTAAAGCTCAGAGTAGAAAGACGTTGCTTTTCGGAAACAAAACACAGATGGGATATGTCAAAAATGTTTTTTTTTTTCAGAATAATTCAACAGATGCCTGGAAATAAGCTTGAGCAAAATGGTTACAGGCCAATGAATATTTCCAACACATAGGTGGGAATCATGAACTTCTAGACATCATAGCTTTCCAAAATTTCCAAGACTTAAAATTGTCCATTGTGGAAAAAGACAACAACAACAAAAATACATTGCTACAGATAGTCCTTGACTTATAACCATTTGTTTAGTGATCATTTGAAGTTATAACGGCCCTGAAAAAAAATGACTTAGGACCCTTTCTAATCATAAACAGCCATTGCAACATTCCCCTGGTCAATTGGTCCATGGGTTAGGAAGTTCAACGGGGCATTTTAGCAGACTTCCAAATTATTTGTAATAAACCACAGGCAATACTTTTTCTGTTTTACCCCCACCCCCACCCAAGTTTGGAACATCTTCCTCTACTGCAGAGGTCTTCAAACTTGGCAACTTTAAGACTTGTGGACTTCAACTTCCAGAATTCTCCAGCCAGAATTTTGGAAGTTGAAGTCCACAAGTCTTAAAGTTGCCAAGTTTGGGGACCCCTGCTCTATTGTCTTTTCACAAGTTATGTTTAGAAACTATGATATTTTCATAGAGGATACATTTAGAAATACAGGTACTCCTTGACTGACAATAGTTCACTTAGTGACCGTTCGAAGTTACCACGGCACTGAAAAAAGTGACTTGGGATCATTTTTCACACTTAGTTAGTTGGTGAATTAGTTAGTTTAGTTAGTTTACTTTATTGTCATTGCTCGCTTATGGCCACTACGGTGTCTCCGTGGTCACGTGATCAAAATTCGGACGCTTGGCAAACTCACTCATATTTAGGACGGTTGTAGAGTCCCGTGATCATGTGATTTACATTCGGATGCTTGAAAACTGGTTGATATTTATGAGAGTTGCAAATGTCCCGAGGTCACGGGATCCCCTTTTGTGACCTTCTGACAAGCAAAGTCAATGGGGAAGCCAGATTCACTTAACGACCATGTGACGAATTTAAGAACGGCACAATTCACTTAATAAACGTGGTGAGAAAAGTTGTAAAATGGGGCAAAACTCACTTAATGAATGTCTCACTTAGCAACATAAATTTTGGGCTCCATTGAGATCACACGTTAAGGACTACCTGTACACTAAGACAGTGTTTCCCAACCTTGGCAACTTGAAGATATCTGGACTTCAACTCCCAGAATTCCCCAGCCAGCATTCGCTGGCTGGGGAATTCTGGGAGTTGAAGTCCAGATATCTTCAAGTTGCCAAGGTTGGGAAACACTGCACTAAGAGAATATTCCTATTAAAAGATACGCATTACTTTATTTAATGTCACATTTTTTCTGCTGCCTTTTCTCCCCCAGCAGTTCAGGACCACAAGGCTGCAGGATTTTACCCCCATGGAGACTAGGCGATGATTCAGGGACCAAAACAAAACCATCTTATAAATTCCACATCAACGTTCACAACGGTTGAGAATAATAAGAATGGACTTGTTGAAGGGGGGGGTGGAGAAAAAGGAATAAAAAAAAATACCTTGAATGCAATTCAGTGCTGCCGTTGTTATATTTGCTTCCTCTTTCCCACATGCCAAAATCTGGAACCCGGTATGCTCTTTCTACGCAAAAAACGAGGTTTTGTATGAAAGAGACCTTCAAAAAAAAAAAGGAAAGGAAATAGAATTGAGAGACAGCAAATCTATTAATAGTTCTGGGTCCTGAAAGACACAGATAGCTCTTCAGATAATTCTGTTTGTCTTGCTTAGTTCAGTTGCTAATAATAGTTCGCTATTATTACTGGGCATGACATGCAATTGGCGGAAGTATTATTCTCTAAAATTATGTTGCAGCAGAAAGCAGGTCAGGAAGAATTACTTGACTGAATTTTACTCCAAGCTCAGCCTGGAGAATTCTCTCCTCTTCGTCATTGCCAGGGCTATATTGTTTTGCTTTGGGGGGGGGGGGGAATCAGGATTACGCATTGGGAGTGCCAAATGCTCTCACTTCTTTCCTGGAACATTACAGTAGGACAGAGGTTTTAATAATATAGTACAGATAATTGCAAGGGTAAAGCTTTTTTATTATTTTCATGGAACTGTCCTGCCTTGTGTGTGTTAACGGATGTGCAAGCACTAATATCACAGGCTCAAAATGTTTAGACTTGTAGGGATGGGACTTGGGAAGATAAAGAGTGAAATTTGTTCATGGAGATTCTCAATCATTCAAGACATGGTTGTCCCAAATGTACTTTTTCCAAAAGGCAACTGGACTTTCTTGGTTTAAAAAAAAATATATGTTTCGCTTCTCATCCAAGAAGCTTCTTCTGTTAGAACTGAAGAAGCTTTTTGGATGAGAAGTGAAATGTTTTCAAAGAAAGAAAGAAAGAAAAAACCAAGAAAGTCCAGTTGCCTTTTGGGACAAGGAGTGAAATTGGTTCCTCAACTCTTGCAGAGGGTCAAAATGCCCATTTTACTCTTTAAAACCCAAGACTCCAAAACCTCTGATCCCAGCGGCGGGTTGCTTCCTTACCGGTACGCTGCGCGCGCATCTCCACATTTTGGGCACATGCACGCTCACTACGCGTATGCGCCCCCTCACGCAATTTTGCTTCTGCGCATGCGTGGAAGCAAAATTGCACCGAAATCTTGCGAGGGGACGCTCGCACGTGCAAGATTTTGGCGCAATTTTGCTTCTGCGCATGCGCAGAAGCAAAATCTCACCAAAATCTCTCTCACACGTGGGTCCCCTTGTGAGATTTCAGCGCGATTTTGCTTCCGCGCATGCGCAGAAGCAAAATTGCCCAAAAATTCACAGAAAAAGATGGCGATGCGTGCGATGGACCAGCAGAGAGGGCTCCAGAGCGGTCGCGCGCAAATTGCGCAATCGGCCGCTCCCTACCGGAGCCATGTACTGGACAGCTCCGGCAGGAACCCACCTCTGTCTGATCCCCTACCCATGTTAGGCAAGTGTGGGGATCTCTCACTCCTTGAGGAAAGGAGTGTTGGGATTGTATCTGATCCATGTCAAAGAAATTCTTCATTACCTCACATGCCGTTTCCCTGAAAGTAAGACCTATCCCAAAAATAAGACTTAGCATGTTTTACGTGTGCACCTTATATAAGCTCTGCCCCCCTAAAATAAGCCCTACTTAAGAGCCTGCACAACTGGCTGGCCTCCCATTCCATCTGGCTGCTTGCAGTGCCGCAGCCACAAAGCGAGGCGGGGGGTGGAGCTGCCTCACGCACCCCGCCCCGGATTACCTCAGGGCCCCTGCAGCCAGGCCTTCCTCCTGACACCTACCTCGCGGCAGCGGCACTGGCAGCCATCTGCAGCAGGAGCCCACGCGGCCGCCAGCCCACTTGTGCTTGCTCATGGCTTCCCCCCCCACCCCCACCTCGCCTCACGGCCATGGCATCGGCACTTTGCTCGGCCTCCTGCTCTGTTGCGGCTGCGAGCAAGCAGAAGAAGTGGGCCGGTGGCCACGTGGGATCCTCCTGGATGGAGCAACCGCTGCGATGCGAGGCAGGTGTTGGCCTTGGTGGCCTGGCTGCAGGGGCCTGATGTAAGCCAGTGTGGGGCTTGTGGGACAGCTCCACCCCTCCTGCCTCGCGGGGGAACTGGGGCGCCACGCGGCCTCCTGCCCCACCGCGAGCAAGAAGAAGTGGGCTTTCTTTACATTGAAAATAAGACCCCCTGAAAATAAGCCTTAGTGCTTATTTTGGGGCCCAAAGGCAAAAAAGACCTGGGCTTATTTTCGGGGAAACACGGGTAGGTTGGATTTCAATCTGCTCATATCCACTCGTAGCACCATCTCCTCCCAAAGTTCCTTCAGAAGCTTAGGGAACCCTCAAGTTGGATTATCTTGTCTTCAAGAGCATCTATAATACATGGCAGGCAGTTCAAGGAAGAACCTGAACACCTGCAGAAGCTTGATAGGGCAGGAAAGTCTCCTCAGTAAATGAGCCTCTTTCGTCTCGCAATTGGCAGAATTAAACTATATTCGGACGACTCCAAATGCTATCTTTCCATTTTAGCGACATTCTATATACCCTCTTATAGCTGGAATGTTATTCTACAGATCTGAACGTTCAGGTACAGAGGGAGCATGCAATATGTTGATCCGATAATATGGGAAATAATCCTCTTGCGTTTGTAGGGAGTTAACAAATATCATTGTTCTACACAGAGAAACAAAACCCATTACATTTATTCAACCATTTAGAACTGGCTCAGCATTTTCATCTACTCCTGGAGGCAGCTCATTTACCTCCAAGGGAAACAAGGAATAATAATGAACAGCTTCAATACACTCAATACGCATAACGTCTTGCGCAAGGGATTAGTCTAAATGCGAAATAAAGGGGGGGAATGGGGAGGGGCCAGGGCTCAGAGCGAACACCAATCGGAACATTGTCAGGACGCAACCACTCGGAGTTAGCGACAAATGCAGAGTATGTGACATGCAACTGGACAAGAGGAATCCTCCTCCTCTTCATCCTCCTCTTTCTTTCCTCCTTCCCTTTTTCCTTCTCTTTCTTCTCCCCCACCTCCTCCTTTTCCTTCTGAAGTGGTGCAGTGGTTAAATGCAGCCATTGCAGGCTGACTGCTAGTTCAACAGTTCAGCTGTTCAAATCTCACTAGGCTCAAGGTTGACTCAGCCTTCCATCCTTCCGAGGTCGGTAAAATGAGGACCCAGATTGTTGGGGGCAATATGCTGAACTCTGTAAACCGCTTAGAGAGGGCTGTAAAGCACTATGAAGCGGTATATAAGAAAAGTGCTATTGCTATTGCTATTCTCCACCTCCTTCTTCTCCTTCTCCTTTTCTTTCTACTCCTCCTCCTTCTTTCTTCTCCTTCACCTCCTTCTTCTCCTCCTCCTCCTCCTCCTCTTCCTTCTTTCTTCTCCTCCACTCCTTCTTCTCCTTCTCTTCTCTTCTTTCTCCTCCTCGTCCTCCACCTCCTCCTCCTTCTTCTTTCTTCTCCTCCACTCCTTCTTCTCCTTCTTTCTCCTCCTCCACCTCCTCCTCCTCTTCCTTCTTTCTTCTCCACCTCCTCCTTCTCCTTCTCTTCTTTCTCCTCCTCCTTCACCACCTCCTCCTCCTCCTCCTCTTCCTTCTTTCTTCTCCACCTCTTCTTCTCCTTCTCCTTTTCTTTCTCCTCCTCCTCCTCCTCCTTCTTTTCTCCTCCTCCTCTTCCTCCTCCTCCTCCTCCTCCTCCTCCACCTCGCCCTCCTCCTCCTCTTCTCTTTATTCCAAACATTTACAACCCCATTTTAAAAGGTAATCAGGTATGGAGGAATGGTTGAAACTGTGACCTGTGCCAGCCAATTTCTTATCCAAATCTCATTTTAGGTATGAATATCTCAGATTATCTCAGACGATGCCACCACCCAGAAAACCAGGGACTGACACTTCTAGTCCAGGCCACCCCAATCCCTTTTATATACAGCCTTACAAATCACACTGACTTTTATTGTTAAAAAACCTGCCACATTTGGGAGCATAAGAACTGAAAGGTAAGCATCATATAATTAAAACCAAAAACTCACTACCAGAGGAAATAAACCACTGGGAGCCTTCAGGTCAATACTTCTCAATTATAGAAGAGTTTATGCAGATTACTGAGAAGTGCAGACAGCTGGATTTAAGAGTCCTAGGAAAATCTTTTTTCTCTTGTCAAGGCCTGTTTACAGCCAGGTTTATTTTAGTACAGGGTTGAAACACATCACTAAAGGCTATATTTTATTTTTTTAAAGTGCTTTAATGCAGAAAACTTGGGACAACTTGACTTCAAGTTGTGGGAATCCTTCCGCCTTGAATTTCCACAGATCTAGGTTTTATATGTATTTGTATAGAAGTCATGTTTCATGAATACATTCATGATGATTCTATGCACACTTTAGAAGCTGTTTTAAGTGGCACTTCTGGAATGAGCAGGGAGATCTCTGCAGGCATTAACAGCCCACTGTGTGAAAGAGAATATAAATGCTGGTATTGATAGAGATTTTTTTTTTAAAGAAACAGAAATGATATTTTAGGAAACATTTATTATTTGACGAGGGAAGAAAATGGCGTTTGGTTTATTAAATAAGTGTAATGCTTTATGATCCATGGCACACTTACCTAACCCAAATGTGGCAACTTTTAAGACTTGGAGACTTCAACTCTCGGTTAGAGAGCAGTACTGCAGGCTACTGATCATAGCAATAGCAATAGCACTTAGACTTATATACCGCTTCATAGTGCTTTACAGCCCTCTCTAAGCGGTTTACAGAGTTCAGCGTATTGCCCCCAACAACCTGGGTCCTCATTTTACCGACCTCAAAAGGATGGAAGGCTGAGTCAACCTTGAGCCGGTGAGATCATTTGAGTTCAGCTGTTCAAATCTCACCGGCTCAGGGTTGACTCAGCCTTCCATCCTTCCGAGGTAGGTAAAATGAGGACCCAGATTGTTGGGGGCAATGTAAATATATACATTGCTTAATGGTGTAAACTGTTTAGAGAGTGCTTGCACTATGAGGCGGTATATAAATATCACTAATAAATAAATAAATAAATTCCCCCAGCCAGTAAGTCTTAAAATTGCCGCATTTGGAGACTCCTGACCTAGCTTTTACATGGTTAACAGAAACGCTAACAGAAATAGTTTCTTGCTATCATTCAGGGCCAAGAAAGAAAGAAAGAAAGAAAAACCATTGCTCCAATTGTAATTCAATACAGCTATTTCGGAAACCGCCCAAGGAAAAAGAATTTTCTTCCACTTTGTTTAAAAGCCTGTAAAATTCCTAGTCTGCTTTCGTGAGATATGGAATTGGCTCGTTCGTACCTCGTCCGTGTTGTAGATGATTTGCAGGCCAGATGAAATCATCTCCACCAGGTAGAGCAGGAAGAGGGATACAGCATTTATCTGGATGGAGGAAAAAGGAAGAGATAAAAGAAATAATCCTGTCAAAAGAAAAGAAAAAAATAGCCTGCACGTACTATGATGCCTGCAGTCAGTGTGCCGAGTTAAACCAGAAGGAATGAAAATAACAGGTGTAAAATGGAAAATAAATGCCCGTATCTGGAAGAGGTTGATAATCCCTCAGCGCGCTCGGGAGCTGGGAGCTTCCTACTATAATATTTGCCTCGTGTATCTGAGTTGTAACGACATGATACGAAGCACGGTTCAAGGGATCAGAGATACCTCTTCAAGGGGTATCTGCTGGTTTCTTCAGCATTCGTTTTAGAAAATACCGGCTTTCAAATAAAATGGACGAAATTCAATCATAGCACTTCGGTTTGGGTTTATGATATTTTAAAAGTTCTTTATTTCATTATCACAGATGCCCAAATACCCTCTAGACAGAATAGAATAAGGCAACCTGCAGCCCTCAACTTAATTTCAAAATTGTTTTGAAAGCAAGTCATTTCAGGACTCAGAGCCGTTTGTGTGTGTGTGTGTGTGTGTGTGTGTGTGTGTGTGTGTGTGTGTGTGTGTGTAACATTTTTTGCTGATAAATGAAAATAAAGGGAGACTATTATAGATCTATTTCAAGCTATTTTGCTCTCGTCAGATAGCCATACCCTTAGTGGGATTTGAACCTGGGCAGTCTGCTTGTAATGCAGTAGTTTTAACCTCTAGGCCAGGTTCTCTTCCCAATCTATCTATCTATCTATCATCTATCTATCTATCTATCTATCTATCTATCTATCTATCTATCTATCTATCTATCTATCTATCTATCTATCTATCTATCTATCATCTATCTATCTATCTATCTATCTATCTATCTATCTATCTCTATCTATCATCTATCTATCATCTATCTATCTATCTATCTATCTATCTATCTATCATCTATCTATCTATCTATCTATCTATCTATCTATCTATCTATCTATCTATCTATCTATCTATCTATCTATCGGAACAGCTTACAAGACTGGACAGACAGAGGAGAAATCAATGGCTGAACAGGCTCCAGCTGTTCTTCAGCCCCACTTATCTCCGACTCTGAAGGTAGCTGATAACTGTCCAATGGCCCTGGCCCCATCTCTGCCTCCAACGCAGAGCACTCATCAGAGCCTTCCCCAGACTCCAGGACTGGCCCATGTTCCTCCCCAACCTCCTCACTGTCCACTGGTTGCTGGCGGGCCACAACAAAAAAAGTCTTCAAAATGAAATCCTTTGGTTCTCTTTTCTTTCAAGGAGGCAAGCCATAACAACATCACTACAGTTAAACAACTGCCTTGCCACAGCAATTCCCCATTAAAACATGAGCAATAAAAATAGCGCTGACAAAAAAGAACCTACGTTTCCCCAAACCGAAAGCAACCATAGCAGTTAATTAATTCGCGATGTGATGCCTAACATTCATCAAATTGCACAGCTCCAGAACCAAACTATGCCCAGCAGGAAATACCATCACTATATTATCATGTACAATATTGTATTTAACAGAGTTGGAAGCAGTGGTGGGATTCAATTTTTTTTTACTGCCGGTTCTGTGGGTGTGGCTTGGTGGATGTGGTGTGGTGGGCGTGGTTTGTGGGCGTGGCAGGGGAAGGTTACTGCAAAATCCCCATTTCCTCCCAATCAGCTGGGACTCCGAGGCAGAGAATAGATGGGGGCGGGGCCAGTCAGAGGTGGCATTTACCGGTTTTCCGGACTAACTAACCTAATCAAAATTTCTAATCAAAATTTCTGCTACCGGTTCTCCAGAACCGGTCAGAACCTGCTGAATCCCACCTCCTCTGGTTGGAAGGGAACTTGTAGGTCATCTAGTCCAACCCCCTGCCCAAGCAGAAGACCCTACACCATTTCTTATTTCAAAGGATTCTGAAGATGTTCCGAGACAAGGGGGGGAAAACAAAAAACCACAGCCGCTGTGTTAGAAATGCCTTGTTATTGCTAGGGGAACATTCTCATCTATCAGAGTCAGGAACGAGATTACAGATAGTCTTTGACTTACCGCAGTTCGTTTAGTGACCGTTCAAAGTTACAACGGCATTGAAAAAAGTGACTTAGGACCAGTTTTCACACTTACGACCTTTACAGTATCCCCAAGATCACGTGATCAAAATTCGGACGCTTGGCAATCGACTCATATTTATGACGGTCTCAATGTCCCTGAGTCACGTGATCCCCTTTTGCGACCTTCTGACAAGCAAAGTCAATTGGGAAGGCAGATTCACTTAACGACAGTTTGACTAATTGAACGACTGCAGTGATTCGCTTAACAACTGTGGCCAGAAAGGTCATCAAATGGGGCAAACTCACTTAGCAAATGTTTCACTTAGCGACAGAAATTTTGGGCTCAATTATGGCCGTTAAGTCAAGAACTACCTGTACTGTTATCCCAGGTAAAATTGACAGCTGTCAATCCAAAATCCGGCACATGCAGTAAGGAAACTCCATTGAATGGAGGAAAGAAAACTAAGAATTAAATTAAAAATCCATTAACTTTTAATTAAGTGGCTGGCGGTGTTCTGGAAGGGGAAATTGATTCACCAAGCATAACAGAGTATCCAGATCAGCAATTCTTAAAATCAATCTATGAACATATTTTAAGGTCTGCATTCACAGATCCAAGCTTGTCGCGTTTCAAAGACAGCAACAATTCACTTTGGCCATTACCCTGGTATTGTTTACACTGAATTATACAGCAACAAATCAGACTACAAAACAGCTTGCTGTTGTTGGTAGGTTAAAGCAGGAGAATCAATTTGTCAAGCTCCATAATTGAAGACATTTTAAGGAGAACGGTAGCCTTTAACTAAACAGCAGGAAGGAAATAGTCAAACTGACTCTGGCTCTGTAGTAGATTTTTTTAAAAAAAAAAAACCCATTGTTTCGTACCTGTAGATGACCATATTCCTCATGAGAAAAGACCTCATCACCTGTGTGGACGTTGAAAGCAGAATGCAGGCATTTGGAGGGCTTAGGATCTTGCTTATAATGTTGAACCTGGGGGGAAAACAAGATTACATGCAATTCTACACAAATATTTGGATGAGTCAAGCTACCAACATCACCACAGTTGGATTTCTAAGAAAAGCACTGTGAGTTTTGCAGCAAGTACCTGTTACATTTATCATTTTTCTTGGCACAATGTAAAGGTTTGAAACTGCTTCCCAGAAGGGTAGATTGGAAAAGCATCACGTTGTGTAATATAAACGCAGCAATGGCAAACATGGTATTGAATCACAGGCAATTTCTTCTTTCTTGCAAATATTATGTATTTTTTTAAAAAAACATTTCCCTGGAGGGATATCAGGAGCGAGGGATTCCTGCTGTTGCTTTGCCATTCTCATCTTGGCACTTAAGAAAGAATGGTGAATGCAAAAATGGTCTTTTTATCTAGGGAGGATCAAGTCTTTCCTATACAGCAGTGTTTCCCAACCTTGGCAACTTGAAGATGTCTGGACTTCAACTCCCAGAATTCCCCAGCCAGCATTTGCTGGCTGGGGAATTCTGGGAGTTGAAGTCCAGACATCTTCAAGTTGCCAAGATTGGGAAACACTGCTATACAGTATCGATGGAGATTCTCAGTCATCCAGATCATGGTTGTCCCAAAGGTGCTTTTTTCAAGAGGCAACTGGACTTTCTTGTTTTTTCTTTGAAGACATTTCACTTCTCATCCAAGAAGCTTCTTCAGCTCTGACTAGATGGTGGGGAATGAAAGGATTTATATTCCTTGCAAACAGATGATCATTTCCATTTTCTTTTAAAGAGCCATTGAGGCTACTAGGAAGTTTATTTGTGTCCTCAGAGTCACCTGAATAG
Source organism: Diadophis punctatus similis (assembly GCA_023053685.1). Classification (NCBI taxonomy): domain Eukaryota; kingdom Metazoa; phylum Chordata; class Lepidosauria; order Squamata; family Dipsadidae; genus Diadophis; species Diadophis punctatus. Next base: position 1,685,123 of record JALIGW010000015.1, read on the forward strand.
TGCAAATGGTTCCTGTAGTCTGCAATTTTTCTGGAAATCCAGACTACAGGAACCATTTGCACCACTCAAGTGACTCTGAGGACACAGATAAACCTCCAAGTGGCCTCAACGACTCTCTAAAAGAATGCAAATGACCAGCTGTCTGCAAGGAATATAAACCCTCCCATTCCCCACCGTCCAGTCAGAGCTGAAGAAGCTTCTTGGATGAGAAGCGAAACGTCTTCAAACAAAAAAACCAGAAAGTCTAGTTGCCTCTTGAAAAAAGCACCTTTGGGATAACCATGGCCTGGATGACTTTTAGCCATGCACTTTGGGATGAACACCCCTCGAATGGGGTGGGCATATGAACGGATTTCCAGAAAAAATACAGCCATTTTGCTTTTAAAAAGACCCGTGCTTAGAGAACGATGGTATACATTCTCACAAATACCCAAGGATATTTACAGAGGAAACTCAATGCCGGCCATCAAAAGAAAAGCAGTATCACATAATGACAGCAATATTAATACAATCAGGCAGCAATGTGAAACGGCTTACAAAAGGCAGTAGCGGCAGTATAGGAAACCTCCTCTGCACCCACTTATGACTGTATGACTGTAACTTGTTGCTTGTATCCTTACGATTTATATTAATATTGTTTCCCGATTGCTTATTTGTACCCTATGACAATCATTAAGTGTTGTACCTTATGATTCTTGACAAATGTATCTTTTCTTTTATGTACACTGAGAGCATATGCACCAAAGACAAATTCCTTGTGTGTCCAATCACACTTGGCCAATAAAGAATTCTATTCTATTCTATTCTATTCTATTCTATTCTATTCTATTCTATTCTATTCTATTCTATTCTATTCTATTCTATTCTATTCTATTCTATTCTAACGACAAGACCCAGAGTTATAACTATTTTCTTGGGCAATGAACATTTCTCTGTTCTTTTTTTAAAAAAAAATAATTTTTATTAAATTTATATACATTTAAAAAAGCAGTACAGAAAGGAAAACACAAACTGTACAACAACAAAAAACAGATAAAACGAAACAAAAAGCAAAACAGAACAAAACGTACATAACAAAAACAATACTGTCTATGCTGACATTTCTCTAGTCAGAAATATCACTTCGTAAAGGGATTCCACACCAGTGGCACTCGCCATGTGATTGTTGTGATTCACTGCTGTCCTTTGCCCACACTTTGATCTGCAGTGCTCATTCTGCAGACCCCCAGAGGGATACAAAAACCATCAAGGGGCTTGTCCGATTGTTGTCGACAAGGAAATTGGCGGTTATTACTTTTGGAGTTGGGCTTTTATCCTTGGTAAGTCACTGAGAGTGAGTCAGCAGCCATATCAATTTTCTTAAATAAGTAATAAAAATCCATTCTGTTTTAAAGCTTCCAACTATGTGTTTTTATCACACTTTCACCCCAGAACCCCACTGTTTGCAAGACCTCCGTTCATGTTTCCCATAATCCTTCTGGCTATTACTTGGATCAACCTGCCACCCCATCTCAATTGTCATCCCCAAAAGCAATTAAGTGGTCTGAGGATTTTTTACAATTCAGAACCACAAAGCAGAAAACCAAAGAGTAGCTGTGCGCAGTACATATTTTTATATCTATCTGTATCTGTCTCTCTGCCTGCCTGCCTCTGTATCTGCCTCCCTACCTCCCTGTGTCTGTTTGTATCTGCCTCTCTGCCTACCTACCTGTGTCTGTCTGTCTCTGTCTGCATCTCTACCTACCTGTGTCTGTATTTCTCTATCTCTCTCTGCTTTTCCATCTACCTATGTCTGTCTGTCTCTGCCTCTCTACCTACCTACCTACCTTCCTTCCTACCTGTGTTGTCTGTCTCTATCTGCCTCTCTACCTACCTACGTTCCTTCCTGTGTCTGTTTGTACCTGCCTCTGTGCCTACCTCCCTACCTGTTTCTGTCTTTTTCTGTCTCTACCTACCTACCTACCTACCTACCTACCTACCTACCTACCTACCTGTGTCTGTATTTCTTTCTCTCTCTGCTTCTACATCTACCTACCTACCTATGTCTGTCTGTCTCTATCTATCTGCCTCTACCTCTCTAATTCTCTACCTACCTACCTACCTGTGTCTGTCTGTATCTGTCTCTCTGCCTACCTGCCTACCTATCTGTGTCTGTCTGTCTCTTTCTGTCTGCCACTCTACCTACCTGTGTCTGTATTTGTCTCTCTCTGTTTCTCCACCTACCTACCTATGTGTGTTTGCCTCTATCTGCCTCTATACCTACCTACCTACCTACCTACCTACCTGTGTCTATCTGCCTCTCTAGCTCTCTACCCATGTGTCTTTCTGTCTCTATCTGCCTCTACCTACCCACCTACCTACCTACCAATGTCTGTATTTCTCTCTCTGCTTCTCCATCTACCCACCTACCTATGTTTGCCTCTATCTGCCTCTATAACTATCTACCTACCTACCTGTGTCTGTCTATCTGCCTCTCTAGCTCTCTACCCATGTGTCTTTCTGTCTCTATCTGCCTCTACCTACCTACCTACCTGTGTCTGTCTGTCACTCTCTATCTGCCTTTCTACCTACATACAGTACCTACTTGTGTCTGACTGTCTGTCTCTCTCTCTCTCTACCTACCTACCTACCTACCTCATACTTCTAAATCGCCCACATATGTTTCTCCAATACAGTTATATTTAAAATGGGCTCCTGAATCGTAGAAAGAAGACGTTAGCCTTCTGATTTAAGTTTTCTTTTTTAAAAATGCCTTTAAAAAGATAAAAGATCAGAAGAACACCACGATGGGGATCCGAGTTAGGATATGTAGTGTTTTGCAAAAGGATTGGAAAGTCTGGAGTTTGGTGATTAATTCAAATAAATAATAAAATAATAAAATCCGTTGAGGGTCTGGGTATGAGCAAGTTGAAGCATGAGTTGCTTGTACGCTTCTTTTTTTTCTGAGGGGAATGCAGCAGGTGCAGAAAGCTTCTTGAGGCAAGCGAGTGAAGCTTCTTTCATCCTTAGCTAGAAGACTCCAGGGCCATAGGCTAGAACTAGAAAGCCAAGAACATTCTGGAAGAAGGCAACAGCGAAATCCTTCAGGTTCATGTCACAGAAATGCCATGGGCCTACCCTGAAGTTCCCAAGATATAAGGATGTCTTGAAGATATCAACGGTTTTGGTTTATTCTAGCATGTCTTTAAATAATGCTAGAACCAAATAATTTGAGGGTATTTCTTATCAATATTAAAACTTGAATTCTGTAGGCACAATTTATTATTTTCTTCATCTTGGGTTTGAGTTGGGAGATTTTTGAGGGGGCCATATTCTGAAAGTTTTGTTTTGTTTCTTTCTTTAAAAAAAATCCCAGATTGTTGGGGGCAATATGCTGAACACTGTAAACCGCTTAGAGAGGGCTGTAAAGCACTGTAAAGTGGTATACAAGTCTAAGTACTATTGCTATTGCTATCCTTCGTCCATCTCTCTTGCATTACTTTTCTTTTCTTTTTGCCTTGTAACATCTACTTTTCTTCCATCAATTCCACTTTAATTTATATTCCCTTTCGTGCCAGAGCTGCACTGCAAAATAAGAGGTGAGAGACTTTGCCTGCCGTTTCTGTAAGTTCAGATGCAGGGGTGTTGAACGGGTAGGCTTAATCACACCTGCCACCCCAAATATCAGGAGAATAACGCTGAGTAATTGCTGGCATATGTCACCTTGTAGGTATTGGAGGGAAAAAAACCAGAAACTTCATACATAAATCAGTAGCAAATTTACAGGTTAGCATCTGCTACCAATTGTTCATTCTTATTCCCATTCGCTTAGTATTGTGCAACATCAAGAAAAATTTACTATGTCAAAAGAAATTTTAAACTACGATCAGCTAGAGCCATGATGGTGAACCTATGGCACGTGTGGAACGCAGGTGGAACGCAGAGCCCTCTCTGGGGGCATACGAGCCGTCGCCCAGATCAGCTCCACCGCGCATGTGCACGCGCCACCGGCTAACTGATTTTCGTGTATCTGCCACGCATGCGCAGAGGGTGAAGCGCATGCGTGAGATGCATGTGCATGCATTGGGAGGTCGCGCATGCATGCACGGGGGGTGGGGGGAGCCTTCAGAGCCTGGGGAGGGTGAAAAACGGGCCTCCCAGAAGTTCTGGAAGTCCAGAAACGGGCCCGTTTCCGGCCTCCGGCGGGCCTCTAAAACCCAAGGAGGCCGTTTTCGCCCACCCGGAGGCTCAAAAAAAGTCTCCGGAGCCTGGGGAGGGCAAAAAACAGGTCTCCCGGAAGTTCCGGATTTTTGAATCCCAACTCTGGTCGCGCATGCATGCACAGGGGGGCGGGGGAGCGCAAGGGGGGGGTCACCCGTGTATGCATGGAGAAGGCGGGGAAGCGCAGGGAGGGGTGTTGCACGCGCATTGCATTATGGGTGCCTGCACGTGACGAGAAAAAGGTTAGCCATCATTGAGCTAGAGGTTGAAAGCTAAAATTACAGACAAACAAGGTAGCAGAACTTACCTGTGCTGACTGAGTTTTTGTTTAAGCAAAGCACAACATAGCCGTATTTAATATCAAGCCTTTGCGCTCTTGAAACGGGTCAGCCAAATAAAATGAAGCTATCAAGGTGTAATGATCAGGTATATTAAACTATTTTCTTCAAAATCCATCAGATGTGGGGAGATGAGTTGGGTTTTTATGTCTCCGCGCTCTAAATGACTGGCACCATTAACACAACTTCGCATTTTGCAAATGACATTACCTCTATTGTAGCTTAAGGTTTGGGAAGATATTTCTTGATAATGATGCGCGATGTCAAGGCTAGATAGACAAATTACAGGATTGTTAAATAGCCCTGCCATCAACCCAAAACATTAACTTTTATATTTGTTTGGTATTCTAATACCTTCATTCCGGGCACTGTATTCTCATCCAAGCTGCCTATTTCAAAATCTGAGCCGGTGGAGCACCGTCAGCTCAAACAATCTTATTTCCAAGTAGATCTTGCTTTCAAACATCCTCTGAAAGGATGTCATTATGAAAACTCATCTAAACAGGAAGATTTTGCTTTTCTGCGCTCCTGCCTTGACTAAGAGAGACACTTTGGCTAACATGAAATCTGAAATACAATTATCTAGGAAAAAAGATGCAAGCATTTGAGTATTTTTTAAAGGAATGCATAAGCTACTTATCCTGCAACACTCCAACAAGAAAGATTGGAAGCTGCTGCAGGTAATCCTCAATTTATGACCGCAATTAGCAATAGCAATAGCACTTAGACTTATATACCGCTTCATAGTGCTTTACAGCCCTCTCTAAGCGGTTTACAGAGTTCAGCATATTGCCCCCAACAATCTGGGTCCTCATTTTACCCACCTCGGAAGGATGGAAGGCTGAGTCAACCTTGAGCCGGTGAGATTTGAACAGCTGAACTGCTGAACTGCAGTGCTGCACTTTAACCACTGCGCCACATCGGCTCTTAAATTGAGCCCCAAATTTCTTTTGGGGGGGGGGATTTTTTTTTTATTTTTCTCCACATTAAAAAACATACATACAACATCATATACCTTCAATACAACTTAATGAACATATTCCTAAATATGATCATTCATGATTCTTAATTTCATATCCATTCTATTTATATCTTTACATTCGGTATATGTCATTTGCCTCATGCTCCCTCCTTTGTCTAATTTCGTTACCTGGATTACACAAATTATTTTATCTTCCAATTAAATTTATCACTATTGCTTATTTCTTCTGCTAATTGTTATATCTCTTGCTTCTTAAATCTAGGCTGTCGTGCTTCATTATCTTCCTTATATCATTTACTCGTCATTCGTTTTTCTTAACCCCTGTTTTCTCATAAACCAAATGACCCTAAAAATTCCACATTTACCTCTCTTCAAAATAAAGTATCAATTCATATTAAATGCTTTATACATTACTATTATCCTTTACAATGCAGGAGGAAATAGAAATTGTTCAAGTTCCAAAATGTCAACACATTAACTTATTTCATTCATTATTCATTGTAACTTGTCTTTCACTCTAATGGTACAGATATATATTTACTAATTTTGCTGAATCAGTTATCTGTGTATGCTTTCTGGATGTGATTTCTGCAACAAACTCTGACAGGTAAAATGGAGCAAAATGCACTTAATAAATGTCTCACTTAACAACATATATTTTGGTCTCAATTGCATTCGTAAGTCAAATATTTCCTGTATGCATTTCCAACACTAAATCAACCAGCAGTCTCTGGTTTGCCCTCGGTTCAAGTTCTAAATGTTATTAAAAGAGGGTTTGCTTTTAAATAGTTGATTTACGATGTCACGTATGTCTTCATCTGTGGCTTTTAACTATATTGGGGCCAGAGCCTAGAAATAAAACTTTTTTCTGGCAGCATGCAAACTGGCGTCACATCTATGGCCCTTTTAATTTGTTTGCCGCCGAAACATTTTAATGCTTACAATTAACTTAATCCTGTAGAATTAAGTGTCTGCTTCTGTCCACAATGCAACGTTTTACCTTATCAGCCTGACGCATGTAGCAGTAGAGAATTCCTCGCATGCATTTTATAGCAGAATGCTCCAGTTCGTGGGTTCGTCCCTTGTCGTCATCAATACGCCTGAGTAAGAGAGATAACCCATGAAACAAATTAGAAATTTGCTCAGAAGGGAGTTGAAAGCACCAACATCCCTTTTTTGATAATTGAGTATTAAGGCTGTTTTGATATAATGGTACAAGCTAACTCAAATATTCTCCGGCCCGATCAACCTTGCTAGAATAAAGCCAACTCTTTTTAAAAAAGAGTCAACAACTAAGCCAACAATGAAGTGCGGTTTCTTTTTTTAAAAAAAAAATAATTTTTATTTGAAATATAAACATTAAAAAAGACATACATACATTAAACACGACATTATATGTACTTACATGTACATATATACATATAACCTTTTATGGTAAACGTCTTCACCTTGTCCTTTTATTTATATATTTCTATACGACTGTATCTATCTATATATATAACATTTCTCTTCTCATTTTTGTCTAATTATAAATTAATTATAGATTAATAGATACATACATATATTTATAGTAATTATACTTATCTATTGTTCTATAGGTTGGTAAGTTATACATTGTAAATTATCTATCAGTCTAAGCATTTCTATGTTTCTTTTTTTTCTTTTCTCTTTTCTAGCCAATCATAGAAAAGGTTCCATGTTTCAAAGAATTCTGAGTTTTCTTTCTGATTTAGTTCTAGTGTTAGTTTGTCCAGTTCTGGGCATTCTAAGATTTTTTTAATTATTATGTTTTCTGCCGGTACAGAACCATGTATTAACAGCGGCAAGAATAGCACTAGCGCAACACTGGAAACAAGGCGATGTACCGGCAGAATGAAGTGCGGTTTCATAAAATGAAGACAAGTCAGCAAAGAAACTTTTGTTTCCCTCTGTCTTCATATTTTAAAGAAAATACGGATTATGAGTTATAAAGTGGAAAAGAAGAAAATTATTTGACAAATGTCTATGCGGGAAATGACGCTTGAAATTTATTTAAGGACATTTATATGGCCGCCCAACTCACTCTCAGTGACTCCGGGCGGCTCACAAAGATTGAAAAAAATCTCATATAAAAAACAATAAATAGCGATAAACCCCCACTCCCCAGGGGACAACAACCAATTGAACAAGCCACTTGATGGGCTCCATCCCACTCTGGGTTCCCTAGGCCAGTGGCAAAACCAGATCTTCAGGGCCTTGTGAAAGGATGACAAAATTGGAGCCAATCTTATTTCTGCTGGGATGATGTTCTACAGGGAAGGAGCTACCATGGAGAAGGCACTTCATCTTGGTCAGTGGTGACGTCACAGTACCGGTGCAGTCGGTTGCCGGTGCCTGGGCGTCACCATTAAAAAATTTTTTAAAAAAATTTTCTTCTGCGCATGCCCAGAAGCCGAGCTTCCGGCACTGCGCATGCGCTGCCTTCCTACCCCACAGTGAGTCCAAGCAGGGGAGGATGGCTGAGGGAGCGCGTGAGACGCTGAAAGAATGGGCAGCAGGAGCTATTTCCATTCCCCTCCCTTCAGCAGTCCGAGAAGCCACGAACGCGCGGTGATGATCCTAGGCATTTTCGCACATTCGAGGCTTCTCGAGTTGCTGAGGGGAGGGGGAACGGGCGGCAGGAGCCTAGGATCATCAAATGGGGAGAAGCATTCAGGCCACACGGAGCCTCCTAGAAGAACCGCTGCCGTGGTCTTGCTGCTCCCGCTGTGGGGGGCTGTGTTGCGGGTGGGCAATCCCCTCCCGCTTCTCCGGCCGCTGCCAAGCTCCCGAGGCCCATGCCCATGGTCACATGGCTGGCAAGCCACACCCACAAAATAAGCCATGCCCACAGAGTGGTAGTAAAAAAATTAGGAACCCGCCCCTGATCTTGGTCCTACTAGATGTACCTCCTTAGGGCGCACAGCATTTCTTGCCTCCGTGGTATGGTAAGTCATCTAGATATGACCGGGAGAAGGCAGCCCTTCAAATATTGCTAATTTTGCTAATAACTCTTTGGCAATGCCAGGTTTTGTTCTTTGTGGGAGTCTGAGGTACTGTATACATAGTCACAGATCTTTCTATGAGTGTTCTGTCCCCAGTTATGAACGTATCAAAAACGCACCGTTGGAACGAAGTTAGTTTAATTAATGAACCACTGCTAATAACTGGCTTAGCAGTGGCGAAACACACAAATCAAAAGAAACAATATTTTCATTCAGAAAGTCAGCTGCTAATTTGTCTTCATTAGCAGCTGGCGTAAGTTCAATCAGTCTTAACTCAAAACAAAGCAATTAGTTCTGGTTATCTCACGTCCAAAGGCTTGGCAAAATGCCCAGAAGTCTTTGTTGATAAGAAATCCGAAGCAGAGAAACAGATATTCACAAGACGATGCACAATAAATACCGGAGTCTGAACTATTGTTTCCTGCAGCTTTCCAGCTGCCGCTACTGTTCTTAAATAGTCTAGGGAAGTGGCCAATTAGCCCCAAGTCTTACTCCCAAGGAGACCTCCTCCAGAGTAATCATTCCTGTCTCTTGGCAGCCACTGGCACCGAGTCCTCGCCAGCCTCCTCACTGTCCGACTCGGGTGCCAGCTGTGCAGGCCGCTTACGGGCCACAACAATGAGGTTCAAACCCTCTCTTGCTCTGGTCAACCACCAAATTTTAGATGACTATTTACAGTGCAATAGCTTTGGGACCCCTCCAGGCTCAGGTGTTCAGGAGTATCTTAGGAAGTGATATATAAAGTCTGTATTTCTCGGGGTATGTGGGCAGTGTCTTTCAAGCTTGGCAACTTTAAGACTTAAGACTTTAAGAACTCTTAAAGTTGTGCTGGCTGCGGAATTCTGAGAGTTGAAGTCCACACCTCTTAAAGTTGCCAGGGTTGAGAAATACAGGTACATGCAGCCTCTTTTAAATCCTTGCCTCACTTAAATCTTAATTTTCATGTACTGTTTTTAATCTTTTATTGTACACCGCCTGGAGTCCCTCTGTGAAGGAGATGGATGGTTCCAAAATGCAATGAATGAATGAATGAATGAATGAATGAATGAATGAATGAATGAATGAATGAATGAATGATATTCTTAAACTCTCTGGTTCCACGGTAGAGAGGCTGGATGCAGTAGGAGTCACTTTCAAGCATACATAAAATTGGCATCAATTGATTACGTTTTACCACTTTAAAGGTTCTTTCCTCATATTATGGATACTCTTTATTGACTCTTTAATCCCTTCTCTCTTCTTTTAAATTTATTCCCACTAGAGTTTTGTGAACTTTTAAGAAGTACGTGTGGTTAATGTGCAAAAAAAAAAAGCATTCACTGCCTTTCAAAAAAAAAACCATTAATCACAAACCTTCAGAGCAGAAACATTATTAATAACAAAATCGATGATCAGAAGAGGCGATGCGATAAAAAAAGATTCAGAAGCAAATTAATAACTAAACCTCTCTATGGGGGCATTTTAAAATAGACAGGCTATAATAGAAAAGCATCTTGCTTCTTGTGGGGGGATCATTTTTGCCTCAATGTGAAAGATAGATCATTCAACGGGAGTCCCATCAATCCAAAAAAAATGACAAAGTTCATTAATGCTGTTTTCCAATGCTGTCCATATGTAAAAGTCCCGAGTTCCAAAAAGCTAAAGCACTGAACCCAGAAGCACCAATAACTATTAGAAAGATTCCAGAAGATCTGCATTGATCTTCAAAACTTGAGATCTCGCACCTGTCATGGTGAAAAAAACAAACATTTCAACAACAACAAAAAGTGTCAAGCCCAGGGAAATCAGGAGTTTCAGACAGTTTAAATGAATATAATATTTATTGCAAGCTTAAGCTCCACACACACACCCCAAAAATTGAAACTACCGTATTTTTCGGAGTATAAGACGCACCTAGATTTTAGAGGAGGAAAACAAGGAAAAAAGTATTCTGAACCAAATGGTGTAGTAATATATTATTTAATAAAATACCAGTGTAGCAGAATACTTTTTACAACCATGTGTATTTTTTACAACCATGTATACTTTTTGCAAACTTCAAACTTGACAGCTTTAAGACTAGTGGACATCAACTCCCAGAATTCCTCCTCCAGTCATGCTAGCTCAGGAATGGGAGTTGAAGTCCACAAGTCTTAAACTTGCCAAGTTTAAAGACCCTTGCACCCTTAATCCCTAATCCAGGGATCTTCAAACTTGACAGCTTTAAGACTAGTGGACGTCAACTCCCAGAATTCCTCTTCCAGTCATGCTAGATGGGGTAATTGGAAGGCAGAAACGCCCCAATTTTTGCAAAAAACGGCCCATTTTTCGCTCATTTTTTTGCAAAAACAGGGCATGCAGAAGGTTTGGGAAGCCTGCAGAGCACTCCTAGGGGGTGGGAGAAAGCAAAAACACCCCCATTTTTGCAAAAAATGGCCTGTTTTTCACAAAAATAGGATGCGGGGGAGGGGCTTTAGGAAGCCAAAAATTGCTGTATTCGGTGTATAAGACGCACCGACATTTCCACCCTCTTTTGGGGGACAAAAAGGTGCATCTTATACTCTGAAAAATATGGTAAATTGAAACAATCTTGGAGGGCAAACCACTGCCAAAAGCTTAAGCTCTTTACAAAAATCTGACCTACTAATGGTCAAGGGAAATGAGCGGGAATTAAGAAGGCAGTCAAGGTGGGCACGCAGGGACTCGTGATTTATGACGCGTTTAACCTCTCCATCAACAATTTCAAGATGTGCACATAAGTAAAGGCAACAGAAGCCCTAGCACTCTTTTCACCTGATTTTTAATATATTCTGCTTAACACATCTATTGCCAAGTGTTTTATAGTAGCCCTAAACATAGGCAAATTAAATTAAAGATATAAAGTTGACATTTCCAGACTGCAATTAAGCAGAACACCTTAGGTATTCATTCTACTGGTTAAGAACAGTGGGGCTTTGATTTGCAGTTACCAAGGGTACTTCAGACAAGTACCTATCATTAGGGGAGAAAATGAATAGGACAAGCTTTTAAAGGAGATTAGGCTCAGCAAGAAAAAAATAATTGTGAGGGGAGAGGGGGGGAAGCCACTTGCAAATCAGTATTTCAAATGAAGGCAGTGGAAAAAAGCTACCCAACTTTCAAAAACAGTAGAGACCACTGTCTAAATTAGAAGGAAAGGAAAGCCTTCACTGAAATAAGATGTTGATCCACTTGGTGAAGGTGATGACTTAGAAACTAGGACAGGGGTGGGCAAACTATGGTTCTTTGAGGACCTGTGGACTTCAACTCCCAGAATTCCTGACCCAGCCATGCATGCATGGCTAGCTCAGGAATTCTGGGAGTTGAAGTCCACAGGTCCTCAAAGAACCATAGTTTGCCCACCGCTGAACTAGGAGATGGTGAATTCTAGTCCCACCTTAAGCATGGAAGCCCATCAGTAGGAAACAGTGAGTTCTAGTCCCACCTTTAGGCATGAAAACAGGCTGGATCGCGATGGGCCAAGCACCAGAAGATTGTGAGTTCTAGTCCTACCTTAGGCATGAAAGCCAGCTGGGTGACTTTGGGCCAATCACCAGGAGACTGGGAGTTCTAGTCCCGCCTTAGGCATGAAAGCCAGCTGGGTGACTTTGGGCCAATCACCAGGAGACTGGGAGTTCTAGTCCCGCCTTAGGCATGAAAGCCAGCTGGGTGACTTTGGGCCAATCACCAGGAGACACAGTGAATTCCAGTCCCGCCTTAAGCATGAAAACTGGCTGGGTGACCTTGGGCCGGTCCCTCTCTCTCAGCGAAATTCACCTCACAGGGATTTTTGTTATGGGCATAATAGGAGGAAGGAGGAGTATTATTATGCATGTTTGCCACCTTGAGTTACTGACAAAGTAATAAAGGCGACATAGAAGAACACTAATAAATAATAAATAAATAAATAAATAAATAAAAATAATAAATAAATAAATAAATAAATAAATAAATAAACCAAGATCATCTGCACTGCATTGGAAAGACTGTGCATAAAAATGAAATTATAAACGACTCTTTGAAGGAAAGAGCCAGGACTATGGAAAATACCATATTTTTCGGACTATAAGACGCACATTAGCTTTAGAGGATGAAAACAAGAAAAAAAAATCTGCCTCTGCCTCCACCGCCCATTCGCCACCGTGGCCCATTCGCCATGCCCCGTTCGCCACCGCGCCTCGTTCACCGCAGCCTGTTCGCCACCGATTGCCACAAATGGGTGTCGGCAGCAATAGGCACACAATATTTGAGTGGCGCGGTGGCCTAGAGGTGGAGCTCTCACCTCACAATCAGGAGGCTGTGAGTTCGATCCTAGGTAGAGGCAGATATTTCTCTCTCTGGGCACAGTGAGAATACATTTGCTGAACAAAACTCCGCATTGGTGACAGGAAGGGCATCCGGCCATTAAAACACCCTGCTAGCTCCATTCAGTTGCCCAGACTCCACCCCGCAAGGGATTATGGGGTCATTGAAAGATGATGATGATGATGAAGAGAAAGGCAGAAAATTTTAAAAGACATGGAAGACCTCTGAAGTGTTAGAAAAAGATCAAAGTAGCCAGTTTAAAATTCCCAATAATCGCTGATAAATTCCAACATGAACCTAACACACTTGGTCTAAAAACATATTAATGCTCAGACAGAAAAGCATTTAAAACCTCACTCAGTTCCGTCCAAAAATTGTAACAATCTGTCAGAAGTAATTATCGTATTTTTCGGAGTACCTTAGTTTTTGGGGAGGAAAATAGGAAAAAATCTTCCTACCAGGTATTCATCTGGCTAACGTCCTTAGTCTGGTCAGCTTCAGCACATTATTTTATCCCCTGGTTAGGTCTTAAAAAAATCTTATTCAGAGAGAGTAACAATGAAAGAGCCTGCAAGCCAGTAAGAGCTGGGAAGATCTGTTAGCACCTGGTTAGGGCTAGAAAAAAACTTATTCGGAGCAAGTAGAGCAATGAGAAAAAACCCTGCAAAGACTTAGGGCTGGAAAAACCTTCTTTGGAGAGAGTAACAATGAAAGAGCCTGCAAGGTAAGAGCTGGGAAGATCGTTAGCATCTAGTTAGGACTGGAAAAAAAGCTCCGAAAAAGCTACATTCAGAGTATAAGACGCACCCAAATTTTCAGCCACTTTTAGGGAGGAAAAAGGTGCATCTTATACTCCAAAAATACGGTAAGTACTGTAGCATGCACTGTGAATCAATCAGCTTTTTAAAAGGCACTATGTAAAAAAAGTCTTAACCAAATCAAACCCACTGATTTCAGATATCACATTGCATTCATGGAAGAAAATGCAAGCACAGAATGCGAAAGAAAAGATGCAGCAACCTGATCAAATCAAAAGACTCAGCGGGGAGTTACAACATTTTAAAATGCTAAATCCAATGATAGAAATAAATCCAAAAAAGGGGGGGGGAGGTTTTTTTTTTTTACACAAAATGCCATCACTTTGACAATGAGCACCAGCACAGCTTGAATATAACCCATGCATTGCTCTGCGCCTATTCTCTTGTTTCGGTTAACGTTATTTTTAAAATATTTCCTATCTAATTTGTGGAAAGTTCAGACTGAGCACCAATGCATGGTAAAGCCAAGATTTTAAAATATGTTCATCAGTTGCTATGGTAACAGCATCCTGCACTGAATCCTGATGTTGTTATAATTGACCATCTTTTACAGAAAAGGCAATTTTATATTTAATTATTCAGGGTGTTAAAAGTACTATAAATGATTTATTCCTTATTTATTCCTGGTGTTCATTTATTTGTCTTTTTTTTTCTCTGAGTTTTGTTCAGTTACTTCAATTTGTCGTCGTCTTTGGAATCCTAGACGTGGGAATTATTGAGCCAAAACCAAGAGACAGGATCTGTGTAATTAATAAAGCTATTCAGATATGCCAACCTCTCTCTATTATATTTTCAAAGAGCCATGAAAACATGGTTTGAAGATCGTTCAGCCCAGATGATTGACATATCAAGGCCTTGTGGTTATTTTCTATCAGTTTTTTAATGTCTTAATTTTATGCAATTATTTCATCGCCACTCAGAACTTTTGGAAACCGAGCAACATGCAAACAGAAGTAATTAACAAACAAACCTCTTTCAATTACTTCTTTCATAGAAAAAGATAATTAAATGCATCACATTCTTTTAACTAAAAAGGCTTAACTGATTTGGCATGGAAATAATCATAGACTGGGCCTATTCATGTAGAAAGTAATATGGTTGGTGTCTAGCCAAAAAAATATAATACAGAGAATTTGGCACTGGTAATTTTTATTTTTCTGTTTTACTTGTTGCAAACAGAAAACTAGCCTATCCTAGACAAAATTTTCAGACCTTTTCCCACTGCTAACCTAGTTTTATACAGTCACCGCACAGGACAGATCTCAATGGAAAGACTTCAATTTAAATTGGACGAGTCCTTTTTGGCAACTTCAGCCTTCAATTACCCAATCCTGTGGTTTCTGCACAACTGACAAGGCAATTTCCTATGTTGCAAAGTGATTTTAGTATTTTTTAGCCATTGTCACAGCCCCTTCTAACAGCAAAAGTGTCAAGAAGAAAGCTTGTATTTTTCTAATCTACACATACACACACAGTTATAAATTACAATTGATCTAGGAAATAATTGTCTTTTATTGCCAAGAATAATCAGCAGATTTTATTAGTTGGCCCACTGGTAAGCAATCCTTTGGACAAAGCTCCTAGGATGATATACAGAAGTACAAAATTAAAGATTACAATAAAAGCAGAGGTCAATTAAATATAATTTAACAAAGAATGAAAGTATGCCAAATTCTAAAACTAACTAATGCTAGGAAAAACCTGACTAGTAAAATATACACCAAGTTGAAAGATTTGAAGTTAAGGTTTAGAACATAAGTTTGAAAACTAGAAAATGATATAGAAAATAATAAAGACACAATCTAGAAAACTAGAAATAAGTGTGTTTTGTTTGCCTTTTATACAACATAAACCTTCAAACAAAATTAAGTTGTTGTCATGAAGAATATTCTGATAAGACAATAGATAGTACAGCTGTATTTACTTTAAGAGCTATAAAAATTAGGAAACAAATGGGGTTGATTGTTGATACCTGTATGGAAGTTCTACTGATTAAGTAATTCAAAGATGCCTAGTTTAATGTATCATCATTACATAAATGTGTTCTATTTATGTTGTAACATGCAGTTTGAATAACTTGAAGGCATTTTTAAGCACTGGCTTTGGCTATTTTACCTTAATGCAGGTTATTTTAAGGCTACATTGCTCAAGGCAGGTAGGATGGTCATTTATTCTCTTCCTGCAACAGCAGCATTGACGAGACTAAATAATTTGTTTAGAGGACACTGTCTATAGATAGTCCTCGACTTACAACAATTCATTTAGTGACCATTCAAAGTTGCAACGCCACCAAAAAAAGTGCAGTGGTTAGAACGCTATATTGCAAGCTAATTCACTGTTCACTGCCAGGAGTTTGATTCTGACTGGCTCCAGGTTGACTCAGCCTTCCATCCTTCCACGGTGAGTAAAATGAGGACCCAGATTGTTGGGGGCAAGATGCTGACTCTGTAAACCGCTTAAAGAGGGCTGTAAAGCACTGTAAAGCGGTATATAAGTCTAAGTGCTATTGCTATTGCTACTCTATTCTATTCTAAATTCTATTTTTTATTCTATTCTATTATTCCATTCCATTCTATTCTAAATCTTATTCTACTCTACTCTACTCTACTCCTGTTCCTGTTCCTGCTCCGCCCCGTCTTATCCTATTTTCTATCCTATTTTCTATCCTATTTTCTATCTGATTCTATCCTATCCTGTCCTGTCCTGTCCTGTCCTGTCCCGTCCCGTCCCGTCCCGTTCTATTCTATTCTATATTTTATTCTATTCCATTCCATTCCATTCCATTCTATTCTAAATCTTATTCTATTCTATCCCATTCCATTCCATTCTATTCTATTCTATATCTTATTCTATTCTATATCTTATTCTATTCTAAATCATGTTCTATTCCTATTCTATTCCTATTCTATTCCTATTCCTATTCCTATTCCTATTCCTATTCCTATTCCTATTCCTATTCCTATTCCTATTCCTATTCCTATTCCTATTCCTATTCCTATTCCTATTCCTATTCCACTCCACTCCACTCCACTCCACTCCACTCCACTCCATCCCTATCCCTATCCCTATCCCTATCCCTATCCCTATCCAATATCCTATATCTCGGTCTCTGAGAAATGCATTTTCAAGACTTGGCTCTGTTTTAACTCATTAGCTGCTCCCTAAATGTTTGGGCTTGGGATTTAAGTGGAATGTACAATTAGCGAGACAACATAAGAAACCGTCCACTTACCTGTAGGCCAAGGCCAGGGCCCAAACACACGCAGCACAATAAAGACTATCATGGATTTTTGCAGTCTGATTCTCACTGCAAGTTTTTGTGGGGAAAAGACCGGTGGTCGGACTTTGGAAAACTAACACCGTTGCCTTGACTGCCAAGAGAAACAAAGAAACGTACAAATTATTATCTAAACTGTTTTCAAACTTAAGTATCTTTTTTTTCCCATGAGGTAAAAACTCCTCTATGAATAAGGTGAGAAATATACCCTCAAAAGTACATTGTTGTTAATTTCCCATGAGAGTTACTTCTCCCCCTACCGTTTCCTTTAAAAAAATCTATATTCTTGGCAATGTGAGTTGATTTTGGTTCCCTAAGCTTTGTCTACCCTATTAAAAAGTAGCATAACTGTTATAGCTTCCTTCACTAGAAGTTCCTTGAGGCGCCCTGAAAAACACACAACCAAGAACTGCAGCACCTGAGGAAAATCAAAGTGACATTTTCTCTGAAACTTGGGAATAAAAATGTCTGGAAAATGTCCCATTTGACTGGAATGTTACAGAGGATTTATAACAACCTGTTCTACTGAGGACCAAAATCCTTAGAGATATTTTGTGGATAAAGACATTTACTAAAGGAAGATACAGGTAGTCCTTGACTTACAACCATTCATTTAGTCACCGTTCAAAGTTACAGCTCCTCACAAAGTGATTTATGACCATTTTTCACACTTATGACTGTTGTAGCATCCCCACCGTCACATGATCAAAATTCAAACACTAGACAGATGATGAATTTTTGACGGTTGCAGTGTCCCGGGGCCACGTGATCCCCTTTTGCGACCTTCTGACAAGCAAAGTCAATGGGGAAGCCAGATTCACTTAACAACCGTGTTACTAACTTACCAACCGCAGTGATTCACTTAACAACGGTGGCAGGGAAGGTCGTAAAATGGAGCAAAATTCATTTAACAACTGTCTCGCTTAGCAAGAGAAATTTGGGGCCCAATTGGGCTCATAACTCAAAGGATATCTGTAATGAATAGGACCAACACTCAAAATGGATGCTGACAGCCATTTTCTCTTTCACTTTTCTTCTCTTGGGCTCATCTTTTCTCTTTGTGAGACCTATCCTGTACTCTCTTTTGTTATTTATTAATATTTTTAAAAAAATATTATTTATTTTGACACCAATTCTTAAAAAAATTAAACAATGCAAAAGTGAAATGAAAGGAACAGAAAAGTTGGAAACATGAGAAGCTGGTGAAATCAATTTGACAAATTTATCGTCCACCCTGCAGAGTGGTGAGGGCATTCACACTTTCTTCTTCCCAAATAAAAACAGAATATTTTAGCATGCATTTGTTGTAAAGCTCTCCTAAGAAACTAGACATGTGAGAGTTTGATGGCATTTATTATTTGATGCTTTTGGTCTTGCAGCCATATCTTTCCATCAAACATAAAAAAAATTCTTTAGTAATTTGTAAATACTTTCAGTCATTAAACAGTAACAATTCAAGTGTTACGGAAAGGTACACACTATTTATTGCCCAATTGTGATTTCTGATTACACCAACCATTTTGGAGAAGTTTGCAAACCTCTCTCCTTTTGAAAATTATTATTATTTATTTACTTAGGCTTTATATAAATTGAGATTTGTATTGAATGGTGTGAAGGAAGTCAACAATTGTTCTTGAGAAATTAACATCAAGGCTAAACATTCCACCAATCAGTCAATATTCCTTTTGAAAGTCATTTATAACTCCTACATGAGGAAGTAGTTGGGGGAAAGACAGTATCGTTTTTAAAAACAAATCACAAACCAGGTTCAGAAGAAGAAAGTGCATTTCTTAAAACACAGCATTTCCGAAATAATTATATTCACTCCACCATTATGGCAAGCAAGATGTTGTACAGTTAGTTTCTTGCTTATTTTCCGGATAATCGGAAAAAGTAACTGTATGGCCATGATCATTACTAATATTAAGCATCATGTGAAAATAA
Organism: Diadophis punctatus similis; assembly: GCA_023053685.1. NCBI lineage: Eukaryota > Metazoa > Chordata > Lepidosauria > Squamata > Dipsadidae > Diadophis > Diadophis punctatus. The sequence goes on from JALIGW010000015.1 coordinate 1,704,007, forward strand.
TCTTGTCTACGGGTAATTATTGGAGGAAACAAATCAACAGCAGCGCATAATGAATATGTGAATTTTTTATGATCCCAATTACATTTATGACAAGAACATAACATGATCTATCTTTGCTCTCTCAACTTTCTCAAAGTGGAAAATAATTTTGTGTGACTTACCTATACAATAGTAATGATCCAATTTATCCCACAGACTCTCCGCATCTGGGCTTAGCAGATCAATACTTTTCATGGGCTCGTATACAGAGCCTAAAGGAAGAAATTAGGAGGTCTCGATTACAATCACAGCAAAGAAATGAAAACAGAATTACATGTCTTCTGAAAGTATTCTCAAGTATGCTTTCATTTACTTCTATTGAGTTATTTGCGTTCAGCTGTTATGTCTCACTTTTCCAAAAGGTAACTAGGAGAATCCACGGAAATAAACACACAGCATTCGGTTAAATGTTTATTGTGTGGAGAAAAAGAGAAAAACCTCTTTTTAGAATTCTTCTTTGCAGGAAAATACCCGGTCGGTATTTCCTGCATATTGAGAAATTCGGTATGAAGTATGAATAACAACTTATGCAATCCAATCAAAACATTGAACCAACTCTGCATCAGCTTACAGTATGCAGTCAAGATGAATAAAGAATAGCCGAGATGAAAAAGATTATTACTGAAGTATTAAAAGATCTATAAAACACTCTGAAAGAATCAGCAAATAATACATATGTGGTGACCAATCTTGCAAAATAAATTTAGGGCAACTGTCGTGCATTCCAGGAGTTACTCTTTAATGCTCTCCGCAGTCTCACAACGCATAACGACAACTTGCGATGGAATGAGGAATCAATCAAGATGCACTTGAATGTTCAGTTGATATGTCCCATAAGTGCTTTTCAAAAGGCAACTGCACTTTCTTGGGTTTTCCTTGAAAACATTTCGCTTCTCACCCAAGAAGCTTCTTCAGTTCTGACTGAATGGTAGGGAATAGAAGGATTTGTTTATTCCCACCATTCAGTCAAAATTGAAGAAGCTTCTTGGATGAGAAGCGAAATGTTTTCAAGGAAAAAAATAATAAAGGTCCAGTTGCCTTTTGGGAAAAGCACTTTTCGGACAACCGTGACCTGGGTGATTGAGTATCTCCGTAGACATTCAGTTGATTTGGTTGACAATGAGTTGAAACTAATTTTTACATCAATCAGATAACATGGAAATTAGCCCAGTATCTTCAAATCTTTTATGGGTCTAATTTTATGAATCCTTGGTGCTTCTCTATATACAAAGAAAAATCTGACCTTTCTCATCTCAAACATCACCTTCTATTTTCATATTCTTTTATAATGAGGTCACTTGAGGAAGAAAAGGGGTATCGACAGAAGCCCTTTATTTATATGAATTTATTAAAAACAGGCTTCCTTTTTCGGCTCTTGACCACACATTATTTACTGTGACCTGTTTCACTTAAGGAGAACTCTGAATGAAAAGGCGTTCCACGGGAGAAATTCCCTCTTCAATGACAACACGTAACAAAATGCCCTGATCCACTACAACAAATAAAATCTCGAATCTTCACATAAAGATTTTTAAAAAGGTTTATCCTTTATTTCCAATTAGAAGTCGAGAATACAGCAGGCAAGATGATAATTTTCAAGATTATCGTTTGCTTGAATGTGCTATTGCTGGACAACTATTGAGATTTTACGGCATGGAAGTATAAGGAAGTATAAAAAGTATTAAAAAATCTTGTATTTTTTCTGTTGTACGCCGCCCGGAGTCCTCCGGGAGTTGGGCGGCATATAAGAAACACCAATAAATAAATAAATAAATAAATAAATAAGGGAGCTCAAGTTTAGGGGTATTTTTGAGCGAGAGAAAGAAATACTTCTTCACAACTGCATCGTGCATTCTACCTCACTAAATATTTCTATTTCAAAGTACCCTGAAAACATCTACTAGATTACTGGTTATTGAACATTTTGGTCTCAGGATCCCTTTCTATTCTTAAAAAAAAATGGTTGAAGATTCCTAAGACGTTTGGTTTATGTTTATTTATTTTATTTTATTTTAGTGTTCTTATATGCCGCCCTACTCCCTGGGGACTCAGGGCGGCGTACAACATTTAAAGAACAACTAAACAATATAAAAATTAAATAACAGTTTAAAATGAATTTTAAAAAACATACAAAATCATACATATGTGGGGGAGACCTAAGATGTGAAATTGTCTCAAAGCCCCGCCTGCAGGAAGAGCCATGTCTTAACGGCTTTTCAGAAGGCCAGCAAGGTGAGGAACAATTATGTGGATTGTTATCTATCAAAATTTACTGTGCTAGACATTTAAACCAAAAAAAGAAAGTTAAAATATTTAATTATTTGACGTTGATGAACTCCTGAAACTGCTGTAAGGCTCCCCAGACCACACTTTGAGACACTACTCTAGATCAATCCTACAAGGACAAGAACAGAAATATCCTGTTGAATATTTATTTGTGGGATTTATATACCGCCTCACAGCGCAAGCATTCTCTAAGCTCTAACTCATCTAATATGATGCATCTCATGGCAACATTGATTATTTTAAAGCAGGGCTCTTCAAACTTAGCAACTTTAAGATTTGTTGACTTCCAATTCCCAGAATTCCCCAGCCAGCATTCTGGGAGTTGAAGTCCACAAGTCTTAAAGTAGCCAAGTTTGAAAGCCCCTGGTTTCAAATGCAAGCAGTCTCTTGGAAAATAGCACTGGTTGGTTTCATCCTAGATACAAGGGCTACGTTAAAAAGCTTCTCATGAATCTCAGATTAAATTACTTTAGGCCGGCTTCTTTCCCCTTGCCATTTTATTCTACAGAATCAATTATTAATAGAGAAGCCCTAGTACTATATCAATAGATACATTAATTAAATTAACTCTACAATTCCCTTACAGCACTCCCAACACGGGTTTGAGCCACAGACGTGATGTAATTGGAAAATCACGGAAGGACTCATTTTGTGGGGAAGGGAAAATGAAGTCAACTAATTTCTCAGGACTTGATAATTTTCTAAAGCCAAAGATAAATATATAATTTATCAGAATTAAATATCATTCCAACTACTAGTAGTATAATCCTGCCCATCATCGCACCCATAGTCACTTGATTGAGATGGGGGGATATAGGAACTGAATAAACAAATAAAACTAAGACAAATAAGCAGTAATCAATAAAAATATAACAAATATTACTGAAAAAAGCAAGTATGTTTACAGAACTCTACTCCTAGGGTGGTTCGTGGTAACAGCCTTGGGGGAGGGAAGATTCTATTTAAGGATGGTTCTATAGGATTGCTCCCTGTTTTTTTCCTTCTCTCAGATTTTTCACACAAAGCAGTTAATGATAATCTTCCTATATTGATGAAATTGCCTTGCAACCAATATTAATACTGAATTACATGTGAGTTTGCTTGATTTTTGTGTCAGAAACACCGAGGCCCTTCCGGGTTGAAAGGCTTAGCCAGTGATATCACTACTGCCCAGGGATGCCCAGTTAGAAGCTCTTTTCATGTCCCTATTAATATGCCCACCAAAGTGGGCATATCTATCTATCTATTTGCAATTACTCACTTTTGAACTGCTACATCAGCAGTAGCTAGAGCGAAGGCTAGGAGCTCACCTCGTCATGTAGCAGCTCTCGGGTCTCGAACAAGGGCTTTCTGGTTGTCAACCCAGCGTCCTAACCACTTAAGCTACTGTGCTCCTTACATGTGAGTACCTTCAACTTCACTGCAATATTTCTGCACAGGAGTTCCCAAGATAAGCATCTGAATTAGATTAGGATGGTGTGTTGTATGCAGGTAGTCCTTACTTAGTAATGGCTTCGGATAGTGACTGTTCGCAGTTACAACAATGATGAAACACTAACTTTGTGACCAATGCCTGCATATATGACCTTCACAGCATCTCTTTCATGCATTCACAAGTACAGTCATAATACATTGTCCTGTGAAGGGTCCTTGGGGTTCTCTGAGCTTGGTGGTTTTCTTGCAGATGTTTCATGGCCCAAACTACCGTATTTTTAATTTATAAGACGCACCGGAGTATAAGACGCACCTTAGTTTTGGGGGAGGAAAATAGGGGGGAAAAATCTACCTACCAGGTATTCATCTGGCTAGCATCCTTAGTCTGTTCAGCTTCAGCACATTATTTTATCCTCTGGTTAGGGCTGAAAAGCACTGCTTTTTCAGAGGGAGTAGGAATGAAAACAAGCCTGCAAAGACTTAGGGCTGGAAAAAAACTTCTTCGCAGGGAATAGGAAACTGGGAAGATCATTAGCACCTCGTTAGGGCTGGAGAAAAAAGCTTCGAAAAAGCTACATTCGAAGTATAAGACGCACCCAAATTTTCAGCCTCTTTTAGGGAGGAAAAAGGTGCATCTTATACTCCGAAAAAAACGGTAGGTAACATCATCAGCGCTAGCCTGATGATGTTACCTAGACTGGGTCATGAAACGTCTGCAAGAAAACCACCAAGCTCAGAGAGCCCCAAGAACTCCTCATTTTGACCCTGAGCTAAAAATATTCTCTTTTATCAGTACATTGTCCTGTGCGAAATCACGACAGTCGTGGTCATGTCATTTTTCTCTTAGTGACTACTTACTGACCGAATTGTGCTCACTTATACTACGGCCATTACTGATAGTAGTAGAGAGTGTTGGCCTATAGATATTTAAGTAACCATTTTTCTAAAATGTGAATGGCGTACAACAGTGCTGAAACATGGAAACTATGCATAACAGAGTGGAATATAGTAAATAATGACAGGTTAGTGCTGCAAAACATATACTTACAAGGATGTCTGCCATCTGCAGCCCACGTAGAAATAAAACATCTGTTATTACAATAAAAGGATTGCCTCTGTTTCTCTTATCATTTTAGGAAGATAATGCCACTTTCGATATATTCATTTAACACATTCAGCTGTTCTAATCCACATGATAGTAGCAGACATGCACTGACCCCATTTTCAGCATCTTCAAGAAACCAAAGTGTTATCTCACTTTCATCAGCCTCCTTTACCCAAGGTCACCATTGGAAACTGATAAAGGATTTCTTCCTTAGACTAAGATTTAACTTGAGCAACAACTGCTTATCCTTATTTATCCTTGTTTTCAGCTTTGTCATCCATCCTTTATGTAGTATGCTTACCAGTTGCTTTGCTGAATGGGACAATTTGGTATGGCCAACTCTTTGCAGCCAACTCGCGGTGGCCAGCTCACTGTGGGACAATTCAACAATTCAATTTACTGTAAGTATTTAAAATAATTTTTAAAATAATTTTAATTTTTTGTCATTTACATTTTTATTTTGTCCCTCTTTTGGCATCCTTTAATGATTTTATTCCACCATTTTTTTCAATATTAGTGTAACTCTTGTCCTGCAATGAGTTGGCCATGGTGAGTTGGCCGTGATGAGTTGGCTGTGGTGAGTTGGCCATGGTGAATTGGTGGTGAGTTGGCCGTGGTGAGTTGGCCATGGTGAGTTGGCCATGATGAGTTGGCCATGGTAAGTTGGCCGTGGTGAGTTGGCCGTGGTGAGTTGGCCATGGTGAGTTGGCCATGGTGAGTTGGCCATGGTGAGTTGGCCATGATGAGTTGGCCGTGGTGAGTTGGCCGTGGTGAGTTGGCCATGATGAGTTGGCCGTGGTGAGTTGCCGTGATGGGTTGGCTATGGTGAGTTGGCCGTGGTGAGTTGCCGTGACGAGTTGGCTATGGTGAGTTGGCCATGGTGAGTTGGCCTGTCAACTTGCAAAGCTTTTAAGTTGCCATAAGCAGGAGGGGGGAGAACTGACGGAGTTGTTGCTTGTCCTAACTGAAACTACATTCCACAAATGCCTTTTTTACTGATTGTGTCCTAGATTACCGGAGTCAGCAGGAGGGGTGTAGGTTTCACAGCCCGCCAACGTAGTTCATTGGAGAATGTGATTTATGACATGCCCAGGGAAGAGGGGGAAGACAGGGTCATAGAGGCATGTAACCTACATGAACTCAATGTCGCTCCTAATAAATGACTATATTTCTTTTGAAGCTTGGCTCGTGGCTCATGAATTAATTAGGGCATTTTTCGGAAACTTCACATGGCCATGGTGAGTTGCTGTGATGAGTTGGACATGGTCAGTTGGCCAAGGTGAGTTGGCCACACCGAGTTGTCCTAGACCTTCAAGGACTATCTTTCATTCCTACATGCTAAATATCCTTTAATTGCACCTGATTATTCCACTTTCTTAAATGGAAGGACATTTCCGTAATTTACCTTTTCATTGTTCTTGACCATGCAATGTCTTTTGTGTTTATGACATACAGTTGTGAATTATTGCTGTTTTATTGTTCCTAGTAATGTTTTCAGGGTTAGCTAGCCAATGATGCCATTAAAGTTAATTATCATTTAACCCATCTGGAGTTCAGAATCAAATATAAAGGTTGATGTTAATCAGGTAGTTTCAATATAAAGAACCCAGCTTTCTAATGCTGCATTTCCCATATGAAAATAAACAGGAATACTTTGTGAATGTAAAACATACACATACAATAATAGCAAACTGATCCTTCCCATAAGTATAAGGATACATACCGATTTTTGGTGATAGATTTTAATCAAAAACAATTGAAATGGACAACATATATCATTAAATACGTCAAACAACTCTGCTTAATAAATCCTGGATTGAACTTATATTTACTTATTTAGTTAGATTTACTGTTCCCCCAGTAGACCCAACCATTCTACAGCAACCAATGTATGTCATCAAGATAGGAATATAACTCCATTACAAATGAAGCACACAGAGATAACACACACATTTCTGTCACTGCTTATCTTCAGGAGACGCAAGGGAATATATCATGAAAAAAATGTTTTGCTACCCATCCCTTCCCCAATACTCAGTTTAAAAGGGGGGGAAACCCCCAAAGCACTTTAAAACTCCTATCAACATCTTTGAAAATCAGCATGTGTAAAATATACAAGAAACTGTTATTTTGGATAGGCTGCTGCGATATGTTCCCATTCAAATGACAGTCCCTGGGAAGGGGGAAGAGGTAGTGTGCAGCATGTCATAACAGCGGAGGAAGCAAATGTATAACAACTCCCACAACTAGCAGACATGACATTTTGTGACCTTATGACCTGCCATACTGGCAGAGACGTCCCAGCGGCTTCGTGAGGTCATAGAGCAGGCCCTCGTTCTAACTAGAGACACGACCTCAGATCAACCACCCACGAACTGCCAAAGGTTCACTTCATTCAGAGAGACAGGGGGGAAGAGAGGGAGAGAGAGGGAGGGAGGGAGGGAGGGAGGGAGGGAGGGAGGGAGAGAGGGAGAGGGAGAGGGAGAGGGAGAGGGAGAGGGAGAGGGAGAGGGAGAGGGAGAGGGAGAGGGAGAGAGAGAGAGAGAGAAATACCAAAGAAAATTGTGCAGAGTGAGATAGAAAAGCTGTAATTTTTATTTGGGGCATATTTTAAGTAGGTCTCAAGGGACACAAACAGAAAGTCAGAAACTACACAACTCCAAAAAAAGGCATTCAGAAAAAGACAGCTGAAGCAATAAAAGCCTTATAATTTAGAAATCTAATCCCTGCATGTAATTGTTTTACTAGCAAAGAGGTAGTGATTGGTGCAAAAATTGGGGAAAAGCAAAACCTCCAAAAATCATGGCTGGATTTTCATGTTTAATTTAAGAAAAAGAAGGGGTGACATGAGAGCAGTCTCCCAATATTTGAGGTGCTGCCACAAAGAAGAGGGGGGTCAACCTATTCTCCAAAGCACCTGAAGGCAGGACAAGAAGCAATCGATGGAGACTAATCAAGGAGAGAACCAAGAACTAAGGAAAAATTTTCTGGCAGTGAGAACAATTAATCAGTGGAACAACTTGCCTCCAGTCCAGAAGTTGTGGATGCTCCAGCACTGGAAGTTTTTAAGAGGAGATTGGACAGTCATTTGTCTGAAATGGTATAGGGTTTCCTGCCTGAGCAGGGGGTTGGACTAGAAGACCTCCAAGGTCCCTTCCAACTCTGTTATTCCAGATTGAAAGTGAAGAGGATAAGTGCATTACCAACAGCCCCCTCTCTTCCCACCCAAGTAGGTCTGTTTATTAGCCTCTCACTTCTGGGATGCAAAAAGAAAAAAGAAAGAAAATTTTTGTGACTGCATGCCATGTATTGCAGACACCTTTCTTAACATTTCCTGGAAATTCAAAACTCTGACATTTCATCATTAAGCAGCATTCTCTCTGCTGCAGGGAAAGAAAACTGAAGGATAATGATCATATTCATAAGCTGAGTAAGGTGAGCTGATAAAACAAATTAAGGTGTTGTCCAAAAGAATGAGATTGAAACCTGTGATTGCTCATTTTTCATACTCCTCTTCCAATATAATGTAAAATCCTTTCATTATGTTCCGATAGGACACACTATCTTCCCGGCATCATTATCAGCTCCACAAATAACTTGTGAAAAAAATTTATATTGTATGCACAGCTAAATAATGAATGCCAGTGTTTGCTGGCTAGCTAAAGACGAGTGGTGGGCTATACGATAGTGGAGTTAAACTGCAGTTGCAAAAAAAAAACCCATCGCATTTTATCAAAGTTATTTTGCAGCTAGTAGAGTAAACCAACAATTCCAGCTAATGCAGTGGTTCCCAACCTGGGGGTCGGGACCCCTTTGGGGGTCGAATGACCATTTCCCAGGGGTCGCCCCACCATCCTCAGCTCCCCTCCCCCATGCCACAAGCCTGGCCATATTGGCTCAACTCGCCCGAGCCCTCCGATTGGTCGGGAGAGGTGCCATTCGGTGAGAGGCGTTTGTGACGCCTGGCGGCCGAGCTGTAACGGCATCAGCTAAGGGGCGGGATGTCACAGGATTGCGCGCTGGAGAGTACAAGGCGATGTTTAAGACATCTGTGGCCGCCCCTGTCTCCTGCTCGCAGCGGCAATTTCTTCCCGCTGGTGTTGAAGGGAAAGGGAGTCAAGGGAGGGAACGGCCAGCCAACGACCACTTAAGTTTCACAGCGCATGACGGTGGGAAGGAGGGCAGCTGGGTCGGAATCGTCTGTCTGTCCTCTCGCCCTCGGCTGGCGCGGAGAGCCAGCGAACAAAGAGGCAAACAGGGAGGGAGGGAAGAGAGAGACTGTGAGATATTAGCGTAGGGCTAGCCTGATCATACAGCCTTGGTGCTGAGGACGCCACTGCCGGGGGCAGGAGGAGCTAAGCCGGAGGGAACTGGAGAAGGAGGTGGTGCCGGAGCATGGTCCATCGCCGCCGCCCTGCTCCATATGATCAGGCTAGCCTTGTGCTAATATCTCTCAGTCTCTCTCTTCCCTCCCTCCCTATTTGCCTCTTTGTTCGCTGGGTCTCCAAAATAATTTTATGGTTGGGGGTCATCACAACATGAGGAACTATATTAAGGGGTCGCGGCATTAGAAAGGTTGGGAACCACTGAGCTAATGAGTCATTTCCTCGCAAGGATTACTGTAATTCCAATGACCATCTAAAAATCGAAAGTTCCATAGCTAATTTTGCACTGGACAGGTAAAAAAAACACATATAAAGCCCACGGTTGTTTTTGTCTCCCACTTCTGTTCTTCCCCAAATCTTCTTACTGGCCATTGGGACCAATATTGTAATTAGTTGGATACTGTACATGGATATCTATGATTTTTGCAGATGTATTTGAACTGAGGGCGGGCACAAAGGGATGGTCTGTTCCCCGCTCCATCAGTATATTTTTTTCATGTATCACTACATATAAAAGAGAGTATATCAAAGGGATTTCATACATAGCAGGCAGTCCTCAATGTGTTTATCTTTGACCAGCTGATCCAGAATGCAGCCGCGCGGGTGGTTTCGGGGGCTAATTGGCGCTCCCATATAACACCCCTCCTGCGCGAGCTGCACTGGCTTCCAGTGGTCTACCGGGTGCGCTTCAAGGTGCTTGTTACTACCTTTAAAGCACTCCATGGCATTGGACCTAGGTATCTCCGAGACCGCCTGCTGCCACAAACTGCCTCCCATCGACCAGTGCGCTCCCACAGAGAGGGCCTCCTCGGGGTGCCATCAGCCAAGCAGTGTAGGCTGGTGACGCCCAGGGGGAGGGCCTTCTCTGTGGGAGCACCCACCCTCTGGAATCAGCTCCCTCCAGACTTAAGAACAATTCACGACCTGTCCACCTTCCGCCGTGCCCTCAAGACGCATTATTTTTATCAAGCCGGGCTGGCGTGAAAAAGTTTTTGGGGTTTTTAAAATTTTAAGATTTTACTAAATTTTAATTGTATTAAATTAGGGCCACATTGAATATTTTATTTTAAATGTATTTTAATGTTTTTTACTTGGCTTAAATGTATTTTAATGTTTTTTTACTTGGCTGTTCACCGCACTGAGTCCCCTGGCGAAGGGCGGTATATAAATTTGATTAAACTTAAACTTAAACTATTCAGAAATACAGGTTTTGGAACTTTGTTGTTGGTGTTGACAGCACCAAGACTATTGTATGTGCAAAAATGGAAGGACACTTTGATGCCTACCATGGATGAATGGTTGCAGAAGTTGATGGAGTGGGCTGAAGTGGCAAAACTGACTATTTTGATTAAAGAAAAGAACATAAGTACATTTGTTTCCACATGGAAACCGCTTCTGAATTTCGTGTTTGATGTGGAAAAGAACGAAACTTTGACTTTGGGTTTTACAGATTAGAGTGATAGATCTTTATAGAAATGGCTTGTTCTTAGTATTATGGAAAAGTAAAAAACTGTGATTTGATGCCAAAGCCTTATTCTACTGCAGTTGTTCTCAACCTTCCTAATGCCGCGACCCGCATCCCGCCCACGCACCCCCACCGTGACCCACCCCGCTGCCACGCCCGCCGCCGCGACCCCCGCCCCGCCGCCGCCATTTGAGTTCTTTTACCCTCTGCGCATGCACAAAGCATTCTGCGCATGCGCAGAGGGTAAAAGAACACAAATGCCGGCGTCCGGGCGAAGTCTCCCGACCCCTGTGAAAGGGTCGTTCGACCCCCAAAGGGGTTGCGACCCCCAGGTTGAGAACCGCTGTTCTACTGCAATAGAGAGAGTCAGAAGTCGATGCTTCTTTTTCTTTTCTTTTCCCTACCTTCCCTCGCTTCTCTCTCTCCCTTTCCCTTCCCCTCCCCTTCCACTGCTCTTTTATTTACTTTTTCATTTTATAATACTCTATAACCTAATAAAAATGTTTTGGGGGGGAAGAAATACAGGGTGGGAACTCTGTGCTACGACATGCGTTCCAAGCAACACCAGCAAAACCGGAAGCAAATTCAAATAATTGACTGCCGAGTCTGTTTTGACTGTGGGTTTCTATGACAGCAAAGGGGCTCTTTTGCTCCCAAGTTATTATGGTTCACAAACAGGCCAGGGCTTATTAGCCTGCAGTAGAGGTAAGTCCTTGACTTACAATGATTCGTTTAGCGACCGTTCAACCCTGAAAAAAGTGAGCGACGGCCAGTACTCACACTTATAACCGTTGCAGCATCACGTGATCAAAATTTGGGCAACCGGCATGTATTTACAATGGTTGCAGAATGCTGGGGTCACGTGGTCGCCATTTGTGACATTCTCAGTCGGCTTCCGACAAGCTAAGATAATACATGTAGTCCTCGACTTACAACTGTTCACTTAGTGACTGTTCGAAGTTACAACGGCGCCAGAAAAAAAGTGACATAACCGTTTTTCACACTTGTGAGCCTGTTTCACACTTATGACCATTGCAGCATCCCCCCAAGGTCACGTGATTTACATTACATGGACGCTTGACAATGGACTCACATTTATGACGACTGCAATGTGATTCCCTTTTGCGACCATCTGACAAGCAAAGTCAACAGGGAAGCCAGGTTGACTTAACAACCGTGTTACTAATTTAAGAACTTGAGGTGATTGACTTAACAACCGTGGCAAGCAAGGTCGTAAAATGGGACCAAACTCACTTAACAAATGTCTCACTTCACAAGAGAAATCTCGGGCTCAATTGTGGTCGTAAGTCGAGGATTACCTTCCTATGAAAGAATGGCACCAGCATGGTTGTGACCAGGTTCCAACTATCGTATTGGTTCAAAACTATCAATCACGGCAGACATAATAGCCCTTTTTAAGCTGACACTTCACATCAATAAGCAGCCATCCTTTCATCAATAGAGCGTCTGCTTGTGTTAATGTACCCACATCACCCCAAAACACGAAATAAGAGACCTGTTAAAGAGTCAACATACTTACCCGACCACAAGAACGCACGAGACGTGGTGCCTCTGTCAGTATTTGAAGTGGCCATTTCAAGCTCTTGCAGCTAATCACAAACGTTGCCAGGCTAAACTACTGCAATTTTTGAAAATGTTTAGTGAGGGTTAGAAGCAATCAGGTTTAAATTAAGCAAAAAGCAGTGTTAGCAAAGTTATTCACATCATGCCGTAGACAATAAGGAGGATAATTAGATTAATTGTACCTTAGGCTTTCCTTATGTACTGCAAAAGTTTGTTTTCCCATAACGTTGTTTGGTTTTGTTTTTAATCACTGGCTGAAGCACTGTTGCTTACAGTGACATAATGCCCAATCGCTGTGCTGCAGCAATATTATTATTCAACTCATTTTTTTAAAAAAAATTATGTCAGACAATATTGAGTGTTTTTACAATAACGAAAGGAGGAATCCTCCATTCCAATCAAATAAATGTCATGTCCAAATCAAAACCGTTTGCTCTTGGGTTAATGGAACGTGTAAATTATTTGTTAACCCAAAGAGTACCCTTGGATATTGTACTGTACATCCCTCATCGTAATATTATTTTGTGTGCCTCTTAAGCTTCCCATTAAAGAGTCCATAAATAAGTTTTAGGTTTGCTCCGTGGGTATTTCTATTTGCTCAAACCCCCATCCCTTGATTGAACTACCCAGTCTTAGACCTATAATTACTGATGTAGCCTTGAAAAGCTCGGCCATCATTTCTAGGTAAATTACTTATAACTCACTCCTCTGAGTTAATTAATGGTATCAATTATGCTCCATCTGGTTTTATGATATAGATATATGCATTAAGAATTCTTCAAAGGGGGAGGGCCTCTGCAAATATATGAAAAAAGCCTTGTGGTTATTTATTTGATTCCTATCACACACTTCATTCAGCAGCCTCTTTTTCATAACTTTCCCTACAACGCTCTAAGGTGGGTTGAGTGAGGGAAAGGAACTGGCTCTAAGCCCCCAAGACAGCTTATTGTGTTAAGGCAGGACTAGAATCTCGGTCTCCCTACACTTATAGGTAGTCCTTAACTTACAACCATTGGTTTAGTGACTGTTCAAATTTCCAACGGCATTGAAAATAGTGACTTATACGGTTTTCTGCAGTAGCATTCCTGTGGTCACATGATCAAAATTCGGATGCTTGGCAGCTGGCATGTACTTATGACAGTTGTAGCATCCCAGGGTCATGTGATCTCCTTTTGTGACCTTCTGACAAGCAAATCAATGGGGAGGCCAGATTCACTTAAAAACCATGCGACTAACTTAACAACTGCAGGGATTCACTTAACAACTGTGGCAAGAAAGCTTGTAAAATGGGGCAAGGCTCACTGAACAACTGTCTTGCTTAGCAACAGAAATTTGGGCTAATTATGGTCATAAATTGAGGACTACCCAAAGTCTGTTACACCATAATTATATAGGAGGATTTGAAAGTTCTATTATAGTGAAATTTGTAAGGTGTTATTCTTCGTATGTAATTATTCATGCATTCAAATTACCCAGTCTTTATCAGGCTACTGCATAGTATTTAAACAGTAATGATTAACATTTGACATTAGTTACATATTATTGATGCTAATTGTGGTATGCCTAAACAAACTCACATATTATTTGCAATAGCAGTATCTGTTCCAGTGTGCTTGTTTCTGCACAACTCAAAAGTTTATATAGTTTTAACTTAGCAAAACAAGAACATTTATTAAAATCTATCCTGTGTTTATAAGTGTTACACCTAAGAGTGCGTATAGAAGGCTACTTTAGTTTATAATGTGTCAACAGGCCTTTATTTTGGGTTTGATTTGAAAATCCAGGCCAAACAATGGTTTATTGACCGAAGTTGACTGGAGGAAACGTAAGAGATACGTAGTAATCATCATGAACAGCAAACAAAAACTTCTTTTCCCTCTAAGTAAACTACAAATTTGAAACATAATTTCACTGTTTTCCTATATGGAAATATACATCCACAGAAGTAAAGTAAAATGTAGCTGAAAATAGGAAGGAGATCATTATAAGTTACTGGGGCCAAAGCATGCTGTGGATAAACTTTCTCCGAAGACTTTTATTAGTGATTTTTATACTGAAAGGACAGCAAGAAATGTAAACAAGCAACAGCAGAATTTGCATTTCAGGGACAGCCAGAGCTCTGCAGCCACCTTTGCAAGTCACTTGTGAAGCTGCCAAATGCCTCAAGCAAAAGACAAAAATAGCTACAAGTCAAGGAAGGGAAAACTTATTGACTGATGGGGCCAAGGAAGGTAAAATTGTAAGGAAAAGAGCACATTTGTGAAGAGAAAGAGAAAAATCAATGAGAGAGAGAGAGAGAAATATTGGGAGATTATATAAAGATATATATAAAGACCTTCCAAAATGTTCTGTAAAACTACTATGGCTTCTAGCCACGTAGGCAAAACAGGAGGAAACTTCAGAAAAACCTAGCATTTTTCGAATCGGTTGTTCTTATGTTTACAATGCCTGCATGATACTTATCTATACAGAAGCCCCAAAAGAGAATTTTAGATGTTTGTAAGGGCAAGATTGCAGATCTTTCCTATTAACTGATGGCTGCACCAAAGGGTGAGCAAAGCCCCCTCCCAAAACTAATTCCTATTTTTCATTCCTATTATTTAAATTTATTATAGCTGCCCAACTATAAAAAATATTTTGCCAGCTTGTTAGGAAATCTATCCTGAGTTCCACAGGGCAAAGACTTAATTCCCCCCCCCTTTTTTTTCAGAGGGGGGGGGAGAGGAAACAAAGAGATCTGGCCCAAAGTGAGCCCCTCCAGCCCAGGAAGGGAGATGCAAGGCTTGGAAAGGATCCCCTAAAATTAAATAATCAAGGGGACCAGGCAAAAGTTTCTGGGTAAAACTTTAATTTTAATTTATTTATTTTATGCATTTTATAAAGGTCATTTTTTAAAAAAAAAAACTTTCAACTGCAGTCTTTTCAACTGCAAGTCCTCCCTGTTGTGGGAAGGGCTGGTTCTTTCTGGGAGCGAAGAAGCGAGGATGGAAAAAAAAAAGAGCAAGCAGGAAAGAGGACGATAAACGGGACAGGCGCTCAGACTACAACTCCCAGAGTTCCCCGTCAGGCCGTTCAGCTCTTCAGGCGGCAGAAAGAGCGGAGGGGAGAGAGGAGCAAGTGGGGGGGGGAAGAAGCCGGGCTCGCGGGGCATCCTGGGAGTTGGAGTTCCAAACTCTCCGCTGCACAAGCGACCAAGGGAAGGCGAGCGAGACAGGGGAGAAGACAACGCAGAAGGGGCGGAGAGGGTGTGGGGGAAGAGAAGTCAGACCTGAGCGCTTGGAGCGGGCCCTCAGCTCCAGCATTTTCCAGCTCACATCGGCCATAGAAGACGCCATGGCGGCCAGAGAAGGAGAACGAGCGGCCCGCTCAAAACTCCGCCCGAAGCGACTGGGCTGAAGGGCCAGACGCTTATCCCCGCCCCCTTGTCAGTAACCCAACGACGGTTGCTCGGCTCCGCCGTAAATACACACCCACACACCCCTCCGCGCAGGCGCAATGCGTCGGTGTCGTAAAGCGAACCCGGAAGTCGCGCGGCCCTGCCGGAGGAACCGGTTGGATTTTACCCGCTATGGGGGGACCCTGCTGCCCCGCCCGGGGTCCCGTCCTGGTTAGGCGTGGCCGGTCCTCGCTGCTATGGCCGCTGCTGCTGCTAGTGACGCTCGGGGCGTTGCTGAAGCCCGGCCGGGCCCTGCAGAATGTCACCTCGCAGCTTTTCGGGTCCGAGGCTTTCGGGACGCTGGCCGCCTTCGGGGACTTCAACTCCGACAAGCAGACCGACCTCTTCGTGCTGAGGAGAGGTGAGAGGCCGAGGCCGGCTGAGGAGCTGCCGGGGACCTCGCTCTAGTCAGTTTCAACCTGCGGGGGGGGGTGATGGGCGTCTTTGGGGGACTGACCCCCTTCCCCTTTTATTTATTCGGGGCTTTGAAAAGCTTGGAAATTGTTAAAAAGTACCGTTTAGGCATCTCTTGGATGGAGAGTGGCTGTTGCTTAATGGGTGTGAAGCATTAATGGGTGTGGTACTTTATGGGTGGGTCCCTGCCACACCCATTCATTGAATGACGGGGAAGATCAACTTTTTAAAGCAGGGGTGGCCAAACTATGGTTCTTTGAGGACCTGTGGACTTCAACTCCCAGAATTCCTGAGCTAGCCATGCATGCATGGCTAACTCAGGAATTCTGGGAGTTGAAGTCCACAGGTCCTCAAAGAACCATAGTTTGGCCACCCCTGCTTTAAAGAAAAATCATCAGAATTACCCTTAAGGATAATTTGTATTTTGTATTTGTTTATTTGTCAAGCATATATGATTATAAGCAAAGTATAAACAGTAAAACATGATTGAATATATACGTAATAGTACAAGCATGAATAAGAGTAAAAGAGGTATGAATATATGGGTACATTAGGATAATTAAGGACTCTAAACCTGATCTTGTGTAATATTGTGCCTTATATTGTGTCTGCGGGGAGTTTTATTCCTGTGGTTGGTACAATCAGAGTGAGCATTGGGGATCAAATATGTATGTCCATTGCCCAGTTTCCTCTCTTTTCAGTGCTCATTTTCTTTTATGAAGGTGCTGAATTTGGCCCCTTTTCGGTTTCACTTTCTATCTAGGAGGAATATCAAAATAAAGGTTAAATTTTGCTTGGCTACTCTTGTGTTTACTTGTTTTACTGATCCGAGCAAGAAGCACACTAAAATCTCATTCCTCTTTATTAGCAATAGCACATAGACTTATATACCGCTTCATAGTGCTTTACAGCCCTCTCTAAGCAGTTTACAGAGTCAGCCTATTGCCCCCAACAATCTCGGTCCTCATTTTACCCACCTCAGAAGGATGGAAGGCTGAGTCAACCTTGAGCCTGGTGAGATTTGAACAGCTGAACTGCTGAACTAGCAGTCAGCTGGAGTGGCCTGCAGTAGCTGCATTTAACCACTGCGCCACCTCGGCTCCTTAAAAAACTTATTAGTTTTTTAGCCTGCCTTTATTACAGGTAGTCCTCAACTTACGACCACAGTTGAGCCCAAAATTTCTGTTAAGTGAGACATTTGTTAAGTTGAGTTTTGCTCCATTTTACGACCTTTCTTGCCCGAGTTGTTAAGTAAACCATTGAAATTGCTCAGTCAGTCGCACAGTTGCTAAGTGAATCTGGCTTCCCCCTTGACATTGCTTGTCAGGTTTGCAAAAGGGTATCATGTGATTCTGGGACACTGCAACCATCATAAATATGAGTCAGTTACAGAATTTTGATCAGGTCACCATGGGAATGCTGCAACAGTGACAAGTGTGAAAAATGGTCGTAAGTCACTTTTTCCAGTGCCAGTGTAACTTTGAATGGTCACTAAGTGAACTGTTGTAAGTCGAGGATTACCTGTACTGTATAAGTAACTCAAGGTGGCAAACATATCTAATGCTCCTTCCTCCTCTTATTTTGCCCACAACAAGAACCATGAGAGCTGGGCTGAGAGAAAGGGACTGGCCCAAAGTCACCCAGCTGGCTTTCATGCCTAAGGCGGGACTAGAACTCCCAGTCTCCTGGTGATTGGCCCAAAGTCACCCAGCTGGCTTTCATGCCTAAGGCGGGACTAGAACTCCCAGTCTCCTGGTGATTGGCCCAAAGTCACCCAGCTGGCTTTAAGGCAGGACTAGAACTCCCAGTCTCCTTGTGATTGGCCCAAAGTCACCCAGCTGGCTTTCATACCAAAGATGGGACTAGAACTCCCAGTCTCCTGGTGATTGGCCCAAAGTCACCCAGCTGGCTTTCATGCCTAAGGCGGGACTAGAACTCCCAGTCTCCTAGTGATTGGCCCAAAGTCACCCAGCTGGCTTTAAGGCAGGACTAGAACTCCCAGTCTCCTTGTGATTGGCCCAAAGTCACCCAGTTGGCTTTCATGCCCAAGGCAGGACTAGGACTTCCAGTCTCCTGGTGATTGGACCAAAATCACCCAGCTGGCTTTCATGCCTAAGGTGGGATTAGAACTCACCATCGCCTGGTGATTGGCCTAGACACCCAGTCGGCCTCTTAAATGTGTTGGTATAGGAACATAGGCTAACAATGATTCATTTAAACTGGTTTACTTACATTGTTTTCCTTTTCTTGGTTAAGAAATGCATGCTGAAATGTGATTAGCAGACAAGACACTTTAATGTCCTTATTGTTGACATCATGAGCCAGAATGTGCCATAAATGTTTCTCTTCGGCATGTAAACAAAGCAGATATCCTTCTGCCAATAACTACTGACACAGAAAGCAATTTTCTTCTTGTGCTAAAGTGTTTACTTTATAAAAGGTCACAATGTTACCTGTTTCATTTTGGCTTCAATATGTCTGAAGGCAAGTAGTGTCTGTTGTTTTTTTTACATGCACAATAAATTAAGGCATAGTGCATTTTGTTAAACTCATAATTGAGATTTCCTGATGCAAGGAGTGAAGCTTGAGAAATGCCTTGTCGTTACTGGGGGAATGCTAAAGTGTTTTGTGGGTTGAACTTCAGATAAAAAAGGAATCTTAAAGGTGCTAGAGCAGGGGTGTCAAACTGGAGGCCCACGAGCCGGATTCAACCCACGATGTGGTCGGATCCGGTACGTGGGGCTGTCCTAGTCTACCCAATGCGAAGAGGAAAGATCAGGCCAGCCTGGCTTTGGCCCCAGTCCACCCAATGCGAAGAGAAAACATACCAGCAGTTTGAGGAGTGGTGTCAAACTAGCCATGCCCACTCAGTTGGCCACACCCACCCAGTTGGCCACACCCACCCAGTCAGCCACGCCCACCCAGCCCTGATGCGGCCCTCAGTGAAATTGAGTTTGACATCCCTGTGCTAGAGGGATGAAAGAAATGCAGGTTTTTTAAATTGGCACTTGGTTATTCCATACCTTTATGAGTAAATAGCAAGGGTGGGTTCTAAGTTACCTTGCTACCGGTTCGCTTCCTCCCGCACCGCATGGCTGCGCCTCATGGGCGCATGCGCGTCACGCGTGGGCGCACGTGCAGTGCCAAAAAATAACAACCCCCCCCAAAAGCCAAAAACAAGATGGCGACACATGCGCAGTGCCAGAAACCCAGCTTCTGCGCATGTGCAGAAGGGAAAAAAGACCCAGGAAAAAAAATTCCCCCAAAAAATAAATAAATAAAATTCCCCAAAAAAGATGGTGGCGTCCACGGACTGGCACCGTCAGAACCGGTTCTGTGACATCATCGTGACATCACCAGCAGGTTGCTACCGGTTCGCGTGAACCGGTTCGAACCAGGAGGAACCGACCTCTGGTAAATAAGTAGGATGAAACCTACACTGGAGGATTTCACTACAGCAATAGCTATCATTTAGTTTATCTGTTTTGATGATTAAGTTTTCTTCATGCTTTTTGTACTATATAAATCACAACAGGTCATTGTGCAATTTCAAAGAAATTTGTAAAAATAAAAAGAATAGAAAGCAGTAGGTTGGGCTCTGGAGAGGACTCTGTTCCTTATCTAAATATAGTCTCTTTCTTTGATTTATTGTATACTAATACAGATCAGTAGGAAATGTAATTTGCAAATCTTTAGTAAAAAAATGTGTTACAGTACTTTTCGGTTTGGCTTACTTTTAATTTCACAGATGTATTTTAAAGAAGACTAGGCATTTTTGTCTTAATTGTTTGAAAATCTCATAGTAATGATTTTTTTAAAAGGAGAATTTAAAAGAATTCAGGGCTTCCTGTATAGAGCAGTAACTAACAAACTTTCCTGAAGTTGCAGTGTGAACTCTGGAGTTTACCAATTACAGAATAATAGAGTTGGAAGGGATCTTGGAGGTCTTCTAGTCCAGCCCCCTGCTCAAGCGAGAAGTGCTGAAAGTGTTCTAGCATTTCCACATGAAATAAAGTTAGAGCGTCAGGGATGTTAAGTAGTCTTAGCTTGATCCTTAAGATCCATGTATGCAGATCATACGGGGTAAAAAAGATGACAGAGATTGACAAGCTCTGTTTCAAGGCAACAAGAGATAAAGTACTTTTTAAGTGCAGAACCTCCAGATACCATCCAGAAGTGGCCAGTCCCCTTTCCTAATTCCCTAAACTATAAGAAGAAGGAGATAAGGCTGAGTTCCTTGATTCTCTTATAGGCAATCTCAATAAAACAATGGATGCTCCATCACTGGAGGTTTTTAAGAAGAGACTGGACATCCACTTGTCAGAAATGGCATAGAGTCTCCTGCTTGAGCAGCGGGTTGGACTAGATGACCTACAAGATCCCTTCCAACTCTGTTATTCTGTATTCTGTCATTTTAGCCTTCCTGTGGAGTTGATTTTTTGGGTCAGGTCTGCTTAGTGGGGCTGACCCATATATGCCCCCAAAACCTGGGGAAAACACCGTATGTGCTTCTTATTTCTTTAGACGAGGAGGTAAACTGAGGTGGGTTGAAAAAGCAGTCATGAAGTCAGAAAGTTAAAAGATTGTCCGTGTGATATTTGTTGCTGCTGTTTAAAAGGATGTATTTCCTCCTCCCTTTACAGAGAGTGAATTAAATATCTTCCTTGCGGACCAAAATGAGCCCTACTTTAAGCCTAAAGTCAAATTACTATTAAGGTAAATGCAGTTTACTGGAATTGTTCCAATAGATTTTGTGTGCTGTTCATTCTATGTACGGTATCTGGATGTTAAATGGATCTTGCTATAATACTCAGGTCTCAAAGATCTGTTTTGTAATGCTCGTATGGGGATTTTTCTGCAGCCTCAAAGATGATTACAGTAATAATTCATGATTTATCTAACTCGTAGTGATGTCTAACATTCATAATGAAGCAGAGTACTACAGAACGTGAACTAAGCCATTTTTGAGGGGAATGTACATTTCAATAAATGTGCTTAGAGCTGTACATGCAATATATACATACATTGCATTTTTTAAAGTATTAATGGAGCCAATGGTTTTCAGAAAAATATTGGAAATTATTTTCAGCTTGCTTGCTTGTGAATTTTTGATGTGAAACAGTATACAAATGGGGCAGAGGGGATGTGGCCATTTTTAGAAGTGTTAAGATAATGATAAAATTTAATCTTCGAAGATTGTTTTTGGAGGATGAAAATGTATATTCTCTGCACTAGTTCTGAAATGTGAAATCATTTAAGCCATCAGAGCTACGGAATTTAGGAAGGTACAGTGCTAAAGATTATTTTGTCAAGATTTTACCCTGAACTAGAACAATTATACGTAAGGCAGCATATATAAGTGGCATTTCTTTCGATAGATGCAGTATACTTGGTACTTAAACTTTTGTTCCCTTAATTTTAGGGATGTTGTGATAACCAGTGTAGTTCCTGGTGATTATGACGGTGATTCACAAATGGATGTCCTTTTGACGACTCGTCCACGAGAACAGCCTAATGCTGACCTATCCGTCTGGATTTTCTGGGGAAATAATCAAACTTTAGGTAGGCTATATTGCAGGGATAATGTCCAGAAAATATTCATTGAGTTCTTCTACAAAGCAGCTATCAATATCCCTATTCTCAGGAGAATGTGAGAGATGAATATATTTAAATTCAGTTTACACATAAATGTTTAATCCTTGAGGGGTCGGTCCTTGATGCTCTCTGAGCTTGCTTGTTTTCTTGCAGACGTTTCATTACCCAACTAGGTAACATCATCAGTGCTAAGTCAGTGTTTAGTCCTTGACTCTCCCTGGGCACAAAAGCCTATTTAATAGTGGAAGGCCATATTGTAGTCATGAAATGTGTACTATACCTCCATTTTGATTTATCTGAAATTTTAGAGGCATGTTGCTCAACATCAAGCTAGATAGCGGTTCAAATCCCTAGTGCCGCATAACGGAGTGAGCTCCCGTTACTTGTCCCAACCTAGCAGTTCGAAAGCACGCAAAAAATGCAAGTAGAAAAATGGGGACCACCTTTGGTGGGAAGGTAACAGCGTTCCATGCACCTTCGGCATTGAATCATGCCGGCCATATGACCATGGAGACATCTTCGGACAGCGCTGGCTCTTCAGCTTTGAAACGGAGATGAGCACCGCCCCCTAGAGTCGGGAACGACTAGCACATATGTGCGAGGGGAACCTTTACCTTTACTTATATAGGCTGAATAAGCATGGAGCGTAATTTGTTCCTCTATCCACATCTCCATTTGTGACAAGAGACAGATGCGTGAGCTGGAATTGTTGTAGAATTGTTAAATAATGCGCACCCTGCTCTGATTAAGATTAAAATACATGAGCTGTGCAATGTCTGATTCAAATCTTTCCTTGCTGTATCGTCAGTGAATAATTTTTATAATTTCTTTTTTTTAACTGTGATGTGAAATATCGTATTGTCTTCCGTAAGAATTACTCATACACATTTTGAAAGGTGCTTTAGAGATATTAAGAACATCTGTTCTGGGTATAGTGCTTTTATGGCCCATTGTTATCGACCAAAGTATAATCATGATCAAAAGCATAGACACTTCACTACAAGAAAGCATATTGGATCTTATAGTCTGGCCAGTTGATTACTTTAAATATTATTACTATAAACAAACAAATCTATCTTCAGTTCCTTGAATTTCTTCAAATAGGAGAACCTCTTGGATCGTTCCGTATTCCTCAGAAATAGAAATAGAATTAATTTCAACCTGTACTAGATACAAAGAATCCTAAGAAATAAAACAAAAGACCCAGTTGAATGTATATAAACTTGCAAAATGTAACAAATGTGACCCTTTTTTTTCTTTTTGTTTCTTCCCCCCCAGATATAAATCGTAAATTTGTAGCAAACAAGACATTTTATGATGAACCATTAATCATGGAGTAAGTATGTGCTTATGTGAGATTTTTTTAAAGGGTGAAATTATAGGCTGATACCATTTTTATCTGATTTTTTTTTAAAAAATAAAAGCGATTGTATAAAATTGGTTGTGTAACTTGAATATCCAACTTTTTGTTGTTGTTGTTTTGCTGTTGCTGCTGAAGTTTCAATGGTGATTTAATTCCTGACATCTTTGGAGTTACCAGTGAATCAAAAAGGCCAGAAATACTAATTGGCAGGTAAGCTAATTTCTTCGTTGTTTTTGCATCCTAAGAGTGTCATGGTGTGATTATTGCCTGTTACATGTATATGCAGGGAGATGCATCCCTATTCAATATAATGGTTTATTCCTGAGCACGTGATTGATATGTTCTTGTACGCATGTGTGCATTCCTTTCTCCGCTTTACCCTTCTTGCTCTGTCTTCCATTGAGAGAAGACGCACATTTTTATATCAGAGATGTAAACAAATGATGATTTATTGTTTTTGTACCGAAATAAATATTTTTACTTAGATTTTAAACTGCGGTTTCTTTTCTAATGTCTGATGTCCGGGAAAAGATCAAACATCTCCTCTGTGAGATTAATTCTCACATCTGTCAAAGAGTTTTGCTGTAAGTCCTTGACTTACAACAGTTTGTTTAGTGACCATTCGGAGTTACAACAGCACTGAAAAAAATGACTTATTACTGTTTTTCACACAACCGTTGCAGCATCCCCATGGTCACGTGATCAAAATTCAGGCGCTTGGCAACTGACTCATATTTATGACCGTTGCTCTGTCCCTGGCTCGTGTGTTCGTCTTTTGCGATCTGACAAGCAAAGTCAATGGGGGAAGCAAGGTTTCACTTAATGAGAAGTGGCGAGAAAGGTCATTAAAAAGGGGGCAAAGCTCACTTAACAACTGTCTTGCCTAGCCACAGAAATTTTGGGCTCAAATTATAGTTGTATCTCAAGGAATACCTGTGCAATATTTCTGTAATACTTCTCACTGCGAGTTGCGTATTTTTATGGTACCGAACTTTGGCTATACATTGGTAATGTACCATACCTAAAAAAAAGGGAATTGTTGCAAGGCAATTGTAACCTATGGTTCATATTACAGATAGTCCTCGGTTTAAAACCACATTTGGGACTACAAATTCTGTTGCTAAGCAAAGCAGTTAATAAATAAGTCATATCCCTTTTGCCATCTGGTCATTAGATTAGATTAGATTTACAGAGTTGGAAGGGACCTTGTAGGTCATCTAGTCCAACCCCCTGCCCAAGCAGGAGACCCTACACCATTTCTGACAAATGGCAGTCCAATCTCTTTTTGAAAGCCTCCAGTGATGAAGCTCCCACAACTTCCGAAGGCAAGCTGTTCCATTGGTTGATTGTTCTCACTGTTAGAAAATTCCTCTTTATTTCTAGGTTGAATCTCTCCTTGATCAGTTTCCATCCTTTATTCCTTGTCTGGCCTTCAGGTGCTTTGGAGAATAGTTTCTTCTTTGTGGCAACCCCTGAGATATTGGAACCCTGCTATCATGTCTCCCCTGGTCCTTCTCTTCACTAGACTAGCCATGCCCAGTTCCTGCAACCGTTCTTCCTATGTTTTAGCCTCCAGTCCCCTAATCATCCTGGTTGCTCTTCTCTGCACTCTTTCTAGAGACTCAACATCTTTTTTATAGTGTGGTGACCAAAACTGGATGCAGTATTCTAGGTGTGGTCTTACTAAGGCTTTATAGAGTGGTATTAGGACCTCCCTTGATCTTGAGTGTATCCCTCTGTTAATGCAGCTTAGGATTGCATTGGCTTTTTCGGCTGCGCGTTGACTTTACTTATCAGAAGCCACCTGAGAAGGTCACCATGGCGATCAGATGACCCCAGGACCTTTTAACCGTCGTAAATAGACGCTGGTTGCCAAGCCCCCAAACTTTGATCATGTGACCATGGGGATGCTACAATTGTCATAAGACCGGTCGTAAGTCACTTTTTTCAGTGCCGTTGTGACTTTGAACAAATGGCCGTCGGTCCAGGACTCCCTGTTTCTTAGAAGATTCATTCTTTCTTAACCTGTAATGAAAAGAGGGGAAGAAAGTCTCTTGATACTGTGTTTGCTAGTCACAGTTGATAGTTATTTACATTAAATGTTTACATTAAAAGAAAATCACTTGAGCAGAAAAAAAGCCGTTTCTCGGTTAATTTTAAATCAGCTAAATGTTTTTAAAATTACTAACTGCACAGCTTTCTTAGTATTAGAAATTTGGCGGGATGCAGTCGTGTATCATGTCCTTTTTTATGCACGTGTGCAGTTAATTTATGGACCCACCCAGAGAACTGCCATTTGCAGCCAGGGGTTGCACTTTTACAGGTAATCAATAAGAGAGCTCACCACCTCAAAAGTAAAATGGTTTATTGTGAAGTGTTTTGCACTTCCCCGGGGCTTTCTAGTACTTCTGTCAAGACAAGCACATCACACTTAGAGAAGTCAATCAGATTAGTCTCCTGTTTCCATAGAAACAGCCCAGCAATTTTCTAACTTGTGTCCCCCCTCCCCGCAGGCACCTAACTGTTTTAATTAAGCAACGTGTTTGGTATCCTTCACAAGTTACTTTTGTTAAATAAAAAAAGGGAAAAGATTCACTCATTTAGGTAAACGAGGAAGTAAATTAAGACTCTGGTATTTGAAGACACAAATTCTGATAGTTGGTATAGGTTGGATTTTGCCCCAGAAATCTGTTTGTGGCATTTTCTTTGACAGGACAAATGCGTAGCATAAAAAGCAGCGTTTTGTTTTAGAAATCATGTTGTGTGATGTAAGTATGGGTGGGCCTACTTTTCAGATAAGGGGTATCAGTTGACCATTAAGGTAATTTCAGTCTTACTGAGATTACTCCATAAAATCTGTGACTTTACAGAACAAAGCCTGCAAATTGC
Source organism: Diadophis punctatus similis (assembly GCA_023053685.1). Taxonomy (NCBI): domain Eukaryota; kingdom Metazoa; phylum Chordata; class Lepidosauria; order Squamata; family Dipsadidae; genus Diadophis; species Diadophis punctatus. Next base: position 1,730,002 of record JALIGW010000015.1, read on the forward strand.
TCTGGGTTATACCGCAGCAATTACAACCTTGCATGAGTTTTGTTAGAAGATTTTAGCACCGTTTTTGAACCGTTAAAAAAAACAAAACACCTCCCTATTCTTAGTTTTCTTCCGAACAAATAGAATATGTTTTAACAGTCATGCACATGGTAAGACAAAATCCAATTTCCCTTAAGGTGTTGAGCCACAAACTACCTGGTTGGTATATTTTGCAAAACAGCTAGCAATACTGTGAAGTATCTGTATTTCTTTCTTTCTTTCTTTTTTTTGCCCGATGGAACAAAATGTGCGAGCAAAACATTTTTAATCGCCTGAACTGATGGCACTAGCTTTTCTCTAAATTTAAATCAACTTTCAAATAGCTCAGGTACAGAAATCAAATTCCATTGATGTCTTAATCAACAGAGGAGACTTAGTTGAAAAGCGAGACTCAAGGGAATAAGCATCTTATTCTTAAATCTTCTTAAAGAATACTTAATCATTGAATGAACTGGTCAGAGGTTTAGCCAGCATAGCAATTTCAATTAAATGTATTTTAATCATCAGCTTAAACAGAAAAAAAACTTTGAGGCAAATGACTTGGCTTATTCATAATTTTTCCCTTGTTTCTTATTGCTGTCTTACTAACACAATTTTAATTATTCTTTTAAGACTTGCATTGGGTCTCCTTGTATCTATATGCAGTGAAGCCTATTTCCAGTTACCCCTTCAAAAGTAAATTATTACAGAGTTGTTTGCCAGTTGAATTCTCTGGCACAGGTGGTTCTCAACTTATGACCACAATTGAGCCCAAAATTTCTGTTGCTAAATGAAACATTTGCTAAGTGAATTTTGTCCCATTTTACGACCTTTCTTGCCACAGTTGTTGAGTGAATCACTGCAGTTATTAAGTTGTTAACGCAGTCGTTCAGTGAATCTGGTTTCCCGATTGACTTTGCTTCTCAGATGGTCGCAAAAGGGACACTGCAACCGTCATATATATGAGTCAGTTGCCACACATCTGAATTTTGATCACGCGGCCACGGGGATGCTTCAATGGCCATAAGTGTGAAAAATGGTCATAAGTCCCTTTTCTCAGGGCTGTTGTAACTTCGAACAGTCACTAAATGAACAGTTGTATGTCAAGGACTACCTGTACTAATTTTTTTAGAAGATGGGGAGATTTTTGAAAGCATGCCAGTGAAGGGGCAAATTCAACAGGCCAAAACTGAGCCGAAAGAAAAATTCTAACCCCCATGATTGGCAAAGCGTAAATTGATTCAAATTTGAAACGTTCCAAGCTCACGACGCCCCGCTTCTAACTTGAAACAGCTGTTCTAAGATTTCAGAAAGTGTTCTGAGCTCAAAATAGCATTTCAAAATCAGAAATGTGCAATTGGATTATGTATCACAAGCTTCAGAGAGAAGGGCTCCAGCTCCTTTGACCTTCTACTCCAAGGTATGATGTTATACCTCTACCTTCCAGAAACTATTTAAGGCAGGATTGCAAGGGCATAGTTATTGGTTGATGTACTAAAGGTTCATCCTATCCCAATCCAGAGAGAGGGCCATTAAAATTACTGAGAGCAATTTTGCAAGTCCTCAAATGAGCTTCTTAATGTAGCTCAATGACTGGAATTGAGAATCACAAGGACGGAAGCCTGAATTGGATTCCTGTTTTTACGTTGCAATCCAATCCCGTTAAAAAACAAACAAACCTATCGATTGAAATTGACGTTTAATCCAACCAGCCAGCCAGCCTGATTGCCTTGACAACTGATCGCCCAGAGTCGCTTGCCGTGAGTGAAATGGGCAGTCTCTCAATTCCAAAAAATAAATAAAAACAAGAAGAAACGGCTTTTGTTCTTTATGGAAAACAGGCATTCAAGGTAATTTGGCTCTTTGTGGATTTTTTTCTTCTTCCTGAGGCACGGTCCAATTGCCAGGATGCAGGGATGCAAAACATATTGGAGAACAATATGACCTTCTACTCCAGGGATTGGTACCCGGCCAGGTATTGGGCAACTCTGGGCAACTATGACAATTTTATGACTTTTGGACTTCAACTCCCAAAATTCCCCTGAGCCAGCCATGGCCACAAGTCGTAAAACGGCCATAGTCCCCAGTCCCCCATGATATGGGTTCAAGACAACTTCCTAGTACTTATCAGGCCAATTTTTGCCAGCCATTTCCAGAACATCGCAAAACCCTTTTTCCCCCCAGCCAGGTTCAATATATCAATATATCATCTTCAACTGGTATTGATAGCAAATATTGTAAGAGCCCCTACAGTCTGAATATTTTTGGCTCCCATGTAAAAGAAGATCAAAGCTTTTTGCTTATTGTAATTTCTGTGTTGATGAGTGAACTATTTTAATCATGTCCTCTCTTTTTTTAAAAGGCTGGCCAGACAGATAAAGTGTGTACTTCATTATTCTGATCAGAGTGTGGGACTAGTGTTGCATTTTGTGCAGCTAAATTTGGCTTAGCCTCCATGAGGGTACATACTAAGGTTCTTTCTGGTACAATGCAATGCCAATAAAATAATTAGCATTTGGTTTGTTTTTTAATTAATAGCAAAAGAAAATACAGTAAAGTCAGACTTCCAGATTTTAACTCAACCATTCCATCTTAGTCGTACAAGCTAGTTCGTTTTATGATGAATATAGTGCCCAGCAATGTTTCCTCTAAGCTGTGCGGCCGCGCTCGTGATAAGAAAACGCCGCGCAGCAGTTTCCAACTGCCGCGCGGCGTTTTCTAATGTCAGAGGGAACATTGGTGCACAGTGTCTCTTACTTGCTTAATTTAAATTTTAAAAAGCATTGGTCTTATAACTATTTATGTATGCGAAGAACCTCACAAAATGCATATCAGCTGTTAATTTTCAAAATGTTACTTCTCAGGAATTTAACATGGCACCAAATGCCGGATGCAGAACGTGCAATGCTTAAGCCTCATTCCCATGCATTCATCGATATGAACCAGGATTTCACAGCAGGTAAGTCTCCTTTAAACTTTTAAAAGTTTTCCCGTGATGTAGACACAAAACGGCAGCGAATATTAATCGGAGGCATGCAAAACCTTTTGAGCGAGGAATGCTGCCAGCAAGGTCAAAACAACCTATTTCCAGTTCAAAATATTTTGCTCATTTCTGATCTTGAAAAACTAAAAGAACATCGGACCCCCTCGGAATTAACAACACTATGGGCTAGAGAGGATTTTGGTGGTGATGGTTTTTTTTAAATACCAGAAGAAAGCACTGGCAAAAAAAACCTTCTACATTGTACTGCCGTAAAGTCATGAAAAGTTGAGCTCAATTCAAAGTAGACGTTTATCGGTCTTCAAGTTTGCTGAAAACCTGTTACACACAAATGTCTAAATGTCTACGGAGGTTTTCAATCATCCATGTCATGGTTGGCCCAGACATGCTTTTTCAAGAGGCAACTAGACGTTGTTGTTGTTGTTTCCTTTGAAAACATTTTGCTTCTCATTTAAGAAGCTTCTTCAGTTCTAACTGAAGTTAAAGGTAAAGGTTCCCCTGCACATGCGGGCTTGTAGTTTCTGGCTCATCTCCGTTTCTAAGCTGAAGAGCCAGCGCTGTCCGAAGACGTTTCCGTGGTCATGTGGCCGGCATGACTAAACGAGCGCTGTTGCCTTCCCACCAAAGGTGGTCCCTATTTTTCTACTTGCATTTGTTACGTGCTTTCGAACTGCTAGGTTGGCAGAAGCTGGGACAAATAACGGGAGCTCACTCCATTACGCGGCGCTAGGGATTCGAACCGCTGAACTGCCGACCTTGTGATTGACAAGCTCAGCGTCTTAGCCACTGAGCCATCGCGTCCCAGTTCTAAACTGAAGTTAGAATACTTCAAATATTATACTAGTAATATTTAAAATTGGCTGAGTTGACTGGGAGTCTTAACAGGAATCCCTTTTTCTCTTTCTGGTTGTTCCTGCCCATACGCTCCATCACTGGAGGTTTTTAAGAAGAGATTGGACAACCATTTGTCTGAACTGGTAGAGGGTCTCCTGCTTGAGCAAGGGGTTGGACTGGGGGACCTCCAAGGTCCCTTCCAACTCTTCTGTTATTCTGTTAAAATATTCTGCTAGAACTCCTTTCTCATCTACATTCACATCTTCCTTCTTTCCTATTAATAATAATAAGTATTTTAAGGGGAGAGGGGAAGAGTTTTCCTTGTTCTCTCTCTCTAGCTCAGTGGTTCTCAACCTTCCTAATGCCGTGTCCCTTTAATACAGTTCCTCATGTTGTGGTGACCCCCCAACCATAAATAATAAAATTATTAGGAAACTCAGGGGTGGGTTCTAACTTACCTCCCTGCCAGTTCGCTTCCTCCTGCGCTGCGTGGCCGTGCTTCGTGGGCGCGTGGGCGCTTTGCGCACGCATGCACAGTGCCGATTTTTTAAAAAAAAAATTCCAAAAAAAGCCGAAAACAAGATGGTGATGCATGTGCAGTGCTGGATATTCGGCTTCTGCGCATGCTCAGAAGTTCCCATGGTACAGGTTTTTTTTTTTGCAGTAGTCTATTTGCATGTGGGTGGACCTGCCTGGAGACGGATAGAGGAGCAGTGTCTCGGTTCCTAAGATCACCGGAAATATGTGTTTTCGGATGGTCTTAGGTGACCCCTGTGAAAGGGTCGTTCGACCCCCCAAAGGTGTCGCGACCCACAGGTTGAGAACCTTCGGGACCGCATCCTGCCACATACCTCCCTACGACCAGTTAGGTCCCACAGAGTGAGCCTCCTCCGGGTCCCGTCAGCCAAACAATGTCGGTTGGCGGGCCCACGGGGGAGAGCCTTCTCTGTGGGTGCCCCATCTCTCTGGAACCAACTCCCATCAGAGATCCGGACTATCCCCACCCTACTGGCCTTCCGTAAGGCAGTAAAAACATGGCTCTTCCGGCAGGCGGGGTGAAGAGAGGATTCCCCCATGTATGAATGGTTTTTTGTCTTTTAAATTGTAATGTAATGTTTTTTAAATGTTATTTTATTGTACCGTTCTTATCTCTGTTGTACGCCGCCTTGAGTCCTATGGGATTGGGCGGCTTATAAGAACTTTAAATTAAATTAAATTAAATTAAACCACTGCTCTAAATCAATGGTTCCCAACGTGGGGCCCACACCCCACAGGGGGCAATTTGAGTTTTAATGGGGGCAATTGGAACCTTGTTTAAACCAATTTAATGGCCTTTTAGGCTTGCTCTGGAGTGAGTAGGAGTTCACTTTTTGAATAGTAAGAATTATAGATCACGGGTGTGGGGATCAGGATTTTAGAGATGCTTAGGTGGGGCATGGCCAAAAAAAGGAACCACTGCTCTAAATAATTCTATGTGACCAAATTCTCTTCCTTAATTTTGTTCTGTTCCTCTTAGACGTCTTACTGATATGCTCTGCTATGCATACTATGATAGAGTTGCTTGATTGTTAGATGTGTGGTTGCATAAATATGAGAAATAAATAAGTAGCTGTACTCTGCTGTCTTGGGTTTCTCTCACATGGGCCTGGATTAGGGGTTAATTTAATTCTTTGACCTCATGTTGCAGTTGCATCACGATTCTCTTGCTTCGAATAACATCACCCCCTTTTTTTTAAACGTCAACTTTCAAAACAGTGGGCAGAAACGATTTTACGCTTGTCATATCGATATCCTAAATTATAATTAAAAATGGACAGAATCTACCTTTTTTTCCAATTTCCAATACCCCGAGTTAATCCAAACAGCGGAATGTTAATAACTTTTAACACCGCGCCAACATTGTTGCATTGAAACAATACAACGTGTCAAGATTTATAACAATATAGTCAAAAGGGAATAAAAAATAAATAAAGGAGAGGCAGTTTGTTGATTCCAATTGACACGAGTATCTGTGACTGTGACTGCGTGTTATTCCATTTAATTTCACTTAAGTTCTGCATCTCTGCTCAGGCATTCTCTCTCTCTCTCTCTCTCTCTCTCTCTCTCTCTCTCTCTCTCTCTCTCTCTCTCTCTCTCTCTCTCTCTCTTTCTAAAGGCATTTTTAATCTCAAAAACGTTGCTGGCTTTTGCACTTTGTTCCATGATATCAGGGAATTTTCTTTTGGTTAATAGCAGTGGTGGGTTCCTACCGGTGCGGTCCACTCTATAGTACCAGTAGCGGCCCGCTGGTGACGTCACAGTACCGGTGCAGTCGGTTGCCGGTGCCTGGGACTGCCATTTTTTTAAAAAAAAAATTTTAAAATTAAAATTTTCTTCTGCGCATGCCCAGAAGCCGAGCTTCCGGCACTGCGCATGCGCTGCCTTCCTACCCCACAGTGAGTCCAAGCAGGGGAGGATGGCTGAAGGAGCGCATGAGACACTGAAAGAACAGGCAGCAGGAGCTATCTCCATTCCCCTCCCTTCAGCAGTCCGAGAAGCCACGAACGCGCGGTGATGATCCCAGGCGTTTTCGCATGTTCGAGGCTTCTCGAGCTGCTGAGGGGAGGGGGAACGGGCGGCAGGAGCCTAGGATCATCGAATGGGGAGAAGCATTCAGGCCGAATGGAGCCTCCTAGAAGAACCACTGCCGCAATCTTGCTGCTCCCACTGTGGGGGGCTGTGTTGCGGGTGGGCAATGCCCCCCCTTCTCCGGCCGCTGCCAAGCTCCCGAGGCCCACGCCCACCCGGTCACATGGCTGGCAAGCCACACCCACAAAATAAGCCTCGCCCAAAGAGTGGTAGTAAAAAAATTAGGAACCCGCTCCTGGTTAGTAGACAACGAAGGGAGATCACAGATCTCATTTGATTGATCGCGAGAGTTCTTGCATTATCCGCCTCTTTAGGCTCCTTGTGCCTTGCTGTTTTCCCTTCACCTTTTCCCATCTTGGTGATTATTATGATTATTATTAAGAGTGTGATTTTCCCAGGTTCTTTCATCTTCTAGCTTTTAAAAAAAAACCTGTCTTGGTTTTTTTTTCCCCCCTCCCATCGCTTTTTTGTTCTGAGTCTGTTTGAATGTCTCCTTTGATTTGGTTTTGGCTTTCTTACCTCTCTGTACATTTCACCTTTTTAATCCTGCTTTTTTTCTGCAACGTGTAAAAAACAAAACCCGGCTCACCGACGCGGTGATATCACAAGCAATGAATCAATACGATTCTATTGATTATAGTGGGTCGGATTATGGCGGAGCAATAAATACAATGACTGAAATGGCTTCAGGGGGTGAATAAAAGAAGTGGATTTGGAGGAAAGAAATTGTTTGAAAGATCAAAGGCAAAGCAGAGGGGGTGGGGTGGGGAGCAAATACCAGGTTGTCCTACACAGAGAGAATGATTTCTTTCTTTCTTTTGCAAATGGGCTCAAAATAATAAAAGCAGCTAAACTGTTTTTGATAGTGACATTATTAAAACAGATTTAAAGTATGTATGGAAAAAGGAGGTGAAGGGAATCATTTTTACTCGCAACATTTTTATGCCAAGTTCGGGGTTGTTGTTTTTTTCTTAATATGTTTCAAACTGCTGTTTTACCGCCCACTTTCCTGACTGGTATATTTGCTTAGCTGAGATCTAAAGAGCTGTTTCTGTAGTCCTTCCAATCTGTTTTGGAATTGTATTGGTTATCTAATAAAAATTATGCATGTAATGTATTTTTGGGAATAAGAACATCTGTTGTTAAGAAATTGAACATGTTGAGACACTTGGAAGTAACTTTCTGGAATCTGAGCCTTACCTTTTTCTAAGATACATTTATTCCCAATACAGTGTATGTCCTAGATTTGGCAATATTGGACAATATTGGACCAAAATTCTCTGCCTTAAAATATATTCCTGAAACCATAGAATATTTTTTCTTTCTTTAATATTTCTATCATTTTTGTAATTCACTATCCTATGTTACCTCTTTTCCATTATCTGTCCATTTGCCCGTCTGTCTGTCACCTATCAGCCAGCCAGCCATCATCTGTCTGTCTGTCTGTCTGTCTGTCTGTCTGTCTCACCTTTCATCTATCAGTCATCCATCATCTATCTATCTATCTATCTATCTATCTATCTATCTATCTATCTATCTATCTATCTATCTATCTATCTATCTATCTCCTATCATTTATCTATTATCCACCCATCATCTATCGGTCTCTGTCTCTGTCTCCTATCATCTATCATCCATCCATCATCTATCTATCTATCTATCTATCTATCCATCCATCCATCCATCCATCCATCCATCCATCCATCCATCCATCCATCCATCCATCTATCTATCTATCTATCTATCTATCTATCTATCGTCTATCATTTGTCTATCATCCACCCATCTATCTATCTGTCTGTCTCTGTCACCTAGCATCCATCCATCATCCATCCATCCATCCATCCATCCATCCATCTATCTATCTATCTATCTATCTATCTATCTATCTATCTATCTATCTATCTATCATCTACCTATTTCCCCGTGTTCTTTGTCTAAGGCACTGTGTATGCAGTTAATGCTATTTAAGTAATTTGAGAGTCCCTTCAATGAACATTTCAAAATGAAATTGCTGTTAACAATATTGATAGCATAGGTATCTTAAGGGAGCTTTATCCCTTTAGAGTCATTTATCCATCCATCTGGTTTTACATGCTGCTCTGATGAGAACCATCTCTGAGCAGCTTACGGGTTTTAATACAGTAATAGGATTAAAACATAAATTCCATAAAGAAATACTCCAAGCCCTGAGGAACATTCAAATGCAGATGTTTCCCTTGCATGGGGGGCAGGAGAGGGATGGGGGGGGGGACAATTTCAATCCAACCCTGAAAGCTCCTTGAAAATGTCAGATTTTGCTTCCTTCTCTTCCTCCTTTTTCATCTCCTCCTCCTTTTCCTACATCTGCTCCTCCTCCTCCTTTTCCTCCTTCTCCTTCTTTCACTTCCCTTTCTCCTCCTTCATCTTTTCATTTTCCTTCTCCTCTTCTTTCTCTTTTTCCTTCTCATTTCTTTCTCCTCCTCCTCCCCCCCCCCAAAAAAAGAAAGAATTGGAGCCAATCAGATCTCCAGGAGAATGCTACTCCAGAGAAGGAAAATAATCACTGAGGAAGCCCATCCCAATAATCCATACAAATAACACCTCCTAGTACAGTGATGGCGAACCTATGGCACACGTGCCACAGGTGGCACGCAGAGCCATAACTGCCGGCACGCGAGCCGTTGCCCCAGCTTAGCTCCAGCGCGCACGATTTTTTTGAGCCAGCTGATTTTTGGCTCATGCGGAGGCTCTGGGGGAGCATTTTTGGCTCCCAAAGGGCCTCCGGGGGGGGACAGGGAAGGGCATTTTCGCTCTCTCCATGCTCTAGGGAAGCCTCTGGAGCCTGGGGAGGGCGAAAACCAGGCCTACTGGTTCCACCGGAAGTCAGGAAATGGGCCATTTCCATCCTCCAGAGCATCTCCAGGGGGCGGGGGAAGCCGTTTTCGCCCTCCCCAGACATTGAATTATGGGTGTGGGCACTCGCGCATGTACAATAGCGCGCATGCACACACTTTTGGCACCTGAGGAAAAAAAGGTTCGCCATCACTGTCCTAGTATATACGCGCTTATCATTATTGACACAGTTTTGCTAAAAAAATTTTTTTTAAAAAAACCAACTCTAATGCTTCTTCATCTTTGATTAATGTCAAGTAATATTGATCTAATCTGCCCCCCTTGGAGAGCACAGTTTACATACTGTCTTCAGCCCAAGGAATTCAAATGTTGTTGTTTTTAACAGAAACCGTTTTATAGATATGTGTTGCTAAAGACATTCACCAATGTGTTATATATGGATGTTGAGATTTTAAAAAAATGTTTTAAAAAGCCAATATTTTCTTAATAATTGGGAGCTGCCACATATTCTTGAATATGAAGTACTCGCAGTTTAAACTACCATGTTTCCCTGAAAATAAGCCGCCCTCTGAAAATAAACCCTTCCTCCCCCAAAAAGAAGCCCTCCCCTGAAAATAGGCCCTCCCCAAAAATATTTAAACGCATGCGCAGCTGGTCCCCGCCATTTCCTCTGGTTAGGGTTAGGGAGACAGAGCTGGAAATCAGGTAAGACAGCAAGAGGAGCCCCGTCTTGCTCCACGCGGCCCAAAATCATAAGACCTCCCCGAAAATAAGGCCAAGTGCTTATTTTGGGGTTCAAAAAAATATAAGACAGGGTCTTATTTTTGGGAAAACACGGTAATAGACTTCTTGTATATACAAGTGAGATGAACATAAGGTTTATAAGGAAGTGGTTTGTTTCACAGTGTTTTGGAACACTGCTGTGTATTCTCTCAACATCACTTGTGTTATTTACTCAACCCCTGGACTAAAAATTCCTTTGTAAGTGTGAGAGAGGGGAGGTGCCTCTATTGTCAAGCTGTATTTGTGCTCAGAAGTTCATTCTCTTTGGTTTTGCTGCATTTTTTCCCCTTACGTTGACATAGCTTAATTTTGTGATTACCCTGTCTTTAGTCAAACAGCAAAGTGGCAATTACATTGCTCTAGTCTCTTAGCAGATCCACCCCCTGATTGCCAATTCTTGTAGAACTAAAACAACACAAGACATACTCAGAGGCTTCCTGAGCTTTGAGGGGATGCAAAAAAAGTAGCACATTGGGGCACCAGGAAAACAATGACGCTTCAATGAAAGTCGTCATAAATTGTGATAAAGAGAATAGACAGAGGATCCTGGAACATGGCTGGCTTTGAACCCAGAACAGAAGTATTTCTGGATTTAGGTGTTCTGTGGAGATTCTCAGTCATCCAGGTCATGATTGTCCCAAAGGTGCTTTTTTCAAAAGGCAACTGGGCTGTCTTTGGTTTTCCTTGAAGACGTTTTGCTTCTCATCCAAGAGAAGCATTATAGTCTTTTCCTTTGGATTGACCCATGCTTATCAATAAATGTTCTAATTCAGTTTAAACCATGGTTTCCCCATGCTATCTGTTTTGGGCAGTCAAAAAGGTCTAACACAGGGGTGTCAAACTCAAGGCCCGGGGCCCAGATCTGGCCCGTGGGGCTGCCCCGGAAACAGCGAAGGAGCCCTCCCGAGCTCCATTTTCGCTGGCACAGGGTTGCAGAAGGCCATTACAGCCTAAAATTAAGCTCAGGAGCCCGTTTTCGCTTGCAGAGCACTCCGGCTACCACAGGCGCCAACACAAGTGACAAGTTGGCCACACCCACCATGGCCACACCCACCACGGCCTCCCAAGGTCAAACACAACCCTGATGCGGCCCTCAATGAAATCAAGTTTGACACCCCTGGTCTAAAACCAGTTCCTTTGGCTTGAAGTATGAAGGCTTTCTATTCTTTTTTTAAAAAATTAAAACAATCTGTTAAAAAAATGAGGCAAGAAACTTTGCGGACCAAAGAATATGTCGCAGTGCTACATTGGGCATCCAGGTTCTGTCTAAAATCAAAATATCCCAGGCAATAGGGGAATATCATAAAAAAGTAAGTCAGCTCCTTTAAAAAAAAGTATTAAAACTTGCAAACTGCCAGCTAATTGCCAAGTTTCCCTGAGCATAGAAAATGCATCTGGAAATGCAATGTATGCATCTCAAAGTTCAGTGACTTTGGTTAAATGGCTTGTAATGATGGAAAATAAGCACACAGCTGTCACAATTGATACCTTCTGTTTAAATAAATGAAAGGAACGTGTTGGAGAAGAAAACCGAGTGGCTGACTGCAAAAGATTTTACCCCACAGCAATTGACCTAGATGCAAGGTATCTATGTTTCATGTCTTAAGCCAAATCCATGTAGGCATTGTGAGAAGAAGAAGAAAAAAAATCCAGGTACTTTGGTTCTTTATTCAGGAGAATATCTGTAGCAGGTTGTGCAAAAAGGCATGCGAGGGATAATCATTTAGAGAAAAAAACAGCAATTGTGTTGCGCATTGTACAGCAAATTGCTGCTTCCGTACATTCCTTTCTTCTTCTTCTTTTTGGACCATGAATGATAATGTCTTTATTCCACTAAAAAGACAGATTTGTTAGAGAAACATAAGCATAGATGATATTAAGATGCAGTCAGGTCTAGGCATCATAACTAGCAATAAAACTACTGTCTAGCCATTTACACGCCAGCTCCTATTTTCCAATTTATTACAGGTTAGTCTAAAAAGCAAAATATGAGACTGAATATTCCTAATTGTACAAAATAGGAGGTTAATTAGGAGCACTTTGAGGTCAGAATCAGGTCCTCTTTAAAGGCTACCATATGATTTTTTAAATAATTCTTAATTTCTGCTCTACCTTCATTCCTTCTCTTGGGTAGCCCAACTTCAACCTAATTATTTTTCTGCCATGATTTCGATGGTGCCATTAGAAATATTTTTTATATTCTTGTTTGCCGGGATTTCTTTAAGTTTTTACTAGGAATCGACTTTGGTTTCATTGGTAGTTTTTAATATATTTCACTAGTTTCTGCACCAGTGAGGGCTGGTTTATTTTGTAATAGCATTCAACTCTTAAGGTTCCTTTTTCTTAATGATCATGATTTCATTAAATTTAATTTTACAAACTGTCCTATATGGCTTTGTCTTCAAACTGTAATAGCCTTCCAATTATTTTGGAAAAAAACATCAGCCACAGTTGGCATTAATCTTGAAACTTGCCCAAAATGCCATCTGAGGCCTTAACAGTAGTGCTGTTAGGTACTTATAATGGGAAAAGTGATTATTCTCAACTTTTATGTATCTTTCATTTATCCATGACTTATTAATTCAAGGTCCAATTTATTCTTAGAGTTCACATAAGGGGCGGGTTGCTCTCTAAGTTGCTACCGGTGCGCTGTGTGTACATGTCCACGTTTTGTGCGTGTGTGCGCACACTATGCGTGTGCACCCCCTTGCATGATTTTGCTTATGCGCATGCGTAGAAGCAAAAAATCGCCAAAATCTCACACACACGCATGTCCCCTCGCAAGATTTTGCTTCTGCGCATGCGCAGGAAGCAAAAAAAGCCCAAAAATTCTGAAAAAGAGATGGCGACGCACGACGGACCGGTGAAGACAACGGACTGGTGTCGCGCACAAATTACGTAATCGGCTGGCCACTACCAGTGTGGTAGAGTGGACCGCACCAGTAGGAACCCACCACTGGTTCACATACGATTAAAATCAACAGTGCTTTTCAAAAGTCAACTGAACCGAAAAAGCTTCTTGAGTGAGAAATGAAATGTTTTCAAAGGGAAAAAAGCACAAAAAAGTCAATTTTCCTTTTGAAAAGCACCTTTGGGATAACCATGACTTGGATGATGGAGAATGTCCATAAACGATGAAAATCAACTAGAATTGAAACCAGTTCCGTACATTTCCATATTTTGGGAGTAGCCAAGTTCTTCCTCATTTGGATGTGATGCCATTGCCATAATAGTCCCAAAATAGAGAGGGGTTTTCATGACAGATAAATGCAGTTTTGTTTTCTTGGGCATTTGAGAGAGAGCCAGTTTGATCTTCTGTTTAAAATGGGAGAGTTGAGTTTTGTCTTTCGCACTGGATGTCTCTAGAACAGCTGATTTTCTCCGCCTTAGGAAGAAAAGCAACGTGGAGCCACTTCTGACAATATTGCTAAGGAAATTACATGGATTTGTAGTTGCCCAAAGTCAAGACCGACTCAAAGGTGCCCACTAAAAAAGGCATTCAGTGATAGTGACTCTTGGTTGACTGGCAGCAGCGCCATGGTCCAACGAAGATGGAAATCCTCGTTTTTATCTATTTGCTTCATCCCAGTGCATCATTTCCCAATCTGATGCAACTCCATCCATACATTTGAAGGTGATGGAAGAAAAACACCTAGCAGAAACCAGGGAGGAAAAAAAAGACTGTTCATGATTTATATTCCTGCCTTGAATATATTGTTTTGAAAAACACCTTTTTTTAAAAAAAACCCAATACATTTAAGTAATGAATCAGAAGGATAATATTAAGTAACAAAAAGCTTTAGCAGCATGCAATTATATTTCAAGGACTTTGGAAAATGCTATTTGAAAAGTGTGTGGGTGCCAATGTTGTGCTACACGATTACGCTTGGATCATTCTTTCTCAGTAAGGTTTTGTTTTCTATGAGGATGCAAATCAGGAATTAATTGGTTTGCTTACAGTAATGTTTAGCTTATACACCACGGAACAGAAGTATAAACTTCAAGAGCTCACTCAGGTGTAGTAGAGTTATTCATAGCTTGTGGCTAACTGGGAGATCTTTGGTTTCAAGCGATGGTTGTCAGGCCTCAGAAAAATGATTTAATGGTGAAAATCCCAAAAGAAAAGTCTTTATTGATCTTTATAACATATCAATCAAAACTAATATGATATCCGTCCGCTAAAAGACATCTATACAGGTATTTCTTCACTTCTGAGCACAATTGAGCCCGGAATTTTGGTTGTAAGTTGTTGGGGTCATAACTCGAATTACCATTGACCGTCGTTCTGTCTATCCAAGAGAAAACAATCTGTATCCCAAATAATCTTAGCTGCTCCACTTTTGACTAGATGTGAACCCGAGAACAGGTTTCATTTCATGCCTTTGTTCTGGTTTCGTCCTCATTTTAAAGTACTTACCTGATATGTCCTAGAATTTTTTAGGATGCCAGTTCTGAAAAATGTATCAAAGAGAAGGAAGGGATTAACAATAGAGGGAAGATATATTTTCTTTCAAGTACCATTTGTACTGCTAACTTGGTAAATCTCTTTGACATTTAAATTATTTTTTTTCTTAGTTCTTTGTGGTTTGGCTCTCTGTTTTCTTTCTTTCTTTCTTTCTTTCTTTTCTTTGCCTTTTCTAAATTCCACCCACCCATCCAGTAACTAAATGCCACGACTATTATATCCTTGGCTGGTTCTAAGAAAAACAAATACGGACTTAAAGATTTTATATTCATAGTTGTTGTTGTTTTAAATCACATGCCATGATAAAGCTACTTTTCAGCTAGATTCTGTTTTAAAAAGAAATAGAAATGGAGGGGAAAATAAACCATTATGGATATTTTTTTCCCCATGACGGAAGTTAATAAGCAGATTTGTTGCCTGCAAAGATCCTTTTGAAGTCTTAGCGTCTTGCCAAAGCCTCATGAAGAAGGCCGGATACAGACTGTCCCCAGCGGTAACCTCTCTTGGCCCTGGGTCAAAGAAGAAATGGACCAGCAGCTAACCTTCTGCCTCTCAATCCCTCTTCTATGGTTTCCAGCAAACTCAATATATTTAAAAACAATCAATCAGTCAGCAATGAAAAAGTCAAGTCTATAAGCACACAAAGGCAAGCAATCTCCATCCATGCACTCTTAAGTTCAGAAGTCTGGTCTACTTGAGAGAGAAATAGCAGAGGTCCTCAGCTGACCCGAAATGTTCTGGAGATGATATCAGGTGCGGGTTCCTAATTTTTTTACTACCACTCTGTGGGCGTGGCTTATTTTGTGGGTGTGGCTTGCCAGCCATGTGACCGGGTGGTCGTGGGCCTCGGGAGCTTGGCAGCAGCCGGAGAAGCGGAGGGCCATTGCCCACCCGCAACACAGCACCCCGCAGCGGGAGCAGCAAGACCGCGGCAGCGGTTCTTCTAGGAGGCTCCATCCGGCCTGAATGCTTCTCCCCATTCGATGATCCTAGGCTCGTGCCGCCCGTTCCCTCTCCCCTCAGCAGCTCGAGAAGCCTCGAACGTGCAAAAATGCCTGGGATCATCACCGCGCGTTCGTGGCTTCTCAGACTGCTGAAGGGAGGGGAATGGAGATAGCTCCTGCCGCCCGTTCTTTCAGCGTCTCACGCGCTGCCTCAGCCATCCTCCCCTGCTTGGACTCACTGTGGGGTAGGAAGGCAGTGCATGCGCAGTGCCGGAAGCTTGGCTTCTGGGCATGCACAGAAGAAAATGTTTTTAAAAATGTAAAAAAAAAATTAAAAAAAAATGTGCCGGCAACCAACCGCACCGGTACTGTGATGTCACCAGCGGGCCGCTACCGGTGCTATAGAGTGGACCGCACTGGTAGGAACCCACCACTGGATGATATGGAAGGAGGAAGAGTCATCAATACAGCTTTTAGGATTAGGCTACATGTACTTGGTTGAATTGAATACTCATTTAAAATGTGAGTTCTGAATATATTGATCCTTGTTGATTTATGTCCCTTGTATCTTGCAGATTTGTTCCTGACAACATTGTCCAAAGCTGGAGAAGCTCAGTTTGAGATATGGGTGAATCAGGTAAAGAGACTCTCATCGTGTGAAGTCGGGAATAATTATATCCTGATGTATTCACGAAGGCAGGGCTGGTTATACTGAATTCAGGAATAACGAAGCTGCATCTTACCGACCATTGTCAGTGCTGGTTTTGAACTTCTGAATGCCACTTGAAGAGCAGCAATCTAGCATGGATGACAATTAAGCCACTCAGTAGACCCTATATGTGTGTGTTGAAGAAGACCCCCACAGTGATGTCCTATGTAGACTGCTGGCATTTGATTTGTCAAACAGAGTAGTTTTTTTTTGGGGGGGGGGAAGAGAATGTTCCTTATTTTGGTACTTCCTTCTTGTGGAAGGGCCCATACTTCATGTTGGTTCCAGTCAGTGGTGGGTTCCTACCGGTGCGGTCCACTCTATAGCACCGGTAGCAGCCCGCTGGTGACGTCACAGTACTGGTGCGGTCAGTTGCCGGTGCCTGGGCCCCGCCATTAAAAAAAATTTTTTTTTACATTTTTTTTAAAAATATCTTCTGCGCATGCCCAGAAGCCGAGCTTCCGGCACTGCGCATGCACTGCCTTCCTACCCCACAGTGAGTCCAAGCAGGGGAGGATGGCTGAGGGAGCTCGTGAGACGCTGAAAGAACGGGCGGCAGGAGCTATCTCCATTCCCCTCCCTTCAGCAGTCTGAGAAGCCACGAACGCGCAGTGATGATTCTAAGCATTTTCACACGTTTGAGGCTTCTCGAGCTGCTGAGGGGAGGGGGAATGGGCTCAGTTCCCCTCCCTTCAGCAGTCCTAGAAGCCACGCCCGCCCGGTCACACGGCCGGCAAGCCACGCCCACCCAGTTACATGGCCGGCAAGCCATGCCCACAAAATAAGCCACGCCCACAGAGTGGTAGTAAAAAAATTAGGAACCCGCCCCTGGTTCCAGTGGGACAATTTTTTTTTTTTGCACTATTGGAAAAATTGAGGGAAAAAATGGTTAAATGAGAAATCAGATTCCTTTCTGGCTCTAAAACCTCAGTGGAAGTCTAGGGCAGGGGTGTCCAACCTTGGCAACTTCAAGACCTGTGGATTTCAACTCCCAGAACTCCCCAGGCAGCATGGTGAATTCTGGGAATTGAAGTCCAGAGGTCTTTCACTGCTGTTCTGCTCTAGAGTACAGAGGACTAATAGCTAATCTGAAGACTTTTTTTTAAGGCTCTGAGAGTGCCCATAGTAGACTAAATCTGTATATCGTCCCTTTTTCGTCTTTCCTTATTGAATTTATTCTTTGTTCCCCGTTGAATTTTGTCCATTTAGGTCAGTAAATCTAAGAGAGTAAGCAGTCACCATCAATTGCTAATATAATTTTTTGGAAAGCTATTTTCACTCATTTTTTTCTTCTTCCTTGAGTGCAACAAGGAGTGTTGGCAATTATTGGTTGACACAATTATTACTAAAATTGATTCTTCCCCTTAATAATCCATTGGATTCAATACTGTAGTTAACACTGAAAGCTAATTTCATTAGGGCCCACCTTGTCTATTAATATTTCTGTCCAATTCACATATGGAACTCTCTTGCAAGCTAAGGCTAAACCAAGATATTTGTAACCATGGTTTCTCAATTTCCAAATATTTAAGTTAGCTTATGAAATGATTGAAAGTATGCAAAAATAAAAAACCCAAATTATATTGCCTCCATAAAATATGTTTTTTCTGTTCTCCATGGGTTATTATGTTCATTGTTTTCCACCTTTTTATGATAAATATTTATGGATTGATTGCCATTTTGTGTGTGTGTGTGTGTGTGTGTGTGTGTGTGTGTGTGTGTGTGTGTGTGTGTGTGTTTCTGCTGAGCAGAAAAACACTTAATCTTTCCCCTGGCTCAACTGATAAGGGAGGAGAACTGGTGGCTTAGGAGGTAAAAGCATTGCCTAACAAGGCAATTCAGCCCCAGTTCGAATCCTATAAGGGTATGGCTAGCTGATTAGAGCTAAATAGCTTGAAATAGATCTATACTAGTCTCCCTTTATTTCTTTATCAGTTCTTTGTAAGTTTGCAAATATATATATATGTATATATTTTTATTGACAGGATGGAGATTTTGCCAAACCTCAACACATAAAGGAAAAACCGAAGGATGCAGTTGTTATAGGACAATCAGTATTTGCTGATTTTGGTGAGATTCCTTTTTCCTTCTCCCAAATATTTGATTTAAATGCATTTTCTGCGTATGGAAGAATGTATGTTTATGCAGTAGAAATTATTAGGGTGACAATACCATTTTATTCTGCTCCTTAAGAAAACGCTAACTTTCTAAATGTTACATTGTTAAAATGTTTTAATAGGCACTTTATCAATTAATATCTGAAATATACACAAAATATTTAAATTATACTGCTTATTAAAAATTGATGAAACATGCCCAAGTTTTAAAACATGAATCCAATGATTAAACTTTCTTAACTTTCTGGGAATCTAATCTTGAGTAATTTTTTTGTGGAGAGAAATAATACTTTTGCTTAATTAAGGGCCAAATTAGAAATTAATATGTATTTTTAACAATTCCAAAATGTCATTGTTATCATTAAATTTTTGACACCAGGTGCTTGATGTGTTAATTCTAACTTTATTTTGTATCGGATCAACAATCTTTTTATCTCTTTTTATTTTATGTCCTTGTTAAAATAGCTTATTGTGTATTTAGTGTGATAAACTTTCAAATAACTAATAATAATAAAACTTAAAAGTCCAGATTCAGAATCTGGTTTCCGTTAAAAAGGAACATAATTGCTCCCCCGTTTTGTTTCTGCTGATCAGAATATAAAGTGAATTCTACATTAATTTCCCATCTAAATCTTGGTCAGTAACCAAAGCTGAGACAAACTGCGCTGAAGTTTTGGTTTTTAAAATGTCAGGGAATTGTCCACATACTTTGATCTTCCCAGCCACAGTTGTTCTCATCATTTCTTGTCTAATATCTCTAAAGTGAGGGAGAAGATTTGATTAAGTAGATTTTTCTTGGCCTTTTGGCTAAGATTAAGTGTAAGAATTGATTAACCAAGATCTTGAAAGTGTTATTTGTCCTAAGAAGAATGGTGCCTGTTTATTTGAAAATAAACACCGGCAGCATCCTACCCTAATCTCTTCCCTTCTAAATATTGTAAGTCCTATAAATATCTTCATGCATTTATGCTTGACCTTTCGTTAAATACCACCACTCCTGAGTAAGTGTCCAGGGAGTCTCTGAACTGTAACTCTTGCTATAGAACAAACTAAAATGAGATTTTATTTTAATTGTTCTATTTGCATACTACCAAATATGCTAGGGATTACTGCTTGCGGTAATGTTTACATATACTGTTCCCTTCTTTAAAAAGATCCATTATAGGCAAGTGAAGGTGGAAACGTAGCAATCCTATATATACTCCGGTGCGTCTTATACTCCGAAAAATACGGGATATATATGTCTTATATTCTGAAAAATACGGGATATATATATGTGTGTGTGTGTGTGTGTGTGTGTGTGTGTGTGTGTGTGTGTGTGTGTGTGTGTGTGTGTATATATATATATATATATATATATATATATATATATATATATATATATATATATATATATATATATATATATATATATACATATATACACATACACACACACATACACACACACTGATTAAGTGTGTGTATATATATATATACACACACATTTGTTTTTTGGGGGGATTTCTATTAACCTGTCAGAGAGCTGTTCGCGATTCCTCAAAAGCAGATGGTCTTGGAAAATGCCATGCATGCTAATAAGCATGAAACATACATCAAATACATTTGTTTATTTATGAGAGATGTAAATTAGTTAATCTGATTAGAATTTCATCACACCAAGTGCTAACTCCTTGACAGCCAGAGGGCAGATGTAATTTTAGAAATAAGCCGTATTTTTAAGAAGACTTGAATTCGCTTAAAATTCAAAAGATGCCCAAGAGAGACTATTCTAAGCAAGGATTCCAAACATGTAACATTTCTATACCATTTGGGGTTATACTGTTTGTTAAGGAGTTATTGTGCTGTTGAGCACATACACAGCGAAATAGTGATTGTGATTGTGGTGTTGCAGTTTGATATGAATGCTATTCAGTCAATAAACAGAATACGTTTAGTATTTACAAATAGTTTACTTAAAGTAGTAGCAAAGTTCAATAGGAAGTCCAAGTCATACACAGTTAATCAGTCAATGCGAAGAATCTTCTTCTTGCCTATCTTTGTTTTAACTAAAAAACAAAGATTACAGCTAACAGTCAAATCTACACTATCACAGATAGTTACTCTTTTCACAGCAGCTCTTCACAGCACTTGCAAACAGACACCAAGTCAATTACTTAACAGTGAAGCAGCAGAGATAATCAGCAGAGAGTCAGCACTCGGATCATCATCAAACACACACAGAGACATTCAGAGCATGCTCTCTTGCTTCCTTATATAGTAATCAGCCTACAATTCATTTATAGCAATATAAACATAACATTAATTTGTGGCTTGTTCATATATTAGCAAAACCCAATCGTTTGAACAGGGTTCTAACACTTTTTAAGCCTCAGCATCATACCAAAGATAGTAAAAGCCACCATACAAGTAGTCCTCGACTTACCACAGCTCATTTAGTGACCGTTCAAAGTTACAACGGCACTGGGGAAAAAAGTGAGTTATGACCGTTTTTCACAGTTACAACCTTTGCAGCATCCCCATGGTCAAGTGATCAAAATTCAGACCCTTGGCAACAGGTTCATATTTATGACGGTTGCTGTGTCCCAGGGTCATGTGATTCCCTTTTGCGACCTTCTGACAAGCAATGTTAATGGGGGAGCCAAATTCACCAACAACCGGGTTACTAACTTATCAACTGCTGTGATTCACTTAACAATGGTGGAGAGAGGGAGAGGGCGAGGGAGGGAGGGAGGGAGGAGAGAGAGAGAGAGAGAGAGAGAGAGAGAGAGAGAGAGAGAGAGAGAGAGAGAGAGAGCGCCAGCCCACCTGGTATAATATAATATTCTTTCTTCGAATACGTATACATTTTTCAGTGTGAATGTTACCTAGTTTGAGTAATGAAACACCTGCAAGAAAACAAACAAGCTCAGAGAGCACCAAGGACCCCTCAAATAAATAAGTATGATCTAGAAAGAGCCACCGCTGTGGAGGCTGTTTTGATCTCCCATGAAATTGCATGTTGTTCATTTCCAAAACAGTCTTTTGCAATTTAAGTTTAATGGAAAATCCAAAAGCAAATACACAGAAAAGCCAATTTCCTTAATAGAAAATAGCAGCATGGGGCAGGAAAACCAAGCCCATAGCATAAATGAGCTATTTCCTCTTCTGTGAAACCCATTCTCAATCTCTTGCGCTCCTCTTCATTGAATAAATTAAAAAGAAAACATCTTTAGTCTCCATGTTGCTCCTCCGCTACAATTTACTTCTTAATCAGTTTAAATTTTAATTTAAACTTTGTTTTAAAACGATATTTCAGCATTAACAAAACTGAGATGTACCGTTTCAGGCACTCCGGCGCAGTGAACATTAATAACTGGTAAATTTGTTGTCCTGTGACTTATTTTTATTAAACCATGTCCTTGGTAGTTATCTATTTTGGAGTTGCAGCATCTATAGTATCTTTACATGCAAAGTGACCTGAGCGCAGACTGATTAAAATACTTTTTTAATAAAGTTACTGATAATGTCTAGAGACCGTTGCAATTTAGGAATGTATTCGTCTTCCACTGTTGGAGTTAAAAACTCATCTGGGAGCTGCTACTAAACTAAGTTTTAGGTTTAATAAAAAGCTTCATTCTCGTTGCAAGCACGAACATTTGTGTCTTGAGTTTTTCATCAATAGTTTTTTCTACAGAGGCAAAATACGTTGCAAAAATACAATTGCAATAGTACAGTGATGGCAAACCTTTTAAACACTGAGTGCCCAAACTGCACGCGCGCATGTCCAAACAGAAAGCATGCGCATGCAAATGTGGATATGCATGCGGACATGCGCGCATGCGCAGCAGAGACGCAAAGACCAGCTGGCCAGTGGGAGGCGGGGCATCCCAACACCGGCAGCGTGGCAAGAGGTAAGATCTGTTTCTTTCGTGAACTTCTGTTTCATCATGTGCAGGGAAACAGAAGCTCACAAAAGAAACGCCACGGAGATCTGACCTGGGCCGACAGCGCATGTGCCAACAGAGAGGGCTCTGCGTGCCACCTCTGGCACGCATGCCATAGGTTTGCCATCACGGCAATAGTAAAATAATAACAAATCAATGGCATGAAAACAATACAGCTCCTGTAATGACTTAGACATAAATATTGACATTTCATTATCCCCTGGCCTCATCCTAATCATGAGATGAAATGAAGGCCACCCACAATCTTAACTGTCTCAGAGGAAAATTAATTGAAATCCCGCTTGGATGGAGTCCATTCGGTGAGACAAGTTGGTCCCAATTAAATACAAACACTTGTTTCAGTCTCGACCTACTCTAAGCAGAGGCGCGATGGCTCGGCAGTTGAAGATGCTGAGATTGTCAGCTGGAGAGCTGACAGCCCGGTTTGAGACCCCAGTGCCACGCAGTGGGGTGAGCTCCCATTCCTTGCCCTAGCTACTGCCCACCTACCAGTTCAAAAGCATGGAAATGCGAGTAGATAAATAGGTACCATTTCGGTGGGAAGGTAACAGCGCTCCGTGTGCCTTTGGCGGAGAGCCATGCTGGCCACTTGACCACGAAAATTGTCTTCAGACAATGCTGGCTCCCTCGGCCAAGAAATGGAGATGAGCATCATGCCCTAGAGTGGGACTCAACTGGACAGGAAACCTTTACCTTTTACTCTAAGCCTCTTGATTTAGATCAACCTAGTGTTTTCTACAGAGTCTGCACATTTTCAAGACTCTAAAAAATTAGAGCTTTCTTTGGGTAGCCGTGTGTGTGTTTGTGTGTGTGTGTGTGTGCTGTTATTTTTCTTTAATAAATACCCAACATTAAATTCTTGACTTTTAGATACGCATAGCAACAGTTAGATATGCAAAGCAACAGTTTAATCTGTCAGAGATTAAAACAGTTTAAAGGAGAGTCAGATTCATTGTCTACCAACCTAGAATGCTAAAATCATTTTTTAAGTCACAGCCATTATGCCTTGAAATCCCAAGGGGAAGAACATTGTGAATTGAGATGCTGTGATTATTTTTTATGAAGCCATACATACATTTATATTATATACATTTATTAATTGGTTGAGGGTCGGTGTCGTTTCTGGTTGGCTGTGCGGTCGATTTGAATTCTGAGGGGTTCGTAGGCTTGTTGTAGGTCGATAAATCCCAATTATGTAAATATAAATCCCTATTATATTTGAACTATAAAGAGCTGAAGTGGTGCAGTGGTTAAAGGCTGCCACTGCAGGCTGACTGCTAGTTCAGCAGTTCAGCTGTTCAAATCTCACCAGGCTCAAGGTTGACTCAGCCTTCCATCCTTCCGAGGTGGGTAAAATGAGGACCCAGATTGTTGGGGGCAATATGCTGAACTCTGTAAACCGCTTAGAGAGGGCTGTAAAGCACTATGAAGCGGTATATAAGAAAAGTGCTATAAGTGCTATATAACTGAACAACAGGTCTTTTTAGGACTCTAATTCCAGACCCACTCATCCTGCCCACTCCTCTCCATTTGATTTAACGTTGGATAGCTTTTGTGATAATATATCAATTGGGTGTAATAGTCCACCATCGGAATAATAAATCTGCAATTCTTCTATGAATAGATAGAACTGCTTTTAGAACCCTTTAGGGGTAGGTCTCAAATTTGCCTCCTAGACTTTGATTAAACAATTATTAGTTATCTCAGCTTTCGGTGGGTGATATATTTAAATTGTTATAACATCTGCTTACAAAATGTTCACTTAATAAGCTTGGCAAGGCTATCTAGTCATATTTTTATAAGCTCCCGAAAGTTGATTGAGGTGATGATGAGGTGTTAATGTAATCCTGTTTCCATCGCTGTCGCCTGCTGAGGTATTTACATCCCTAATTAAAAGGGACAAAGCGCTGGGAGGTTTTTATTTAAAATGAAAATTAAGCCGAATAGGAACATAAAAGTTACCTCAGTAGGTGGCAAGCAGAACAGAACGCAATCAAGGAGGCCGCAACAAACGTTTTGTTTGATTTCAGAGTAGACAGCAAAGGATAAACAAATGACCTTTTTGCAAATATAAATGTATTATTCGTATTATATAAAGTGCAATCCGAAAACTTTTAGGGTAAGTTTTTAGAGATGATGAGATAAGTATGGGTTTGTTGGTCTTCGGTGCTTTGTAAAAAATATTTGAAGATTGATGATTACTCATTATTGATTCAATTTGATCCATAGCTGTGGAAAATATTTGTTTAAATAGTTGTATCATGATGGTTTCTATTTAGCTAGAGTCCTTTTCATACTGATATTTTGTAAGAGTATGTAAGGATAATTTTTTGTTTGCAATCTAATTTCTTACAGTTATTTCCCTAAGCAGTCTTCAAACTACAGTATTGATTAATCGCCAGATTAGTTAATTAGTACTTGTAGGAGACATTATGTCTACTTAAAGTATTTATGGCAGGTTCTCATAAACTTCAGTTAAATTTCATAAGTATACAGACAAAGGCATAGGAACACCACTTAAAAATTTAAGAAATTGAAAAAAAAAAAAGACTAAAGGGCAATGTGTGTGTAAAATATTTTTTTGTGTGGGACTGCACCTACGTAATGGCATTTCTTATCTGAATTTTCACACGTACGTTCTTCTATATATTCCCAACCCTAAAAAAAAAAACATATTTTTGCAGAAAGAAACTTCTTTCCCTGGAATTAGTTGCTATGTGGATTTTTTTTCCTTTAACCAAAGGAATTTATAATTTATAAAGTCAGCACGCAAATGGGAATTTATAACATCCTGATCTTCTTTTCTTTGTGGCAACTGTAAGAGATATCTGTCAGATAGAGGAATATCAGGTCAGAAGCTCTTTCTGAAACCAACAATAAAGGATGTTAATTTAGTTACTTTGAATTATAAATGCAACACCCTGGTCCTTCCTTCTCCTTCTCATTTCAATTGTCATGTACCATCATGCCTGACTCAATTTTTACAACAATTACAATTTGGAAGGGTTGCAAAAACAGGCTGACAAGGTGAAGGATCACAATTTCTCCTTAATTGTTATTTTTTATTTGTTTATAATATAAAATGCAAAAAAATGCAAAAACAAATATTAGGGAAAATAGGGGAGGGGAAGGGAAGTGTGCAGAAAAGAAGGGGGAAAGAAAGAAAAGGCGTTGACTTCCTTTGGTGCAGTAAAATAAGATAGCAACAACAAACCTCAACTTTTTACTCTTACACGGTAGTATAAACTAGTATAAACTAGCCATTTCTATATCTGCAAAGCTATATAGTCGGTAAAACCCAAAATCAAAGTTTCAATTTTTTTTCCACCTCAAACACAAAGTCCAGAAGCCTGTTTCCAAGTAGAAACAAAAGTAATTGTATTTTTTTTCTGTGATCAAAGCAGTCAGTTTGGTCATCTCTGCTAACTCCATCAGCTTTTGCAGCCATTCTTCCATTGTGGGGATCAAAGCGTCTTTCCATTTTTGTGCATAAAGTAATTTGCTGCCGTCAAAATACATAACATCAAAGTTCCGAATTTTTTTTTTTAACCAAGTCTTTTTCCATTAAACCCCCCAAAAAGTTTCTGGTTTTATATTCCCTTGAAGAATCTTCTGTGCTGGAAGAAAGAAGATATACCTACCATCGAGGAATGGACATTAAAAGTTGTACATCTGGCTGAAATGGCAAAAATCTCATCATATCTTAAAGATCATTCAAATGAGAGATATATATTGGAATGGAGTAGATGGACTGATTATATTCAAAAAAAGTATCAGATTAAGAAGATATAAATAGTTTAATAACGATATATGTTAAATTTTTAGAATGTGTTTAAAACCTTTTAAATAACGAAGAGTTAAAGAACTAGAGAAACTTTGAATCTATAATTTGTTAGTATATTTTAATTTTATGCTTATCGAATACTATACCCTGTGCTTTTTCTGGGAAGCCGGGGGGGGAGGGGGGGTTGGGGGAAGGGGGGGAGAAAAAGAGAAAAATGTTTGTACTTTGTACTAATAAAACTTTTTGAATTAAAAAAAAGAATCTTCTGTGTTAAAATAGGAATCCTACTCCAATATTTCTTTGCTTTTATCACATGTCCACAACTTCTCTTTAATTACCAGGATGTTTCCTTTGTTTACATCTTGCCGACATTTATTGTCTCTGTGTGTACGTAGTTGTTCTTCGGGGGGTTTTTCCCCCGCTAGTGATTAAAAAGGACATTTTTGTAGTCTCGCTAAGCCGAATTATTTTTATCTTCCTCTTGTTTTTGCCAGATGGTGACGGACAGACTGAACACTTGCTGCCAGCTTGTGCAGATGCAGCTTGTCAAAAAAGTGTCATCTACCTATCTAAGCCGGGACTGGATGAGGTACGCTGTGCTGCTACTGTATCTTGAATTTGACCGTGTAGTACAGGGATCAGCAACCTGCGGCTCTGGAGCCGCATGTGGCTCTTTCATCCCTCTGCTGCGGCTCTCTGTTGCCGGTCGGCACCACAATTTTGAGAGGAGCTTCTGGTTGGGGGGGGGGAAGCAGGGCACGCCAGGAGGAGACTCTATGGCAAGGGGCGGGTTTTCCGGTCAGCTCCACAATTGATAGGGCTTTCGGTTAGGACTGGTAGAGGAAAAAGGACGCCGCGCTAGGAGGAGACTCTATGGTGGCGGAACTGAACTTCCGGTCGGCTCCAGATTTGAACGGGGGGCTTCCGGTTAGGACCTTTGTGGCTCTTTGAGTGTTTAAGGTTGCCGACCCCGGTGTAGTATATGAAAAATGAGCCAGGAACAAGGTTTGACATTACGCCAAAAGGTACGGTAATGAGGGGCCACTTTATAAAGCAATCACATTTGCTCTAACAAAGACAGAAGTACAGATAGTCCTTGACTTACAACAACAGTCAAACCCCACACATCATGACCATTTGTGATCCCCCCCCCCTTTTTTTTGACAACCCAGACCGAAGCCATTTTTGACCGCTTCAGTAATGCCACACTGGAGCTGAGGGATAGGGAGGGGGGGATTTGAGATAGAGGGGATTCTGTAGCCAAAACAAAATATTTTCTCTTGGGAACCAAGGTCAATCTCACATCTGGTCAGACGAAGGCGGAATGATGCTACCCAGCTGCCAGTCTGCACCGTGATTGAACCATGTGACTGATTGTTTTGAGAAAGTAGAAAAACTTTTACTTTTAATTAAGTGAAAACCGCGGGAGACTTCAGACTCGGTTTTCACCAGTTATGTGCCAATATGATAATTCCAGTGAAGGTATTCTTTGAGGAATCTACCTGCCTCGGAGTTTGGCTTGCTATGGATTTATTACTTG
Organism: Diadophis punctatus similis; assembly: GCA_023053685.1. NCBI lineage: Eukaryota > Metazoa > Chordata > Lepidosauria > Squamata > Dipsadidae > Diadophis > Diadophis punctatus. Next base: position 1,757,607 of record JALIGW010000015.1, read on the forward strand.
GAACCCTGACATTCTTATTATTGTTTCCAGTGGTTTCCAGTGTTGCAGAACTTCTCAGATGGCGTAAATGTATGGGGTTTTGTTTCACATAGCCATGATCCGACCGCAGATGAAATTTCCTTTCCAATCACTCTTTATATTGGAGATTATAACATGGATGGCTATCCAGACGCCCTTGCTATACTGAAAAACACATCAGGAAGGTACAGTATTGCCAGTAAATGGGACTTGGAGGGAGGGCATAACTTTTGTTCCTTGTGCATGCATCTTTCTTCCACCTTAAAATATTATAGCAGCCTCGACCTTCCCTGTGTTTGTGGGACTGCACTTCCATTAATTGCCCAATCCTGCAATCAGCTCAACACCAGCTTGGGAATGCTGCCTTGTAGAATTAAGATCCTTCCTTCTAAATGCAGCGCTTGAACAGTTTTAGAATGGGTCTGTTTTTGTGTTCTGGGTGTTCTATTTTTCCTGCTGCTAAGAAGCATTTTAAAAGTGGAAGTCCAGGAAGAGAAGTACATTACGTGTTCATTGTTTTCTGCTCGCCTGTAGACGTCGTGTAGAAATACAGATAAATTTCCTTCTTATTTTTTTCCAACATGCACTGTAATTCTTCACCAGTTGCATTTAGAGAGTTAATTCCGGTGATGGTTTGGAGGACTACAGACGTTCTGTGGCCTCATCTGTTTTCTTCCGTGCCTCTTTTTTGATATATGCCAATCCCTTCCTTTGCTGTTTGTTAAGGAGTTACTGTGCTGTTAAGCACATACACAGAGAAATGTGTTGTAGTAATGGTATTGCAGTTTGATATGAATGCTATTCAGTCAATAAAGAGCCGAGGTGGCGCAGTGGTTAAAATGCAGCACAGCAGTTCAGCTGTTCAAATCTCACCGGCTCAAGGTTGACTCAGCCTTCCATCCTTCTGAGGTCAGTAAAACGAGGACCCAGATCGTTGGGGGGCAATATGCTGAACTCTGTAAACCGCTTAGAGAGGGCTGTAAAGCACTATGAAGTGGTATATAAGTCTAAGTGCTATTGCTATTGCTAATAAACAGAATATCTTTAGTTTGTACAAAGTAGTTTTTACTTGAATAGTAGCAAGGTTAAATAGGAAGTCCAAGTCATACACAGTTATTCAGTCAATGCGAAGTTTCTTCTTCTTGCCTATCTTTGTTTTAATTCACAAACAAAGATTACAGCTATCTCTCAATTCTATACTATCACAGATAGTTACTCTTCTCTTCACAGCAATTCCATACAGTCATAAAGTAATCTACTCATCAGTAAAGCAGCAGAGAGTCTTCAATCCGGAACACACCGTCAAACACCACTCAACACACTGAACCACAAACCATAAACCATAAACCACCACACTGAACATGCTCTCTTGCTTACTTATATAGTAATCATCCACAATGCATTTAAAGCAATATACACATAATATTGATTTGTGGCTTAATCATACATTAACACACCCAATCATTTGAACAGGGTTCTAACACTGTTGAAACTGGAGATTTTCAAATGTTAAATATTAAAGACGCAGCTCTAGTGTTAAGATTAGGACTAAAGTCAATAAAGCTAGGATTCCTGTTCTGGGTGTGTTGCCAGTTCCTTTGTTGCCTGGGGCGGTTCTTCTCTCCTTGAGGAAACACTGACCCATTTCATTCTAATAGGATGCACTATAGATGCATTTTCTGGTAGTTGACAATGTATTCCTGCTTAGTCATCAGATTTCCATTATCAGAATGCCAACACTGCCAAACAGCAGCTAGTTTTTCTTTTGTGCAAACATCTGGAGATCTTCAGCCCTAAGAAGCAACATCCTGGAGCTCTCCTACGAACATATGTGTTTGGGATTTGAAAGTGTATATAATTGCACGGAAAATATTTACAGCAAGCATTCTTCGTTTACTTCATTCTTGATCAAATGACATAAACATTCGAAGTGACACATGGCATAAAAAGAAATGAATTTGATCATTATATTCTGTTTTTAAACGGGTTTTTAAAAAAAATCCCAGTTCTTTAAAATGTTCTAATGAGGAATTCTTGGTGTTGATAATTATGGAAATATAGAATAAGGGAAAATTGGGAACCATTATTTTTTTTAAAAAAAGACAAATGGGTGGGGAGAGAGTTCATGCACTGTTTCCTTAATCCCAGATTGAGCATATATCAGAGGTCTTCAAACTTGGCAACTTTAAGACTTGTGGACTTCAACTCCCAGAATTCTCCAGCCAGCTGGCTGGAGAGTTCTGGGAGTTGAAGTCCACAAATCTTAAAGTTGCCAAGTTTGGGGACCCCTGGCATATATAATTGATTGTGCCCGCGAGATTTCTGAATGCCTCTTCCTCAAAAAAAATGCTGGTTTGTGTATGCAGTGTCAACAGCAAGGTACTCCTATTTTTAATTGAGATTGCCTTTTATTATTAATATTGCCATCAGTCATGCTACCTAAGGCAAAATATGCAAATGGATGTGTTAACAATCATTTTTAAAGTGCCGTAATTTTTGCTTGTATCAGATAATAATAAATACTATTGATAGAAGTTCAACATAGTCATACTTTCATTTCAAACCACAGCACTCAGATTCCTCATAGCTCTGGTATATTTCCCATTTTTGCTTCAGAAAGACAGTACAGATTAATCATGTGTTCACTGTTAAGAGGTCGTAAATTTTAAAAAAATAAAATATACACCCAGTTTGTCAGATTTAAAGCCCCTGAATGGAGCATAGGTTTCTAGTTTTAAAATAATATAAGATATATAAAACTCTTATGACTCAGTATAACCATTATTTGCCTTAAATTAGCATTCTCTGCTAATTTACTCTACATGACATTAATACCAAAACTTGATTGTATTTAGGGAGTACCCAGATTAAAGTAGGTTTGTTTTCAGAAATCCTGGTTTTACTAGTTAATTTAGAATTTACGGGAGAGATACCGAAGCAGGATGACCCTAAAGGAGCAACCAAGAATGAAATAAACTGGGTTATGTTTATGAACATCATCCCCGTAAATGATTTATAGTTCATCCTCAGTCAGCCTCAGTGAGTCTTGAGTTGTGAAGAGGGTGATCCATGGGATTCTACTCATTGCTGTCATTGGGCAATGTTATATAGCCCCATCAACTTCTCTTTCCCCCAAATGTTGCTACTTAGGGCAGAAAGTTTGCTATCTCACAACTTGAACAAGTCAATAGGAAGAACTGGCTTCCCTGGGCTAGCCTTCCTTCCAGATGTTAATTTAAAAACACAGGTCAGTCATAGGACAAGGTAGCGTAATTCGTTCTAAAAAGTCATCTGTGTAGCAGTAGAATTGTTCAGTACTGTAATTCATCCATAGACATCTGGTGTGTAAGGTCGAACAATGTCACATGGATCATACCTTTCATTCTATCAATCGCAGTGAATAATGTAATTTGCATCGCGCAACCCAGGCAAAATTACTCGTTCGCGTCATCTGTGCAAAAATGTGACATTACTTGTTTATCCTGTGGAAACCCCCCCCCCTCCCATGATACAATTACGTAATAGGTCAGTAGGAAGGGGTCAATGACATGAATCAATATTTCAGAATTACTCCCACAGTTAGTATCTGGAGAGAGTATTACAGTATATGTAATATGTCACTAATTTGCAAGCCTATGTGCGGTTTTTCCCCCCGTTATTTCTTTTCCTTTAATAACACTGTTCTGTTTTGCTACTACATCAATTTTTAGTTAGTTTTGTGGGAAGGAGGACAGGAGAATTTGAAAGTAGCTTACTGATTTGGCACCCAGAAGTTGCAAAACTGTTTAATATTCTTCCAGTGGTTTTATTCCGTAGAGGTTATTAAAATACAATGCTTCTAAAAATATTTTATGAACTTCAGAAATATGACTCCCCAAAAGTGATTGGTTGCAAATGGTAGGTTTTGATCGTTTATACATTCGCGTGCCATTTGTACTGTGGGGTTCTTTTAATGGTTATCTTTTAACGTTTTTAAAGCTGTGTTTAGATTAACGATTATAATTAAAGTCATTTTTTAATAGCTTGCTCTTGATGGCTTGCTGAAGTAAAAACAAAAAAGTGTTATCCCTTGAGCGTATTTGACTATCTTCTCCAAATTCATCCCACATCCTTCCTCTCTACTTATCTGTTCTTTTTTTTTTCCCCAATAAGTTTTATTTATTTTTAGTCTTTCTACATCTCATGTCGCAAGCGTTTGCTTTCTGGGTTTCATACATCCATACAATAATCTTAACAATATTTTTCTTAATTAGTTACAATTCATTACCATTTCATTTTTAATACATCTCTCACATTTCTTTTCATCTTAATGTCTATCTTTTAGTCTTTTCCCCCTTTTATTTTATCTCTATTTTAATTCTCTTTTCTCCCCCCCTTCCCCCCCCTATTCTTCTCCTTCCATTCCAACAATCAAAGATGTGGTCTTTTCCCACCTTATACATTTCTAGTATACATACATTTCTATGGACGCGAAGTGTTCGAGTCGGCCACGGATCTCGCGGTCCGGCTTCTGATGTCGCCAAAAGAGAAACCGGAAGTCCTACTGATCTGTTCTGACCCAGCTCCCCAAACACGACAAACCCTCTGAAATTAACTCAAAGATTCCTTTATTAGGAGAGCCAGCAGCCCCGGCAAAAAGTTTCTCTCACCGCAGGCTAACAAGTCTGTCCGTCAGGGAAATGAATAGTTGTCTGCCACACCTATTCATCTCCGCCCCCTGCCTTTTATCCCCAGAGCTAGGGTGGGGCTTCACTAGCAGCGGTGGCTCTTCCGTCCCAAGGATCGGCCCAAAGATTTCCACTGCTCTCCTCTCCTCTGCCTTCTGCGCATCCGTGCATCAGGCACTGGACACAGCTGTTCCTCCTCTTCCTCATCAGCCACCTCCAGACCTGGGGGCTGTTGACTCTTCATCTGAGGGCTGATGGACGGCCCAGGCTTCACCTCTGTCTCTCTCTCTCTCTCTCTCTCTCTACCAGTTCCATTCCCTCTTGCCCCTCGGAGCTCTCAGGTTGCCTTGATGCTGACCCTGACTCCCACGCCTCCTCCTCCTCTGATTCGGGTGCTGGAGGGGCCCGAATCAGGGTGTTACTTGCATACATATTTGTTCTTCCAAAACTCCATTTAATTGGAAACTCTGCATATAAAAATGTTAATACTAATAAGAATACCGTCTTCTGATGCCATCAGCATTTTACCTTTCCATGTGTATAGTAATTCCGTAACGTCGGGTTTAAAAACCTCTTTGAATTCAGCTTTCATTTCTAAAATGCTTTAGGTGACCATTAGTTCCAAATATTTAAAGGCAGACCCAAATACTTACAGGAGTGACAAGCGTGTCTTTTCCAATAAAAAGCAGAAATTTGAAGTATTTTATCTTTAGGCTTCCTGAGCAAGTCACAAAATTTGAGTGAGCTAAACTCTGCGTTGCTTTTTTATGACTGATAAAAGCAAATTGTTGTCGGGTGCAGAGTAACGTTAGTCCTCTGCTTACGACCATGATTGAGCCCAAATTTTCTGTCGCTAAGTGAGACTCTTAAGTGAATTTTGCTCCCTTTTACGACCTTTCTTGCCGCAATGGGTAAGTGAATCACAGCAGTTCTTAAGTTGGTAACACGGTTGTTAAGTGAATCTGACTTCCACATTGACTTTGCTTGTCAGATGGTCGCAAAAGGGGATCCCATGACCCTGGGACACTGCAACCGTCATAAATATGAGTCAGTTGCCAAGCATCTGAATTTTGATCATGTGAGACCATTGGATGTTGCAATGGTCGTCAGTGTGAAAATCAGTCATAAGTCACTTTTTTCAGTGCCGTCGTAACTTTGAATGATCACTAAATGAACTGTTGTAAGTCGAGGACTACCTGTAAATATGGTTGATAGATTCCTGACAAAAAAAGCAAAAACTTTGGAATATTATCAGAACATTATTCCTCTTTTATTATCCACTAAGGCGCATGCTTCTAGGTCAATATGTGCTCACTTGCATGTAAAATAGAATAGAATAACAGAGTTGGAAGGGACCTTGGAGGTCTTCTAGTCCAACCCCCTGCTTAGGCAGGATACCTTACACCACTTCAGACAAATGGTTATCTAATCTCTTCTTTAAAACTTCCAGTGTTGAAGCAATTACAACTTCTGGAGGTTACAACTTCTGGAGGCAAGTCGTTCCACTGATTAATTGTTCTAACTATCAGAAAATGTCTCCTTAGTTTGTAAATTTGTAAAAGCATTACAAATGCTTTAATTCAATAAATTGGCATTTTAAAAGAAATTAAAGATTCAAGCTCCGCCTTCTTGCTTTTGTTTGTTGCCATCTGGGTTTGTTATCTCGTCCACCTTTCTACTTTTTGTTTTAATATTTTTTATTAGATTAAAAACTGCCCATTATTATATATATAATAAATCAACTGTATGAACGGTGGCTGTTCCTCCCTTGGCCCAAAGCTGATGATAGTTTTTTCTTCTACTTTGCATCCAAAACTAGCTGGATTTTTTTATTTTCTTCCCATTTTCTTCACTTTACTGTGGTTGATGGGCCTAGAGCCATCAATTAATGCCGTTAGTGCTGAAGCACAATCTCAGTAACTGTTTTAAATCGAGATGGTGGATGGAATATGTAAGAGACTGAAAAAGAAAGCTTGCTCCAAGAAGCTCAAATATTTATTTTTCTAGCTCTTTCACAATGGGTTGAGGTCCCAGAAGAACTAACCTGTTGGTGTCTGTCTGAAAAAAAGAAAGCCTATTTCTCATAAAGCATGGTTTAATGTTGAAAAAAGTCAAACATTATAATCTGGAAATAGCTAGTACAATAAAGGAATAGATTTTATTCTGCTCTCTGTGCATGACAGCCGCCTACATAGTATTCAGAATAAGAATGACATTTTCTTATATAAATCTAATTGGGACTACACCATTCCTCATTCTCTAACTGACATAGCTGTGCACTGATTACAGATCACTTTAGTGACTCTCAGTGTTCTTTTAATAAGCAGAGAGAAAGGGAATGTTTTTCCAATAAAAATTTATGAAATCAAACAGAAGAATGATTGAATGAAGCTGCTGAAAAAGCCTTAAAGGCCACCTTCAGTCTCTTGGTGATTGCCATATTTTTCGGAGTATAAGACGCACCTTTTTACCCTCAAAAAAGAGGGTGAAAATTTGGGTGCATCTTATACACCGAATGTAGCCCCACCCAGCCACCCTTTGGCCTCTGCCTGCCAGCAATTTACCTCTTGGCAGCAAACAGGGCAGAGCCTGATTAGCACAAGAAGAGATTATCTGCCTCCCGACCTACAGCTGACTGAGGCTTGCAAGCCACCTGGTAAAATGAAACTAACTACGGTGGCTGTAATGAGACAAATTGCCGGGAGATGAACTGCTGGCAATGTTAGACTGCTGAAATTGCAAGGAGGTAAGCTATAGCTGCTGTGGCCTAGAGGTAGAGCTCTTGCCTCACAATCAGGAGGTTGTGAGTTCTATCCTAGGTAGATTCTGTTAATATGTTATTTTGTTAAATGTTTGTAGAGTGTTCAAATTATTAGACTTATTTTTTAAAGACTGCTTTATTATTGTTCTAGACAACTTAACAAAATGAAGAAGCTTTTTAAAATAAATGCTTGCTCTGAAGAGGCCCAGTGCTATTGTATCTTCTTTTAAATAGCAGAGAATACTTCCAGAAAGCCACAACAATTTTAAAGATCTGTAAAAATATAATCTGAAATGTCCTGTTTTAGTATTAAGTATTAGTATTAAGTATTAGTATTAAAAGAAGGCAGCTGAGTTAAACCCTGACTTAGTCATGTTTGGAGTAGATCTATTTAAATAATTGGGAGCAGTTAGTGTGACTACATTTAAGAAAACTTTCTGGCATAATGTACATTTCTCCAATTCTTTGCTATTTCTATGGGTCAGGCACACATGCACAGAAATACACAGCAAACAATGTATATCATCTGTGCTGTTTGCTGTTTGGCAAATTGCTTGGAGGCAGAGGCCTTTTTTCCTTGTTTTCCTCCCCCAAAACTAAGGTGCATCTTATACTGCAGTGCGTCTTATACTCCAAACAGTACGGTAGATGGCCTTAGACAAATAAGTCCAATGATTTAGAAAGGGGGAAAAAAACTCTAAGCTGACTTATCAAATCAGCGAAGTTAAAACTGCCATCTTTATTGTTTTAGTATTGCCAGAGTAGCAGCTATCCCTGAATACGGTCAACCGCTTGAGAGAATGAATTTTGAGGGAAGGATTACACAAGTTAAGAAATAATGTCTGTGTTACCGGTCAGAGAGAGCACGTAAATGTCTAATAGTGGTATCAGCTCTGGGAAGAGGTCAGGTCCACCTGTCCATGAAAAACTAAAGTTGTGGTTCTTGGCAACGGACATTTAGCGGCATCCAGTTCTGCTAATTGCCCCTTTGCTAGGTCTTGTATCTTCTGTCTGTCTTCTGAAGGAGGATGGAGTTTATTTTTCTGGATTGAGGTTGGCCTCTTCACACTAAGGACACGATAGAAAGTGACTAAAGGCTGGTGGTGTTGTATGAATCAAGCCATGACACATCACTGGTATGGACTTAGAATTTGATGCTCTCCAAAATGCATTTCTCAAAAGACAGGTCAGCCCATGTCACCCATCTGTGTATTCCCATTTTTGAAGCACAAACGAAACGAACTTAGTCATCCAGAGTGTAAAAATGTGTACATTCATGCATTTTTGTCCTTCAGTGTAAATCATTGCTTTTGATAAGAATGACATTGGGCGTTGATGAGCCCCCTTTGTTTCTTGATCCTTTTCTTCTAAATTTTTGAATATGCATGACACTCGTTCCTTTGCTTTCTATAACTCTGTGACGTGACCCTCCAGATACCCCGGGTTGCATTTCTAATATCAGCACTTCTTTGTTTAGAAAGCAAGTGTTGAAAGAGTTTGCTGATTACTGTAATCCAGGAAGATGTATGTCCTTCACCCCAAATAAAGAAAGTTTTCCGCTGCACATGAGGGAGGAACAAAGGACGAGGTTGTTGTTTTTCTTGGTTCTATATGATTTCAAGATTCACTTAAGGAACATTTTATTAGCGGGCCTTTCTTGCAGTGGAAGTTAAAAGCTTTCAAGTAAAGCAAGTGATTTTTCAAGAAGGCAAATTGTTCTGACTTTTAAGTAGTAATTGTACACAGCTGCCTAATTGAGGATAATTTCAACAAGATGTCAACCGTTGTTCCAACGTAGGCACTGAAAAGAAACGTAACAGGAATGGTACAGAATGAAAACACATTTCTTGGTGTGGTTAAGAGAACGGCTTCAAGACATAGAGGTTCACGTTAAACTCTTGGGATTCGGTCCCAGGAAATGTAGCTGTGATACAGCTTATCCCTTAAAATGGTTTGTTGTCCAGCTATAATTGTTGCTGTAAGCTATGCAAATTTGGATGGATGGATGGACGGAAAGAGAGAGAGAGAGAGAGAGAGAGAGAGAGAGAGATTTAGTTGGTTGGTTGGTTGGTTGGTTGGTTGGTTGGTTGGTTGGTTGGTTGGTTGGTTGGTTGGTTGATTGATTGATTTGGTAGGTAGACAGGTTGATTGATTTGGCAGGTAGGTAGTTGGATAGATAGATGATAGATAGATTAGATGATAGATAGATAGATAGATAGATAGATAGATAGATAGATAGATAGATAGATAGATAGATAGATAGATAGATAGATAGATAGATATGGATTGAGATAGATGGATAGAGATGGATGGATGAAAGAGATGGACAGAAAAAAGGAATATCCAAATCATGATGGCTACACATTTTGAAAGATTGTTTGAAGGAAAAATAATAGTTTAGCATCTCTAGTAAACGAGAGATCTTTATTTCATATGTGCTGTTAGAAGCTTTTATTTCTCTCAACTTTGTGCTGGCCTCATCTGGCAGATTGTCAAATATGAAACTAGCAGAGGAGTAAGCTTAGTCCATAAATTTATAGGAGTCCTTCATACTAAAATTTACCGCTTCCACATGGGAATTTGAATTACCTTTATGCTATTTCTGTGTGTGTGTGTGTGTGTGTGTGTGTGTGTGTGTGTGTGTGTGTGTGTGTGTGTGTGTGTGTGTGTAGCGAAAGAGTAGCTCTTTAAAAACAAAATCAGTTTTTTCTCCCACGGGCAAATGAACTGCCAAAGGTGGTTATAAATATTTATAAATTCTTGTAAAATCTGAGCTGATAATTGTCAGGGGAGGCTCTTCGCATGAAACACTTAGCATGCCATTTTAGAGAGGAAATATATTGACAGTTGTTAACAAGTGCAATAAAAAAGCCAAGATTATTGTAATAGTTATAAAATAGGTTGTGTATAGTGGCCTGAATAAGATTAATGATTGATTATAGAGTTGTCCTGTGTTCATTAGAATCCATTAACTGTGTTACGCACAAATGTGATTGGGAAAGGAACTTATCTTACTCTCTTCTCTGCATTTATAAAGTTTTCAATTACCAGGAGCTTTTATTATATGTATGAACATTTTTATGCGTATTTGTAACAATCCAATGTATGATACAGAAACATTCATTCTGATCTCTCGAGAGAACGAAAAGGAAATTCTCTGCAAAATGCCACCCAAAATTCTTTTGTGTTCAAAGTTTGTGAATCAAGTGAGAGAGAAATGTTTGGCAATTTGACAGTCGTGTGGAAATTCTTTCAGTGCTTTGCTTCTTTTGGGATTAAAAAAGGCATGGTTTCACCCAGGAAATGTTGATATATATATATAAAACAAAAAGAATCCAACCAGATTATACAAATCAGATATGCAGGCTTGGGACCAACCTGGGGCATCTTGTGATGTTACACATTGCTGTTCTTAGTTTTGATCCCAAAGGTGCTTTTTCAAAAGGCAGCTGGGCTTTTCGCTTTTTATCCAAAAAGCTTCTTCAGTTCTGACTGAGCGGTGGTGGAGGATGGAAGGACTGCAAGGAATATAAATCCTTCCATCCTCCACCACCGCTCAGTCAGAACTGAAGAAGCTTCTTGGATGAGAAGCGAAACGTCTTCAAAGAAAAACAAGAAAGTCCAGTTGCTTCTTGAAAAAACACCTTTGGGACAACCATGACCTGGATGAATCTCCATAAACATTCTTAGTTTAGCTTCCACTTCAGTGTATTGTCACAGCCTAGTTTATAATTTGATCTTACATTTTCAATAAGAGCCAAATAATTTGGGGGAATGGCTGAAATACTGATTTCAGTATCTGCTGTTCCCAGCTGCAGAGGATTCTGTTTCAGCCAGCTGTTTCCTCCTCCAGAGTACAGATCAGGAGTGAAATCCAGCAGGTTCTGACAGGTTCTGGAGAACTGGTAGCGGAAATTTTGAGTAGTTTAGAGAACCGGTAGCGGAAATTTTGAGTACTTTGGAGAACCGGCAAATACCACCTCTGGCTGGCCCCAGAGAGGGGTGGGAATGGAGATTTTGCAGTATCCTTCCCCTGCCAGGCCCACCAAGCCACGCCCACCAAGCCACACCATGCCCACCAAGCCACGCCCACAGAACCGGTAGTAAAAAAAATTGGATTTCACCACTGGTACAGATGGCTTGCTGGAGAGGTAATTTTCAGTTAACTATGGTTAAAAGAAAAATGTCGTCCATCCTGAGAAATAGCTAAGTTGAAGCACCACCAAGATAAAAGCACCGCAATATGTAACACCTATACTTTCATCCAGATAAAACCTCGCTTAGCGACTGCCTCCTTTCGCAACCACCGTTATAACAGCAATGAAAAAGTCACCAAGCCTCGCATTTATGATCTTTGCAGAGCCGTAAGGCAAAGGAAAGCTGAAGTCAGATTGTAAGCACTGTCATGGTTTTCGTTTTACAACTGAGTTGCCAGCCCCAGTTGTGGCCACTAAATGAGAACTTCCCGTAGAATACGAGCAAACCCGACCACAACAAAGGCAGATCCAGGATACACCTGGTGTCATGTCCCCGTCGGAGCCTGAATCTCCGGAGGAGGACGAGCCAGAGCTAGAGCCGATGGAGATTGAGAAGACGGCTTTGTTGGCTTCAGAGGAATGCTGGGAGGAGCAGGACGAGGCATGCCAGGGCCCCTCGGGATTGGGACGGCTTGTTAGCAGGGAGGAACAGGGGCAGGATGAACATCAAGCAGTGAACATGAGGAACAACAGAGCTTAGGCAACGAGCAAGGACCACCCTCTCCTGACCCCCAAGCACGGAGAGTGGAGAGAAGGCGGGAACAGTGCAGGCCAACCCGACGACTCAGGAGGAGTGCGCCCCACCCCTCTTCACAAGGCACACCTGGGGACTGAGATTTAAGGAGACACTGTGGAGAGGGGCATTTGTCGGGAACAAACGCTGAATTGGTAGAGTTGGGTGTGCCGGTACAGACATTTGGAGTTTGCAGGACTGCTTGCTTCATCCTTACTTGTGGACTCAATGCTTTCTTCCTGACTTTGTAGACTCAGTACCTTGTTCCTGACTTTGTGGACTCATTGTTTGTTCCTTGTTTCGTGGACTCATTTCCCTGTTCCTTTGTTTTGCTGGACTGGGCACAGCCACAGGCTGCCGTGTGTGTGTGTGTGCGCGCGCACGTGCGCTCACATGTGCTTTGCTCTGGGACTTGCCAAGAACGTGGGAGCATTTGAGGGGACATTTGGAGCATTAAAGGGGAGTTTGAACTCTCAGCTGGCTGTGTGACTTTTCGTGCCTTGTCCCGGGTCCTCACACCTGGCCTACCAGCGTCCCTTCTGTGGTTCTTGGAACCCTTATCCAATTAGGGCCCAGTTGTGACGGGTTAAGTGTGCCCGCAGCCTTGCCTTGCATCAACTTTCATCGCTGAAAATTGCCAAACTCTCCCCCTCCCTTCGCGCCAGGGTCTATTTTTGGAGCGCAGCTGCTTCAGGCTGGCTGAACCTTTTAGCATGTTGCCCTGCCTTTCCGTTTGCAGGGAAATTTTTACAGGAAAAAGTGGGGGGGGGAAACGATGCCACCCTTATTCTCTTGCAGATACAGGTTTAAGAATCCGTTCTTTCTACTACGGGGCAGTTGAGCGTTGTTAAAAAAAAATTGAAATGGCACTCTGAGAGAAACTCCAGACAGGCAAAATATTTCACTTTCCAAACATGTCCAAGTGTCAGTCTGTCTTTTTTCCTCCCCTTATCTTTGAAAAGAAAATCTGTCGGAAAGGTTGCCGTTCCCTTCTGTTTCCATGCTGCCTCAAAAACCAGTCAGGAAGAGAAAGGAGGTCTGAGCCAAGATTTTACCCCCTACTCCAACCCTCTTAAGTCGAAAATCTTCTACAAATACACATCGCCTCCCTCTTGCATCGGCTGCAACAGAGTGAATTGTTTTGAAATGGACTGAGTGTGGCTTGGATTTTATTAACGTTCTTGTACTTTGCAGATTTGACATCAAGGGTCGATTCTTGTGGCAATAGTGAAATAGGTTTATTCACCTACTCATTGTGACTACTTCCCTGTTTCAAAGCAGTTCCCGTGTTTAATGCCTTCAGAAGTCAACTGTTGGATGGACCATTCATAATCAGCCCTCTTCTGCGTGGACTTCAGCATTCAATGCTGCCTTTATAGCAATGTTTCCAGTACTACCCTCTAATGTGTTAGGAAGAATCTCTCCATTACTTTGCTTCATCGATTTGCTTCCTTGATCTAAATACTAACCTCCCTGAGATGAAGGGAGCTGGGAAGGTAGACTGTTCTGCAGTTAATCATTGCACACCGACCCACAAATCTGATTGTTTTGGATGGAAGAGATTAATCTCTCTGTAAACTTCTGGAACTTGTCTTTATCTCACTAGGCTGCTGGGAAAATAAAAGGCGATAAACCCCGGGAACGTAATTCTTACATAGAAGGGGGCTAGATAAATTTTTACCTGTCTTATTCATTGTCCTCCTCACCTTATGCGGCTGAGCATTTAACTCATGTCTGAAAAGAGCCGAGGTGGCACAGTGGTTAAAATGCAGCACTGCAGTTCAGCAGTTCAGCTGTTCAAATCTCACCGGCTCAAGGTTGACTCAGCCTTCCATCCTTCCGAGGTGGGTAAAATGAGGACCCAGATTGTTGGGGGCAATATGCTGAACTCTGTAAACCGCTTAGAGAGGGCTGTAAAGCACTATGAAGCGGTATATAAGTCTAAGTGCTATTGCTATTGCTAAAAGTGTAAATAGTTTATATACTACTGTGAACTTGGCACAGCTCATTAAATAATAAAGCTTTTCTGTAATTTTATGTATAAAGTTCCAAATTATTTTATTTTTTTAGAAAGACATATATAAGAAAGGATTGACTCCAGGCTAAGACAGAATGGGGGAAATGGAGGTAGAATATAATGAGATTTATGACATGTTGGGTGTAAATATGTAAATATTCATAAAGTGTAGTTCTTTTCAGGTGGGGAGGGGGAGTAGAATGTTTAACTCCTTAGCATCAGAGCGTGTTAATTAATATAATACCGTGTTTCCCTGAAAAGAAGACCCTGACTTATATTTTTTTGAACCCTGAAATAAGCGCTTGGCCTTATTGCCATGCTCTCCAAAGCCCGATTGGGCTTATTATCAGGGGAGGTCTTATTTTGGGGAAAACAGGGTACTGTATAAGAAATACTAATGATCTGATGGTCATTTTGAAAAATCCTTTCTTAGCGAGCACCTAGAAGCCAAGAGGAACATACATGCCAAGTTTCAAGTTTGTAGGCTTTACGGTTCTGGAGATTTCGTGATGAGTGAGTGGTATTTGGCTTTTATATATATAGATTGTGATGTAATATTGGCCGATTATTCTTCAACTTTAAAAATCTAGGTACATGTTTGGCTGGCTTTAACAACCACTTTCAAAGAAACCAGATATTTTGCTTACTGTAACAAAAACACCATCTGTGCAGAACTAACTCTTCCGAAGTTCTCCATAACAAATAATCCCAATTGGTTTGGTCTAGATTATTGAGAACGCAATAAGGAGGCAGCTCCACCACAGCCAAAGATCAGCAGATTGGGGCAGACTGATCTGGTTAGAGGTTCATAGATAAACCCATATAATTGTGTGTGTGAAATTGATCAGCCAAAGAGAAGCAATGACTACAGCCGGATGGCAAAAAAAACCAAGTGGTAGTTTGAAGCTTCGCAACCTTCTGTTTCTTTCCTGTGGTTCCCCTCAGTTCAGGGCGAGGATTCAACCAAGAGAGTCTTCTTGGGTCAATCAGAAATTCCAACAAAAATCCTGTCTCTTCCAGACTGGAAATAGCACACAACCTATATGTGAATTACCACTTTTGTGTTGTTCTAGGTTTTTTTAAAAAAAGCTATTAAGCGCTAAAAATTGTTTAGAGTGCTGTTTTGTTTTTAAAGAAACTTGCCTAGAGGTTTTCTTGCTTGATAATTATTTTAACCCCAAACTTTGCAATCCAGGGCTGCTGACTGGTACTTTCCGTAAATGTTTACGATGCTGGCTTGCAATCGGTGTCATAAGTCTCTGTGGAGTGGGCGGCATACAAATGCAACTAATGCAACTAATAAATTATGGAGAGCTTAAGTCCTTATACCTGTTTTGTGCCTTCCTTCCTTGCAGCAACCAACAGGCCTTCCTGTTAGAGAATGAAGAATGTAGGAACGCAAGCTGCAAGGGTGCGCGGCGGTCGTTTAAGGTTCATTGGGCGCTGTCCGATCTAAATCAAATCAAGGATGCTGTGGTGGCCACCTTCTTCGACATTTACGAAGACGTGAGTTGAGCTCTCTCTGCTGTGTTCCTGCCTTCTTAGTTGCCATTTACATTTTCTTAAACCATGATTTAAAACACTGGTTCATATTAAGGGGCCATTTGACAAACCTTGGAAACAAGGTATATGAACCAGAACCAGATGTAAAAACATTCAGTAAAACAAAATGTTTCCTGAGATATGTTTCAGAGCCATTGAGGGCTTCCACAATGAAAACAATAAAAACAATAAGAAACAGTCCCGTTGGCCAAGAACACTAAATTCAGAGGTCAGGACTTGCAGTAAGAGATAGGTATTAGGTGGGAGAAGGAGGGAGGGAGAAGGGGGAGGGAAGGAAGGAAGGAAGGGGAGGGAGGGAGGGAGAAGGGGGAGGGAGGGAAGAAGGAAGTAGGAAGGAAGGAAGGGGAGGGAGGGAGGAGGGGGAGGGAGGGAGGGAGGGAGGAGGAAGGAAGGAAGGAAGGGGAGGGAGGGAGGGAGAAGGGGGAGGGAGGAAGGAAGGAGGAAGGAAGGAAGGGGAGGGAGGGAGGGAGAAGGGGGAGGGAGGAAGGGAAGGAAGGAAGGAAGGAAGGAAGGAAGGAAGGAAGGAAGGAAGGAAGGAAGGAAGGCCTCAGTGACATCCTTTTTATGGGAAGAAAAGAGCAATATAGCCGGATGCTTTTTTTTAAATAAACCAGGAGTAATCCTGGTTTAAAAGCTTCAATTCTATCTATGATTTAAAATCTGATTTAAATTTAATACTAATGTTATCATCTCCAGATTTTACTATTTAAACATTTAGATAATTTTAAAAAAACTATTATGACCTTCCCAAAGGTGCTTTTTCAAGAGGCAACTGGACTTTCTTGGTTTTTCTTTGAAGACGTTTCGCTTCTCATTCAAGAAGCTTCTTCAGCTCTGACTGGTAGGGAATGGAAGGATTTATATTCCTTGCAGACAGATGATGTTTTGTATTCTTTTAGCGAGTCAATAAGGCCTCTTGGAAGTTTATCTGTGTCCTCAGGGTTACCTGAGTAGTGCAAATGGGTGTGGAGCCTTCTTCCAAATGACCAGCTGTCTGCAAGGAATATAAATCCTTCCATTCCCCACCATCCAGTCAGAGTTGAAGAAGCTTCTTGGATGAGAAGCGAAACATCTTCAAAGAAAACCAAGAAAGTCCAGTTGCCTCTTGAAAAAGCACCTTTGGGACAACCATGACCTGGATGACTGAGATATTATGACCTTCATATTTTTATGTTCTGACATTATTGACCCTTTCAATGCTGTTTGAGCTGCTGATTCATTTATGTGCTTTTGCATTTTTCTGTCTCTAGGGAATCTTGGATATAATTGTCCTCAGCAAGAACTCTCCCAAAAAAGAGCTTGCTATCCACGCATTAAAAAATAACTTTGAAGCAGATGCCTACTTTGTTAAAGTCATTGGTGAGTGGCTCAGTATGAAAACATTAAAATGCTATTAAGGGGAAAATCCAATAGTGCTTATAGTTTTCCACCCAGCCTAAGAACAGCAGAAAGATGGCTATTAAATAGTAATGAGGTGAGAAAGGACATTACATTAAAATTTATACCTGAGAGGAACAGGTTAAAGAAAACCTAGTTAATCAGATACAGGGCTGTTTATTTTAGAACATTCTTGCCATTTTCTTTACACGTTGAGTTCACGAAAAGCCTAAGTATAAAAAGTAATACAGTACGAAATTTTTGGAATTTTTCATGATTTGTCTTTTGTAATGTCGTCTACCCAGAGTTATCTGGAATTGGATGGCCTCTAAATTTAACAAAATGAGTAACATTATAGTTTCTATTTTATCCTCCACTTTACTCAAGAGTAAGAACATCAACAACGATGTTACTTTGATGTCTGTCTCAGATGCAAGGCATTAACAGGGAACCAGAAAAGCAGAAAGAAAATAGATTTAGACTTATTAAATTGTGTGGAGATGTCAGATTCCAAAAAAACCAAGAGAAACACACTTAGTTTTTTCTAAGCAGTTTCTTTTATTGTTCCTCGTCTATAAACAGAAATCAAGCAACTACTTGTTTCGTTGTACCATGTGCAATGACAATAAAGTAAACTAAACTAAACTACTTGCATCATTAAGAACCGTGGTAGTATAAATATGCATGGGGAGAAAAACGAACCTTGTGAGTTTACCAGACGGATGGCATAGGGAACAAAGCTGTTACAGAATCTGGTAGAAGTCCTGCTAGAAATACTTTGAAACCTCCTCCCAAAGGGGAGCAACAGAAACAGACCGTGAGGTGGGTGTGTGGGGTCTCTAACAATGCTTCGAGCTCTAAGCACATAGCGCTTATAAGCAGTATCCTGAATAACAGGAAGCGAGCTTCCTATACTCTTCTCGGTTGTCCTCACCACTTTCTGTATGGACTTTCTATCTGAGGCACTGCTGCCACCAAACCAAACAGTGATGCTCTCTGTTAAAACATTCTCAATCGTGCCTCTGTAAAAATTGGCCAGGAGAGAAGAAAGATGTTCTCTGTATGCTACAAATGATTCAAGTCATCACACACACCCAAATTTGTTTCCACCTCTTGTTCAGGAGGAAGAAATTCTCCAGGGGAAGCAAACGCGAAAGACCATTAGCTGAGGCTCAGGAGCAGGGCTGTTTTTAGGCAGGGCTATGGAGAATTAACTTCAGGACAATCTACCGCTTGCTGTTCCTGACTACACAGCTGGGAGATGTCAGCCCACAGCTAGTATCATCATAAAAGGAGTTTATTTTTCTGCCTCACCAGGCATTCTGATGGGAAGCGTTGATCCTCGAGCTCTGAGGAATAAAACTGGCTTCAGATGTTTTTGGGGGAGCGGGAGTCTCTCTAAAGTTTAAAATAATAAGATCTGTTTTAAATGAATAGCAATAGCACTTAGCAAACAGCGCTTAGACTAATAGAAAAGTCCAGGTTTCTTGGCATGGCTTTTCAGGTGTGGTTTGCCATTGCCTCCTTCCTAGGGCTGAGAGAAAGTGATTGGCTCAATCTAAGGTATCAGTCGCCGTTTTGGGGTAGCTTTGCTCTTTACATTTCTGCAGTAGTCAATAAATACATAAAATATGCAAGTTCTTCCTCCCTACATCAATAGCAATAGCCCTTAGACTTATATACTGCTTCACAATGCTTTGTAGCCCTCTCTAAGCGGTTTACAGAGTCAGGCTCTTGCCCCCAACAATCTGGGTCCTCATTTGACCGACCTCGGAAGGATGGAAGGCTGAGTCAACGTTGAGCTGGTCAGGATTGAACTCCCGGCTGTGCGCAGAGCTAGTCTGCAATATGGCCTTCTAACTCAGTGGTCCCCAACCCCCAGTCCGCGGCCCAGTACCGGGCCGCAGAACAAATGGTACCGGGCCGCCCTGCTACTGCGTCTCTCACTCGCACCCACACCCAGATGAGAAATCCTTGGGCGGCCTGGAAAGAGCAAGCGCCTCCGCCTCTCCCTCCGACCACCATCACTGCGTCAAGCTGTCGGCGAGGGGAGCTCCCGAGATCTGGAGTCTGAGAGCGCCGGGGCTCGGCTGGTCTTGAAGGAAGCCGGGAAAAAGCAGTGGGCGAGCCAAGCACAGGCGGGGAACAGCCCTTCTCTCCCTCCGCCTCCTTTTCAATTCTGATCTCCTCCTCTTTCTCTTCTCTGCTCTTGAAAGGGCCTGAAAGGGGGGCGGCCGGCGGCGGGGGCGTGTGTGTGTGTGGTGGAGGTGAGGCGCAGCACGGCGAGATTTGCGAGACAAGTAGCCGCTGAGCGAGAGCGAGAGCCAGCCCGAGCTCCCTCTGCATCCCTCACGCGATCCCAGGTTTGGTCGTGGAGTGGGGAAAGTGGAAGGGGTGGGGCGGAGGGGGAGGGCTTGGAAATGTGCATCGTATGTGTGAATGGAGGAAGGAGACGGGGGAGAAGCCGCAGTGGAAGGAAGGAAGGAAGGAGAAGGATGGAAAGAGAAGGAAGGAAGGATGGGAAGGAAGGATGGATGGATGGAAAGGAAAGAAGGAAGGAAGGAAAGCCCCCCCCCCCGTGGGCCGCGGAAAAATTATCCAACGTTGACCGGTCCACGGCAATAAAAAGGTTGGGGACCACTGTTCTAACCACTGCAGAAGGAAGGAAGGAAGGAGGGAGGGAGGGAGGGTGGAAGGAAGGAAGGAAGGAGGGAGGGAGGGAGGGAGGGAGGGAGGGAGGGTGGAAGGAAGGACTTTATTGCCCTCTCAAGGCGGTTTACAGAATCAGCCTATTGCCCCCAACAATCTGGATCCTCATTTTACCGACCTCGGGAGGATGAAAGGTCCACCTTGAGCTGGTCAGGATCGAACTCCTGGCTGTGGGCAGTGAATTTGCCTGCAGTACCGCTTTCTAACCATTGCGCCAACACTTAATCGCAGTCTTCTCCTGGGTTCTACGGAACCACAATCCCTAGCAGTCCCAGCCAACATTATTAATATTGAGGAAAGCCAGGAGATGTAGTTTTAACAGCATTGTAGACCCCATTCACACGTGGGCATCTTTCTGCTGTCAATGCTTTCTCTCCGCCTTCAATACTAGAAGTAAAGCGGGTGACAATCAGAGAGCTGGCTTTTTCAGTTACTGTTAACTGCCCTCCTGCGAGAAAATCGCTGAGCAACAATTTTGCTTATTAGTTAATGAGTGTTATTATTTATAACACTATTATTTAGATTGGTTTTGCTTATTAGTTAATGAGTGTTTAACTAAACTAGGCTACTTAATGAGTGTTTTTGAGATCATCTGTCCCATTGATCCGCTCTTTAGATTAGTTGTGTAGTTTACATTCAGTCCAGGTAGTCCTCGACATACGACCGCAATTGAGCCCAGAATTTTTGTTGCTAAGTGAAACATTTGTTAAGTGAATTTTGCCCCATTTTACGACCTTTCTTGCCACAGTTGTTAAGTGAATCACTGCGGTTGTTAAATTAGAAACACGGTTGTTAAGTGAATCGGATTTTCTCATTGACTTTGCTTCTCCGAAAGGGGATCACGTGACCCTGGGACAGTGAAACCGTCATAAATATGAGTCAGCTGTCAAGCGTCTCAATTTTGATCATGTGACCACGGGGATGCTGCAATGGTCGTAAGTGTGAAAAACGGTCCTAAGTCACTTTTTTCAGTGTCGTCGTAACTTCGAACGGTCACTGAGTGAACTGCTGTAAGTCGAGGACTACCTGTATTTCATAAGCTGTTTCTGGACCATATTTGAACAAGGATAAATATCTTCTGGTTCTTCATGAGTATAAAAGTGACTTACATATCTTATTCATGATACTGTACAAAGTAGGACAGTGCAGAAATTCCAGTATAATGGTAAATGTGCTTTTTCCTCTGCTTCGGTCTAAACCAGCGGTTCTCAACCTGGGGGTCGCGACCCCTTTGGGGGTCGAACGACCCTTTCACGGGGCGGGAGACTTTGCCCGGATGCCGCCATTTGGGTTATTTTACCCTCTGCACATGCGCAGAACGCTTTGCGCATGCGCAGAGGGTAAAAGAACCCAAATGGCGGGGCGGGGATCGTGGCGGCGGGCAGGGTGGGTCACAGTGGGGGGGCGGGGCACAGATCATGGCATTAGGAAGGTTGAGAACCACTGGTCAAAACAGTATTTATAGTGTCAACTCGCAAGCATCCCTGGCTGGCTGGGAAACCGGCAAAATGGCAAAGCAGCCCAAGACGGAAGCACATTCCACGCTTATCTCTCTCAAGGCTGTATCCCAGGGTTACATACAGCAGCGAGGGGAGTGAACTCTACAACCCGAGAAACTGCTCCGTTGGTGAATGTGATTAATGACACACCTTGGGATTTGGGGGGGGGGGAACAGGGTCATACTGGAGGGTAAATTACAGTTGGCTCGCTGTCAGGGTTCTGACAGATGCCCTAATTAAATCATGGGTCTTGAGCCAAGCTTCAAAAGAAATCCAGTTATTTATTAGGAGCTTCATTGTTGGCAATTAGCCAACTCTGGCCCTACATAATTTACGCTCCAGTATGACCCTGTTGCCCCCCCCCAACTCCCAGGGTGTGTCATTAATCACATTCACCAATGGAGCAGTTTCTCAGGTTGTAGAGTTCACTCCCCACATTGCTGTCTGTAACCCTGGGATAAGCCTTGAGAGAGATAAGGGTGGAATGTGCTTCCGTCTTGGGCTGCTTTGCCATTTCGCTGGTTTCCCATCCCCCCCTGGCCTATGGCAAGTCGAGAGCACGCCAGGGATGCTTTGCAAGTTGGCATATAGTTGAAAACTTCAAATTTACCAATTGCTCTTCTTATTTTTTAATGCTTTTTAGAGGGCACTCTTTTCAAAGATGCTCAGCTTTTGCAGTAAGTTATTAAGGAATCAACTGCTTAAGCACAGCATGTTTCAACCTGACTTGGCACCAAGATGAAGTGGTTTCAAGAACAGGTGTTTTTTGAAGGTATTAAGGGCAAGGAAGACAGCAAAGAATGGACACAGCATTAAAATGTTTTGCTTTCCGTGGTCAGTATGTTTACTTGCTCAGGCAACCCAAATTAATACATCTTATCAATACTTTTTCATGTTTGCTTCATTTAGAAAGAAAGAAAACATCTGCAGACAAGATCTAAGACTCTATAGCTTTAATGAGCCAGGAGCAAAAAAAATTCCTTTAGAAAGCTTTTTTTTCCCCAAAAAAGTAATTTTTAGCAGGCATGTTAATTTTTTTCAAACTTATACCGGTAGCTGTCTTTGGCACCAAGTCACTCATTTGATTATGAAACATAAGAGCATCTTCATTGCGCAAAGTGGCATAAGAAATAATGTTTTTCCAAGCCATAATGGTGTTGAGACAGACATCCATAATTACCTATCCCTGAGCCTTTATAGCTTCATTTGCCTTTGCAAAACTAGAATAGAAACAGCCACCGTCTTTAAACTGAAGGCTGTTTGCCTAAGCAACCTGTTCATAATGCTAACAACCATGGGTCTGTCCTCTTGTTTACCCACAGTTCTCAGTGGCCTTTGCTCAAATGACTGCCCTGGCAAGATAACAGTAAGTATGCTGTTCAAATCCATTCCTGGGGAATTTCTGGCATCTCCAATCCATACCATCATTCTGTTTGTCAAAAGATAGCCCTGTCTTTTGGTTGCTTACCATTTAATCATTATAAGGACAACCAAAGCCACACCTTCTTGAATGGGAGAAATTTAACCTTTAATTCAGTTCTCAGTCGTGGCCGCATGCTGGAAAATACCATGTCTTCAAACACTTTGAAATCTTAGCTCTTGTTCACCGTTTTCATGTTGTTCTCTTTTGTTCCCTGTACTGTAAGGTATTTAATTTGATTTAATTTATTGTATTTCTATGCCGCCCAGGACTCTGGTCGGCTTACAACAGGATATAGAAAATACATTTAAAAACATCATAAAAGATTTTAAAAACAGTTAAAAATCACATACATACATACATATCATTCAAGGCCGGACCTCGCAAATTGCGAGATCAACGGCCCCAAGCCTGCTGGAAAAGCCAGGTCTTCAATGCTTTCCGGAAGGCCAATAGAGTGGGGGCAGTCCGGATCTCAGGGGGTAGTTGGTTCCAGAGAGCCGGGGCAGCCAGCCGACACTGCTTAGCTGACGGGACCTGGAGGAGACCAACTCTGTGGGATCTTACCGGTCGCTGGGAACCATGAGGTAGAAGGTGGTCTTGAAGATAACAATTCCCCCCCACCCTCAATTTCTTAACTCCCCCCCACTCTCAATTTTTTAAAGCAAATGGATGATTAATGTGTATCATAGAGCATTGTCTAGTTTGGGCAATGTATATGAATGGAATCTCCTTACCGTAGTAACCCTGCACACACAATAGCAGAATTGGAAAGGACCTTGGAGATCATCTAGTCCAACCCCCTGCTCAAGCAAGAAACCCTATACCATTTCAGACAAATGGCTGTCCAGTCTCTTCTTAAAAGCCTCCAGTGATGGAGCACCCACAACTTCTGGAGGCAAGCTGTTCCACTGCCTAATTGTTCTGTCAGGAAAATTTCTCCTTAGTTCTAAGTTGGTTCTCTCATTGATTAGTTTCCATCTGTTGCTTCTTGTCCTGCCTTCAGGTACATTGGAGAAGACCCCGTCTTCTTTGTGACAGCCCCTTAGAGCTTAAATATATTTAGAATAGAATAGAATAGAATAGAATAGAATAGAATAGAATAGAATAGAATAGAATAGAATAGAATAGAATAGAATAGAATAGAATAGAATTCTTTATTGGCCAAGTGTGATTGGACACACAAGGAATTTGTCTTTGGTGCATAAGCTCTCAGTGTACATAAAAGAAAAGATACATTTGTCAAGAATGGTTGTCATAGGGTTCAAGTAAGCAGTCAGGAAACAATCAATATTAATATAATATTATTTATTAAATATTATTTATTATAATATTATAATTTATTGGATTAAAGTAACATTGGCTGTTCAGTTTGCCATTTATAAATTTTATTTTCTGCCTCTCATCAACCACCGGACATGGTTATGATGTATCTTCCAAATAAATATTTAGAAACAGTGAAGTAGTTTTGAAAGGCCGTGTAAGTAAAACTCCACTTCTGACAGCTACTTTGGGGCACTTGTGATCCCTGAGGCGTGCTGTTGTTGAAATGGTTGCTTCTCATTTGGCTCTCTTTTTTTTTTCCTGTCACTTTCAACCACTTTCCTTATTTTTTTACTCTCCCTTCCCAAAGGTGCCCTTGGCCACCATCTCGAGAAGGGCGTTCTGCTTTCCATACGTTTCGTCCTTCCGATTTGTATTTATCATTGTGTTAAATTCCCAAGGAAACACATTTATGGCTCAAAGTGATTTTTTACTTCAAAAAAACAAAAAAGTCTATATGTATGGAGGCATTGCTGGGGCCGAGTATTAATAATAAGATTTTTCTTTGCTTGCAAAGAATCATTCTCTTTTGGGCTGAACACTTTACTCTTCTTTTAAAACGGCCTCGGAGTTTTATCGACATTCAGAACTTCTAAGTGAGGTGCCTTGGTCACATCTAAGCTTTAAACTCACAGCTGGAGAAATTTGATTTGGTCTTTTAGGAAGCAACGTGTATTGCATCTTTCTTCTAATTATTTTTTTTACATTAAACATCAAATGAGCTCTGGCATCTTAAATCACCATGTCCTTGTCCAAGGCCTTAAAGTTTTTAAAAATGTTATGTGTTTTACGAGGCATGTGTTTTTAAATGGAAGGAAATGGAGACAGGAAGCAAATCATATCAGAAAGACCTAGAGAGGTGTTTAATGGATGCAGCCAGACCGTATGTATTAGTTAGAAGGTATTTCTAACTAATGAGGACAGCTCAGCAAAATATGTGAGCAAGAGGTACGTAAATCCTGGCCTTAGAAATAAGATCGGGGATACACAGAAAACACATGGAGAAATAAAAAGGCAAGCAAATGGAGTAGAACAAGAGAAGCGGATACACACAGTGGGTGTGTAAGGCAGACTTGAGCTGTGCACGATCAGAAGCCGCTTAGGCAACAAATGGAGCAGAACTGAAGAAGGCAGAAATCTTACAGCTTGCCTTAGACTTAATATTTGCTTGTTTGTATATTAGTTACTGTATTTTTTGGAGTATAAGACGCACCGGAGTATAAGACGCACCTTAGTTTTTGGGGAGGAAAATAGGGGAAAACAATCTGCCTACCAGGTATTCATCTGGCTAGCGTCCTTAGTCTGGTCAGTTTCAGCACATTATTTTATCCCCTGGTTAGGACTTAAAAAAACCTTCTTCGGAGAGAGTAACAATGAAAGAACCTGCAAGCCAGTAAGAGCTGGGAAGATCGTTAGCACCTGGTTAGGGCTAGAAAAAAACTTATTTGGAGCAGCTTCAGCACATTATTTTATCCCCTGGTTAGGACTTAAAAAAACCTTCTTCTGAGAGAGTAACAATGAAAAAGCATGCAAGCCAGTAAGAGCTGGGAAGATCGTTAGCACCTGGTTAGGGCTAGAAAAAAACTTATTCAGAGTAAATAGAGAAATGAAAAAAAATTCTGCAAAGACTTAGGGCTGGAAAAACATTGTTTGGAGAGAGTAACAATGAAAAAGCCTGCAAGGTAAGAGCTGGGAAGATCTGTTAGCACCCAGTTAGGGCTGGAAAAAAAGCTACATTCAAAGTATAAGACGCACCCAAATTTTCAGCCACTTTTAGGGAGGAAAAAGGTGCGTCTTATACTCCAAAAAATACGGTATATGTTTGTAGGAGTAGAGCAGGGAGAGCTGGGGGCGGAGTTAAGCATGTCATCAGCTTAGAGTCCTTACATTTCCCCAAACAATCCCCCTTGAATTCCTTCGATCTTTATCTAGCACCCATTAAGGGCTGACCATTATTTGACTAAATAGACTTGAAATAATAAATCTTCTGTGCTGCTGTATGGTGTCGATCCTTTGAGGCCGACATTATCCTGCCTTTTCTCCAGCAGCTGAAGGGTGGGACATGGGGCTGTGGTGGTGGTGGCGCCAGCTCTGTCTTCATTTTATTGCCTTTGGCTTAAGAGCAAATGAATGGCCCAAAGTCATAGCTGAGTATGACTTGAATTGGTTGAGTTCCAGAAACAGGAACGCGTCCAATATAGAAGGTTGGGTAAAAACTCAGGAGCAGGTCATGAGTGGGGTAGCACCTTCCCACTCAAGTATCTGGCAACTTATGTACAGGTAGTCCTTGACTTACGACCAAAATTGAGCCCAAAATTTCTGTTGCTAAACAAGACAGTTGTTAAATGAGTTTTTGCCCCATTTCTTGCCAAAGCTGTGTCACGGTGTGAATATTGTCAGTTGTATGTCTATGCAGGGTGATGCACCCCTATCCTAATATTATGGTACATTCCAATGCAGGCAGAACATGTGATATGGTGAGTGTGCATGTCCACATTCCTAAACCACCATTAATCACTCTTTTTGACTTGGCTCTGACCTGAACGGTCGCGTTTTCTTAGCAAAAATGTAATTATTCAGGATTTATTGTTTTTGTACCGGAATAAATATTTCTATTAGACTTTTAATCTCGGCTTTATTCCTAACTGTCTGAATTCCAAGCAAAGATCCAAATCGCCTCTATGAGATATTATTCTCATCCCAACAAGCTGTTAAGTGAATCACTGCAGTTGTTAAGTTAATAACATGGTTATTAAGTGAATCTGGCTTCCCCATTGTCTTTGCTTGCCAGATAGTCACCAAAGGAGATCACGTGACCCCGGGACACTGCAACCATCATACATACATGTTAGTTGCCAAGCGTTTTGAATTGTGATGATGCGACCACGGGGATGCTGCAGTGTGAAAAATGGTCATAAGTCACGTTTTTTCAGTGTCGTCGTAGCTTCAAATGATCACTAAATGAATGGTTTTTAAGTCGAGTTTACCTCTGTTCTTTTTCTTCTAAATCTCCCACTCATCGGTCGTTCCTTTTTTCTCCCGGTCCTAAAAGAGAGAAACACTCCGCAATGAAAAAGAAAATCTTTAAAACTGCCATACAATCACTGCGACTTCGGCTTGCCTGAATCCTTTTTCTTGGCATCTCCCCATACTATCAAACTGTCAGCTTGCAGTCAATTATATTTTAGACTTGCATTAGCTGATGAGAAGGAATATTTCTGCTGGAAGCATTTGCAGTTTTCGGCATCCCTGCACCGGAAAAGTATTTCTGAAGATTGTCCGCAAGGTGTTTTTTTTTCAAGAGGCAACTGAACTTTCTGTTTTTTCTTTGAAGATGTTTCGCTTCTCATCCGAGAAGCTTCTTCAGCTCTGACTGGATGGTGGGGAATGGAAGGATTGATATTCCTTGCAGACAGCTGGTCATTTGCGTTCTTTTTAGAGAGTCGTTGAGGCCGCTTGAAGGCTTATCTGTGTCCTCAGGGACACCTGAGTCAGAGGTGAAATCCAGCAGGTTCTGACAGGTTCTGGAGAACCGGTAGAGGAAATTTTGAGTAGTTCGGAGAACCGGCAAATACCACCTCTGGCTGTCCCCAGAGTGGAGAGGGAATGGAGATTTTGCAGTATTCTTCCCCCAGGAGTGGGGAGGGGACGAGGATTTTGCAATATCCTTCCCCCAGGAGTGGGGTGGGAATGGAGATTTTGCAGTATCCTTCCCCTGCCACGCCCACCAAGCCACGCACACAGAACCAGTAGTAAAAAAATTTGGATTTCACCACTGACCTGAGTAGTGCAAATCTTCTTGAAAATGACCTGCTGTCTTCAAGGAGTATAAATCCTTCCATTCCCCACCATCCAATCAGATAAATACAAAAAAGCTTCTGTGGCCTAGAGGTGGAGCTCTTGCCTCACAATCAGGAGGTTGTGAGTTCGATCCTAGGTAGAGGCAGATGTAGTGTCTCCTGCTTGGGCAGGGGGTTGGACTAGATGACCTGCAAGGTCCCTTCCAACTCTGTTAATCTGTTAAGCTTCTTGGATGAGAAGCAAAACACCTTCAAAGAAAAACAAGAAAGTCCAGTTGCCTTTTAAGGAGGAAAAAGCACCTTTGGGACAACCATGACCTGGATGACTGAGAATCACTGTAGACATTTCTGAATATTCCTTTTCCCCACACCAGATTGTGACTTTAAACGCTACTGTGTGTTCACATCAACCTTGAAGCTTCATAGCTAGGTTAAAGCTAAGTTATAGATGGAAAACGGCTATTTTTTTGTATGTTATATAGGCTGACCTATCCAGAGACAAGCTGGAAAATGTGTACAGGTAGCTCTTACAACCAATTCTTTAATGACCAGTCATACTTACAACAGCACTGAAAAAGGTGATCATTTTTCACACTTATGACCGTTGCAGCATCCCCCTGGTCACATGATCAAAATTCGGATCCTTGGCAACTGGCATGTATTTATGACGGTTGCAGTGTCCCGGGGTCACGCGATCCCCTTTTGAGACCTTCTGGCGAGCGAAGTCAAGGGGGGAAGCCAGACTCGGTTTACAACGATGTTACTAATTTAACAACCGCAGCGATTCATTTAACAGCGATGGCAAGAAAGGTTGCAAAGTGAGGAAAAATGGCCTTAACAACTCTCTTGCTTAGCAAAAGGAATTCAGTGCTCGGCTGTGGTCGTAAGTCGAGACTAACTGTGGATCGTTTTAGATGGGTGGAAATAGCTATCTATTTATTTATCTGTTCATTCTTCTAATCGTGGAAAAACACTGCGAACAATGAAAGGAATCCGTTGGAGGATGGTGGCTTCTTGTGCCAATTTTTAGGACCAGAAAGAGAAATAATGCAATGTCCCTTTCCTTTCAGCCTTTTGGTGTGAATCAACCTGGACCTTATATTAAGTATACAACTGTCGATGCCAATGGATACTTGAAAAATGGGTCAGGTAAGACTGCTTTCTGTTGACTATGGCATTGGTTTTTCAACATACCATCCTCCATATATCAGATTCTGCACAACACAAATGGAAGATTTCCCTGTTTTAGAGGTAATTCCACACTAACGTTAGACTTCAGGAGGCAACTGGACTTTCTTGTTTTTATTTTTTAAGACGTTTCGCTTCTCATCCAAGAAGCTTCTTCAGCTCTGACAGGATGGTGGGGAATGGAAGACCTAAAGAAGCTTCTTGGATGAGAAGCGAAACGTCTTAAAATATAAAAACAAGAAAGTCCAGTTGCCTCCTGAAAAAGCACCTTTGGGACAACCATGACCTGGATGACTCAGGACCTCTACTGACTGTTAGACTTCAGGGTTCCATGTTGTTAAGAGCTAAAAACAATGATAAGCCCTGAATATTCCTAGCCAGGTAATAATAATAACCTCCAAGAGTTGTGGAAAATGAAATACATTTATTTTAAAAAGGAAAAAAAAACAGGTAAAGGCTTTTCTTAAAAAAAGAAAGAAAGATAAAAGATCGTTGTTGTTAACTTCCTCTTAAGGGCAGGGAGCACAGAATTAATGCAGCTTTAAATAAATGAATTGTGACCTTTTTGGGGCTTAATTGCACTCATTGGATCTATTTATGCAGCCATATATCCCCCCCCCCCCCACTGCTAATGAATAATAACAGAGTCAGCACTTTCCCAGGCTTGCATATTTTAATATTTTTTTTGGGGGGGGGGTGCCTAGCGCCATAATCATATACGGTGTTGTGGAACAGCTGGCCGCAGGTACCCATATAATTAAGGAGATTACAATAAGCGTTTCGTATACGGGGAGACCAAATTTAACTACTCCAAACTGGTAACAGACTGGATCTCAGCAGGAGAACTGTCAGTCTGGGTGGTTTTATAATCGATCTGGGCTTTTAATAAATTAAAACATTTTTAGCACACAGATGGTAAGAAAAACCTGTTCCTTGGTAAAAGGACAGAGAGAAATATAAATCCTAATGAAAGACAAGTCCCTGGAGCATTCAGTTCCTTGGAAAATTAGCTCCCCTAAATTTCCAGGGATTTGACATTCTTAGGCCTATGGCCAGCACGGTCAATAAAGGGGAAAGTTTGGGTACTCCGGGGTTTTATTTTTATTCAATCTAGACATTTGCTAATGAAGTAGGTCCTTCAAAAAGGAAAGATCTTCCCAAGAGGTTCTCCTAATTGGCTGATCTTTGATTGTAATAAATTAAAAGTGAAGTATAAATAATTTCTACTTGCTGACATCATTCCTGAAATAGCACACAGGGCTGCCAGGTTTTGCGTGGTGGCACCCGAACCAGGCAAGAATAATTAAGAGCAATTGAACCTGCCTGATATGGATAGCCAGAAATGGCCGAAGATCAGCATTAACCATGTCATTATTATAACCTATTATATAGGACATTTCTCTGTAAGAGAAGTTTATAATTTTTAAATCCTTTTGGATAATGTTATTATTTTATTTATGAATGTATATGCGTGAATATGTGAGAGGTAGTGTGTGTGTGTATGTGTGTGGGGAGAGAGAGAGAGAGAGAGATACATATAACGTAATATGTAATGTATTTATTCAATTTTGGTAGCCACCCATCTCAGTCAATGATTCTAGAGAGGGTTTACAATTCAAAAAATATATTACAAATAAAATACTAAAAACATTGCAAAATAATAAAAACAATAAAAAACTAGAACTATCCATATTTAAAGATAGCAGCAAGATACCCGGCCAGTTAGCATTTGTACAGCATTTGTATTTTATGCTGCTATTTCAAGTTATATTATCCAGCTTGTTCATTATAATTACTTGTTATATATGTGTAGCCTATTAACTTATTCTAATTCAGCTGATTTTT
This sequence comes from Diadophis punctatus similis, assembly GCA_023053685.1. NCBI lineage: Eukaryota > Metazoa > Chordata > Lepidosauria > Squamata > Dipsadidae > Diadophis > Diadophis punctatus. The sequence goes on from JALIGW010000015.1 coordinate 1,788,564, forward strand.
GTTTTTTTTTTCTGTATATTACTTTTTAAAACTGTCCTGACATTGTCAATTTAGTTTTGAATATTAGAATGCCAATTCTGTTGAGCTGGTTAATGACCGCAATAAAGTTAAGCAAGTGAGTAAATCAAGGGTGGCCAAACTATGGTTCTTTGAGGACCTAGCCATGCATGCATGGCTGGCTCAGGAATTCTGGGAGTTGAAGTCCACAGGTCCTCAAAGAACCATAGTTTGGCCACCCCTGGAGTAAATTAAAACTGGGGAGGGGGAAACAAACTCTGGAGGGAGATCTCTAACATTGCTCCAGTTCTGCGCCTAATTCAACATCAAGAAATCAGAAGTATGAGTCATGATTGCTCCTAAAATACTCAAAATTATTGAATAGCCACATGTGCGTTCATCTGGACTAGAGCGGCTCTGGTTATGTAGGAAAGAAGGCGCTTGATTAGTCTCCAGAGATTTAGACAGAAATATGAGCATTTTTGAACAGACTGAATTGCAAAAGAAAAAAAAAGGGTGGGGAAAGCCATGGTTTATTCAAGACTTTTGGTCTGAATATTAGGTAGGTGACATGATAAACCATAGATCATTTTTCTAAAGTAAAATCTGAAAAAAAAATCTGTTTCCCTTTTAAGCATATATTTCCTAATAAGTCCATGTTTCCCTCAGTTTTAGCCAAAATCAGATTCTGTATCGGAAAAGAGAATTGCTCATCTTAACCATGAATTCATAGAATTGCGCTTGTCCCATTATGAGAGATTTTCTCCAGCCCAATCAATATAGGGCTGTGAAGACCCACGATCCGTGAGAATTCCATCCAAGACAGAGTTATCCAACCTTGGCAACTTCAAGGCTTGTGGACTTCAACTCCCAGAATTCCCCTGGCTGGGGAATTCTGGGAGTTGAAGTCCACTTGTCTTAAAGTTGCCAAAGTTGGACAACCCTTAATCTAGGAGAACAGATGTCACTTTGTAGGACTCTGACCCCCCTTTGGTGACCACAAAGAATAACTAGTTACCTTTCCTAGCAGACCAGTTTGTTCATCAGAAGGACATTTCCTAATCTCCGAGTGGTTCGTGAGGAAACCTTTCCATGTTTGACTTGTACAGTAACTGTTGCAGGACATAAGACCGTTTTCTGTAAAACGGGCCTTTGAAGAAGTGGACGATGTGAACAATACAAATTGCAAATGCGGGTTGGAGGAGCAGAAGAGAGATAAGTGGGACGTCTACTGAGTTCAACCCCAAATTAAAGCCTTATGATGAATAAATATGGATGGCTTTCAGAAGTTGGGTTTTAAATATTAATGGCCTGTTGTTTGCAAGCAATGTTGTAGTTGCTTCTTGGGCGATAAAATTCAGTGCTGCTTTTCCCCCCCCACTTGGCAGTCAAACATATGATGAAAACAGTTACAGTGATCCCTCGCTATATCACGGTTCACCTTTCACAGTCTCGCTGCTTCACGGATTTGCATCGTGCATTGTGTTCTGCATTCTGATTGGCTGATTGGTAAAACAGCTTGCCAAGAGCAGTGAAATACACGTGAGGGCCTGAGTCAGCTGTTGAAGACGTGGGCGGCCAGGCCGTCAGCGGCAAAGCGCGCGGCTCCGCGACTCGCTCCCGACAGTCAGCTGTGAAGACGTGGGCGGCCAGGCAGTCAACGGCAATGCACGCGGCTCCGGGACTCGCAAACCTCTCCGATGAGTTCTGCGCCTGCGTGGTGGTCTCCTGCTTCAGTCTGGCAGCGGCAGGCGAGTAAAGCGGTCCGATGAGCTCTGCGCGTGCGCAGAAGGACTGCCGCTCATCAGCTGTAGGGCGGGCCGCGCTGTCAGCTTTCCCTGAGGGAAAATGGCCGTTCGCGCCAAATCGACCAGGGAACGGCCTACAAGCTCACTCAGGAGATCAGTGCCAAGCAGCCACAGCAGACGTCAAGAGAGGGAGAGGTTGGAGGATTTTTCAGGCTTTTTTTGGGCGCCGAAAACGCAGAAGCCGGGTAGGAGGGGTTAAAAAAAATAAAGGTTACTACTTCACGGATTTCGCCTATCACGGGTTCTTTTTGGAACGTAACCCCCGCGAAAAACGAGGGATCACTGTATTAGATTAGCCCTTGACAGCTTCTAAAAATGTAAGGTAATATACAGCCCCTCTGGCTTATAAGGGGAGGAACTTTGGTTTCAGAATGAGAACAGAGGGATGGAATTAGTTCATCATTCTCCCTCAAGCAATGCAATACAGGAATAAACATAAGTGTTGGCGTATACATTTAGTGCTTTTGAATACTCTGAATTTTTCACGTATCTTATGTTCAGTTGTTCTTAACCACTGCCCTAAAAAGGGACAACTAATTGTCAGATCTACAACACTGCGCTGGTTCTATTACATTAGCCGTTGATTTTATGCATATATTCATGACTTATTAAAACAAGAGCCATCTGTGATGTTTCTACATTTTATAGGCTTAAACTTTAGTGTTATCCGATAGATTCTTTTATGTTTAAAGCTGAGGTACCCTATGGATTTTTTGCACTTTTCTTAATGCCACTCCAGTAATATTTTTATTGGTACATTACTATTAAACATCTCCAGCTGCAATTTAGTCTGAAATAATCACTGTTTCCTGAGAAGAAGATTAGTCTTGGTCTCTGAATAGTGTCTTAGCGGCAGCGCTTCAAGAATGCAGGGCCCAAGAAATGCATGTTCTTTGATTGTATTTAAATTTACGTTCAATTAAAATTAAATACGGTCGGTATGATTACTGTTCAATCATGTGTATAATGACTTTGCTCTTTTGTCACATTGTAAATTACCATTTGGTAACAGTGATGGGACGTCCGTAGATACCACGCATCAAGAGTTTTGGGAAATGCTCACAGCTGTACAGCCTCAGACCATATGCCCTTATCTTAAAAGAAAAAAAAAATGAGGCAAATTACTCCATCTAAGCTAGCTTTGCCAGCCCTGGCAAGATTTGTCTCAAGAAGAATTGAAATAGCTGAAGAAGTTCATCTCTTTGTCTATACGGTGATTCTCAGTCATCCAAGCCACGGTTGTCCCAAAGGGGCTTTTTCAAGAGGCAACTGGACTTTGTTTTTCCTTGAAGACATTTTGCTTCTCATCCAAGAAGCTTCTTCAGTTCTGAGTGAAAAGTGGGGAATGGAAGGATTGATATTCCTTGCAGACAGCTGATTTTTGATTGTCGGCTATACTCATATGTCAGTCTTTATGACCCAGAGGTTCTTAACAAAGTAGAGCAGTCACGTGAAATGTGGACTGCGCAGATGCTACATTCCATTCTTATTCTCCATTTTATTCTTCTTCACTGCTTTCCTCCCTGGAAGGAGGTTCTCTTAGATCGTCAAGATGTAATTATTAAGATTTAGTGTTTTTATATTTCTTTTGTACCGAAATACATATTTTGTTATTTAGACTTTTACACGCGTTTCATTTTATTAAGAATTGGTTTCCAAAGGGAAACCACCACCTCTATGATTTATTTTCATAGCTTAACATGGTAGCAATCGGACGGCTCGAACTTTATCTCATCACTACTGCAATGCGCTCTACATGGGGCTACCCTTGAAGAGTATCCGGAGACTTCAGCTGGTGCAAAATGCGGCTGCGCGTGCTGTGGCTGGTGTGCCAAGGTACACCCACGTGACACCGATACTCTGCCAGCTGCATTGGTTGCCCATCGGTCTCCGGGTCCAATTCAAGGTGTTGATCACCATCTTTAAAGCCCTTCATGGCTTAGGACCAGGATATCTTCGGGACCGCATTCTGCCTCATACTTCCCTCCGACCGGTTAGGGCCCACAGAGTTGGCCTCCTCCAGGTCCCGTCGGCCAAGCAATGCCGGCTGGCGGGCCCTAGGGGGAGAGCCTTCTCTGTGGCTGGCCCCGTGCTCTGGAACCAACTACCCCCAGAGACCCGGACCATCCCCACTCTGCTGGCCTTCCGAAAAGCCGTTAAGACATGGCTTTTCCTGCAGGTGGGGGGGGACAGCTTAAATCCACCCGAGCTTACCCCCCAAGTATGTATGTGCTGAATGGATGTTGTTGTTTTAAATAACTGTTTTAAATTTTGTACTTGTTTTTAATTTTATGTAATTTATGATTATTCTTATATTTCTCCCTGTTGTACGCCGCCCTGAGTCCTTCGGGAGTTGGGCGGCATATAAGAATAACAAAATAAATAAATAAATAAATCTTAACATGATTATTAGCATTCTTTCAGAGAGACCTTGAGGCCACTTGGAGGTTTATCTGTGCCCTCGGAGTCACCTGAATAGTGCAAATGGATGTGGAACATTCTTGGAACTACTGAAAGGACTGTGCCGTAAACAGGAGTTAGATGGTGTCGTATCTCTCTGTGGAGAGAGGGCTGTTCAATCTTAATGTAGATGGCCTCTTTGCCAAACTGAACTGAACCTTTAATTCACAAGAACAAGGTGGTACCTCTGGCGGGAAAAATTCCAGCGATGCAGCCACCTCTGTTTAAGCAGCTGTAACCTTATAATTCTGAAACTCTGTTCTTCAATCCTCATTTTCCCTGGCCTACGTCACACCATTGCCACAATCCAAATGCTTTCATTAATAAAATACTGGGAAATAGAACCTCAGTTACTGCATACGCAGAAGAAATCAATGGGAATGTCTTTTACGCTCCAGCCGTTCACTTGTGTCTCTAAAATTCTCTCCTTTATGTTTGGAAGCATTCACTGCAGAAAAGGAACCAAAAAAAAATTACGTCTGGCTCTGTGTCCCTTGTACATTCTATTGGCGCATCCCGTTATGCGTTCTGCTCTAATTCATGTTCCAAATTATGCTTCAGGCCCATAAGGAGCCAGTACAGTCTTTGTGAAAGCTTTTGCCAGCTGGTTTCCAACAACGTTAAAATTGGAAATTTCCGTGAAGTTAAGCCAGGAGGTGGTTTTGTTCTCTCCTAACTCAAAAAAGGTCCAAAGAGAGATCCTGTAGATCGCTTAATGTTTTGAGGCATCAAGTTCTTTTCTTCAAAAGCTCCCTTGTCTGTTTGGGTCCAACACTCATGATGGCAATTGGATCTGCCGATGAAGTCATTTAATTACCAGGGGTGTCCAACCTTAGCAACTTTAAGACTTGGAGACTTCAACTCCCAGATTTCCCCAGCCAGGGGAATTCTGGGAGTTGAAGTCCCCAAGTCTTAAAAATTGCCGTGGTCGGACAACCCCTGATTCATACCATCACTTCCCTGCCACTTTTCCACAAAATAAAACACAGTTGTTTCTTCTCTCCGCAATCTCAATGCCTTTTGCCTCCATCGCGACTTCCAAATTTCCAAATGGGGGGGAAAAATTGCTGCTAAAATAGGGATATGTGTGCTTCTGTGTATTTAAGGCTTATCCGATTCTCACAATTTGTCTGAAAGAAGAATGTGGCATCAAGTGCCCAACTTCTTTGAGAATCCTTTCCGTTTGCTTGCTCCAGGCTTTCTTTTCCTATCATGTTTGCAGAGATATGACTAATCATCATTACACTGTGCTCCCTATTAACCTCTGACAGACATGAAAGGGCAGGAAAGGATGTTTCTGTCCTTAGCACCTGGGTCATTTTTCTTCTTAATTCATTGCTCTTTATGTCTACCTTTGAAGGAGATCCCACGTGGCAATTTTTTAACCTTCCTTAGCTGTCTTGCCTTTCACCTGTAGCTGAGCCAGCATTTTGTAGTCTTTCCTCACTGCCTTGGTTAGGAATGTCCTGATTATTTAGTGCTGTCTTGGAGCCTTGAAGTTATAATCGAGGCTTTCCATGTCACTGACCTATTAATTGTTTAGGCAACTTTGCTAATAGGCTTATGTAAATCATATTTACCGCAGCAGATCTGGGACTAACAAACTGTCACCAGATTGTAGAGCGTAAGGCTGATCTTGATCTTGTGAATGCCCTCTTTCTGTTACCACTTGAAAGGGCTGGGTGTGAAAACAGCATGGCTCGGCTTAACCCAACCTAAAGGGATTTAGATGAGTAGGGGTAGTAATTCCTGGAATTTTCGCATCTGGAAGAAAACAGGTTGAGTTTGCTGGAGATCCAGCAAGCAAGCAGGAATCCACTCTTAGCCAGAACTCTTGTTCCAAACACATTTTCAAACCAGAGAGCTACTTTTCCACATAAAAGCTTGCAGTCACAAAATCAAAATCATGTGTGTCTTGCTTGAATGAATACATCTTTGGTGCAACTAAGGAGAAATTTCCTGACAGTGATAACAATTAATCAGCGGAACGACTCGCCTCCAGAAGCTGTGGGTGCTCCAACACTGGAGGTTTTTAAGAAGAGATTGGACAACCATTTGTCTGAAATAGTCTAGTGCAGTGCTTCTCAAATAGTGAGGCGGGGGCCCCTGGGAGGGCGCGGAGCGATGCCAGGGGGAGCACATGACCCCGGGGAACGTGCTTTTCTTTGCCGCAGGGAGTAGGGGTTTTTTGCACCGAACAATGGCACACAGCACAGAGCAGGAGATATGAAGTGCAGATAACAAACCGTTAAGAGACACCATGGAAAAATATTTAACAGGGATGAAAAGAAAGGAGGAGAGAGATGGAGATAATGAAAGCTAAGACGAGGAAATATGACGAAGCGTATGTAGCACTTGGCTTCACTGTGACTACGGTGGGAGACGAGGAAAGACCAGTATGTTTACTGTGTCTAAAAATGTTGGCAGCGGACAGCATGAAGCCAAATAAATTTACGAGTCATTTAAACATATTACACCCCAATCACGCTGATAAGCCGCTTGAGTTTTTTCAGCGAAAACGTGCCGAATATTGCAAACAATCGTCCCGGCGGAGAGTTGGGGGGCGCGCGAAATGTTTACTTCTTCCTAGGGGGGGCGTAACAGAAAATAATTGAGACGCACTGGTCTAGTGTTTCCTGCCTGAGCAGGGGGTTGGAGTAGAAGGCCTCCCAGGTCCCTCCCAACTCAGTTTATTCTGTAATCTTACTTCTGGCAAGATTCAGGAATGTTTACAAACTAATAAAAGAGGCAGAAGATAGGCGGGAAAGAGGTAATGGGAAGACATTTGAAGAAGAAAATGGAGATACAGGGAGGGAATATTTAGATATCAGCTAGAGTACATAGGATGGCACAAGAAGAAGCAGAAAAAGTAGACATCAGTAAAAAATGAAAAGAGGGTGAAATCCAGAATTGAAGGCTTAAAGAGAGGAGGGAACAACAAGTACCTCATGGTGGGGGCCACTCATTGGTTTCTAGAAAGGAGGAAGCTGCCCCCCCCATTAAGGCAGACACCTGAGACAGAAAAAAGCCCATGTTTTCCACCTGATCATATGGAGGACGAAGAAAGTGGAGAACACATACATCCCTCTTCCATTTTCCTTCAAAGAGAGATGAGCAAAGAGTACTGTCCTTCAACCACAATACCAACCCTTCAGGCTTTATGCTGAATTTTTGCAGTCTCACACATTTTTACCAATAGTTCCTTCTCGGTCAGCCTTGTCATTTCTCCTGTCCCTTGTTTTTCTTGACCTGCGGCTTCGTCAATTAATTTCCTGCAGTTGGCTTCTTGGCCCGCGATCCTGACGTCTTGTCAAGGAAGGATCACATTTTGCTCGATGACTCCCTACGAGGTGCCCGCGTGACTCCACGCTTCCGTCCTGCTTTGCTTTTCAGATCCGCTCCAGGGAAAGTGGGTTTTGGTTTAGTCAGATCACCGTCTTGCTAATCAATTGGAGAATTTATTTATTTTATTTTTTACTTTTTTTTCCATTTGCGGCTTTCTCCTTAATTGAGAGTGTCAGCACTGTGAAACTTGAAAATGGGAAATGGAAATTTGCACAGCTGTTTTCCTTTTGCTTAATAATAAGCTCGCATAGTAATGAGCCCCAGTCGACTTGCATTGGCAGCAGTTCGGGTCACCTCCGAGAGAGGTCAGGGAGTAAATGCATGTGACTGGGAGGCTGTTGTAAATGCGCAGTTAGAAGCATGTGAACTATTTTCCCTACCCAGATCGATTTTTCCCTCAAAAAATGTAGTTGTTTGGTGGTTGTTCTAATCACTCCACTCAGCTTATTGGGGAACAAGTAGCGGTATGCCTTGATTGGTTGCAGTGCCAAACCGGGCAGTTATAGAAGTGCAGATGACAGACTCATATTGTGGGTAAAAAGGAAAATCAGTTCTTACCTTACTGTACCTCATGCTAAATTCTTCGAATTAAAAAAAGTTGAAAGAAACTCCCTTGAGGATATAAGTACTGTAGGGCAGAGTTTTCCAGGCTTGGCAACTTTAATACTTGTGGACTTCAATTTAAGTGACCGTGATATGACTTGATCATGCCATTGCAGAGAATCTCTCCTTGGCAGGCTAGATTAGAGAATCTAAATGACATGCAAACCAATTGGCATTTGTGGGGCAGGAAACTGTTCCTGAATTGGCATTTATCATTAATTATTTCTCCGTTTGCTATCAACTCTCCGTTCTTTTGGTGCACACAGACCATTTCAAAAGCTTTCAACATGCAACATGGCTATCCACTGGAGAACTAAATATAATTTTAGATCTAATTAAACTCTGTCATTTATTAATTGCTCTTTAGGTTTTTTTTGACAAGCCAACGCTGAATAGTTTGGCAGCGTTGAAGCAAAAAAAAAACACAACACCAGGAGTAGCTAATTACGTTAGTTCTTTCCTTAACATTCTAAATTTGTTTATTTTTTTTAACTTGCCTCAGCTGATGTATGTTCCTGCGTGCATATTTTTCTGTGACAGAGGCTTGTCATTCCAAACAAATTGCTCTTATTCCAGCCACAAAGATCTCAATACATGCTCGTATTAAACAGCAAAGGATGACTGAACCTTTTCATAATCTTAAGCCGTGAATTTATCATGTGCCATAAAACAAAGCTAGAGTTTGTAAGATTCCAAGTATATAAATCCTCTAATATAATTGTAAATTAGTTGTTCGTTCTTAGGACATTTGACACCCTTTCATTAGGCTGTTTATTTATGTCATTAGATGCTCATTCAACGGTTGGTAGTTTGGATGCACAGCACGCAACAGACAATAAAGTGCAATAGCTGAGCTTGCATCACAATTTTGGAGCAAGGCATGCAACAGACTTCTGGAAGGGGAGAGGAGATTAAGATCTAATGAAGACTCGACATCCTTCCTTGTTTCCTCCCTCCCTCCCTTCCTCCCTCTCTTGTTGGTACAATGGTTAGAATGCAGTATTGCAGGCTCTGCCCATAGCCAGCAGTTCGATCCTGACTGGCTCAAGGTTGACTCAGAGTTCCATCCTTCCAAAGCTGGTAAAATGAGGACCCAGATTGTTGGGGGCAAGAGGTTGACTCTGTAAACCACTTAGAGAGGGCTGTGAAGCACTGTGAAGCGATATATAAGTCTAAGTGCTATTGCTATTCCTTCCTCCCTCCCTCCCTCCCTCCCTGTTGGTTCAATGGTTAGAATGCAGTATTGCAAGCTCTGTTCACAGCCAGCAGTTCGATCCTGACTGGCTCAAGGTGGACTCAGCCTTCCATCCTTCCGAGGTCGGTAAAATGGGGACCCCAATTGTTGGGGGCAGTAGGCTGACTCTGTAAACTGCTTAGAGAGGGCTGTAAAGCACTGTAAAGCTGCATATAAGTCTACCCAAGTATGAACATGGCTGCATGAGGCGAGTTTCCCGTAGTGGCATCTCACTCTACTGCTGCCTGTCCTACTTGTGCACCGTATTTTCTTCCGTCTTAGCTCCCTCTATTGCAATGGCTCCCAGTGCGTTGGTGGCAATCGTTTGCTACCCAAATTTCTGATGGAAATGAGGCTGCTAACTATTTGTTTAGTCCCAGACCTGTCTTAGAGAAGTCCTGCAAAGCTGTAACGTCCGCTGTAAGTTAATAGCAAGGTGTGATGTAGGTTACTGTGAACATAGAGCTCTCTGGATTTATGTACAGTTTGGGCCGCATGATGCTGGTCTCCGGTGCCACATTGAGGAAAATAATTTCCTGGCTATCTCAGAGGATTCCGCCTTTTCTCTGTAGCAGAGCTAGCCATGTAGAAAATCATTGGAGGGTTTTATCGCACCAAAAATGGATTGTGTACTTGTGTCTGTACGTGCGTGCAGGCGTTCCTTCATTTCCGAAATATGTCTGGTCTCAGAATAGTAAATCGTGTTTTAGGCCTCAAGGAGAGACTTGGTAGAGAGTCATCAGAGCCCTCTGACATTTTGTAATGTCTTGAAAAGCTACAGTCTAGGAATAACTACTGTCTCATTGGATTTGTTTGATGTAAATTATCAATGAGTAATAGGGGTGTGATGGCTCAGCAGTTAAGAAGCTGAGCTTATCAGCTGGAAAGCTGACATTCCAGGTTCGAGACCTGAGCACCGCACGATGGAGCGAGCTCCCGTTCTTGATCCTGCCCACCTAGCAGCTCAAAAGTAGCAACAGCAGTAGCCCTTAGACTTATATACCCCTTCATAGTGCTTTGCAGCCTTCTCTAAATCATTTATGAGCTGAGGTGGCGCAGTGGTTAGAGGCAGTACTGCAAGCCACTTTAGCTGACTGTGATCCGCAGGTCAGCGGTTCAAATCTCACCGGCTCAAGGTTGACTCAGCCTTCCATCCTTCCGAGGTAGGTAAAATGAGGACCCAGATTGTTGGGGGCAATATAAATATACATTGCTTACTGGTGTAAACCGCTTAGAGAGTGCTTGCACTGTGAGGCGGTATATAAATCTCACAAATAAATAAATAAATTTACAGAGTCAGCGTCTTGCCCCCAACAATCTGGGTCCTCATTTGACTGACCTCGGAAGGGCGGAAGACTGAGTCAACCGTGAGCGGGTGAGAATCGAACTGCTGGCAGCGGGCAGAATTAGCCTGCAATACTGCATTCTAATCACTGCGCCACCATGGCTCAGAGTAAATAAATTGGTACCACTTGGGTGAGAAGGTAACAGAGTTCTGTGTGTTTCACCGCACAACTTTGCGCTGTGGCATGATGTCATACGAGCCACATGACTGTGGAAACGTCTCTGAACAACACTGACTCCCTCAGCTAAGAAAGAGAGATGCGCACCATTCCATAAAGTCGGACACGACTGGTTGGGGGAAACCTTTATCTTTTATCAAAGAGTCATATAATTGGATGACTCTTTGTGGCATTCTTTCATTGTACACCCTGTATTCAAAGACATTCCACAAAAAGGGTTTTTCAATAGACTCTTCAACGTTATTTGGTACTTCTATTGTGTGTGGAAAGTTCTCAGTTGAGTTGCCCTCATTTTTATCGTTGATCATTGTCCCCACATTTCAAGTCTTGGTGAATGTTTTGTAGTAGTTGTTTTATTGTATGAGTGGATGTTCCGAATCGATATTAAAAAAATGTCCATGTGGAATTAGCTGAACTCCTTATGAATGCTTGTGGATGATGCTTATAGAGGATCTGTGGGTGGGAATCAAAAAAACATATACTCTCCAAACTTGGCAACTTTAAAGACTTGCGGACTTCAACTCCCAAGCTGGCTGGCTGAGGAATTCTGGGAGTTGAAGTCCACAAGTCTTAAAGTGACCAAGTTTGGTGATCAGTGGTGAAATCCATTTTTTTAAATTACCGGTTCTGTGGGTGTGGCTTGGTGGGCGTGGCAGGGGAAGGATACTGCAAAATCTCCATTCCCTCCCCACTCCTGGGGGAAGGATACTGCAAAATCTCCATTCCCTCCCCACTCCTGGGGGAAGGATACTGCAAAATCTCCATTCCCTCCCCACTCCTGGGGGAAGGATACTGCAAAATCTCCATTCCCTCCCCACTCCTGGGGGAAGGATACTGCAAAATCTCCTTTCCCTCCCCACTCCTGGGGGAAGGATATTGCAAAATCTCCATTCCCACTCCACTCTGGGGCCAGCCAGAGGTGGTATTTGCCGGTTCTCCGAACTACTCAAAATTTCCGCTACCGGTTCTCCACAACCTGTCAGAACCTGCTGGATTTCACCCCTATTGGTGATCCCTGATATAAAAGATCCCAGCTTCAGTCAACATCACCTGCGCATTGAAAGAATTGAAAGGGAAACGATGGCTTCTTCTTGAGATATTACCAACAGGCTAGTGATCAAGTTAGATGAACAGATAATCTAACTAGGTAACAAGCAACATCTTACAAAAAGTCAGGGCGCGACCTGACCTGTTCTCTTCTTCTGCCCATAATTACGTGTTCTCCTAAACACCATTGAGACTAATTCAATAGTGCTTCTTATCTCCCGGCTCTTTCGGAAAAACCTTCTGAGTTTTGAGGCTTCCATGGCAGAACTATTTTCTTCTTCTGAAAAGCAGATATAAAGCTCACCGTTCTGATGCTTTTGAGAGCATGGCTTCGGCTGCGCGCTGCATCGCTCTTCTCCATATTAACTTTTCATCTTTGCTGTGGCAGCTATAATTGCAATTTTCACCTGGCACGAATATCTGGACTCAATCAAATTGGGCACTGGACCATGCTGGAATACAGAATGAAGGCTCAGAATATGAATTAAACATGCCAGACTTCACTGCACCTTGTTCCTCTTGCCAGCTGGCATAAATTGTCAGGCCTGTCACTTAGTCCTAATCTTCTGGAAGTGAAGAAAGAGAGGATTTCCAGGAGTTCCAAACTGGGAACTCCGTGTAGTCGTTCTGCTTTCTAACATATGTTTACATCTTCCTGCACATGGAAGTTGATTATTTATATAATACAGTCTTAACTTTTCAACAGTCAATGTCAGAGAAAGGAAAGATGCTGGGGGCGAGGGGGCGGTTGATTTGTTTTGGTTTTTTGCTTGTAGGCCATCTCTTACACAATAGCGGCTTAATCCCATACAGCCGCTTGAAGAGGTGGTGAAGTTGATGGGAGGATGCAGTGTATGAGATTTGTAATTTTGATAACCTCTCCATATACAGGTTGCAATAGTTATTCAGCCATGTATCGATGGAAATAAACACAGGTAGTTCTCGACTTATGACCAGTTGCTTAGCTACTGTTCATAGTTCAGATGAATGTAGGAGATTACCAGGCTGAGCCAAGGGCGGGGTCAAATGCATCATTAGTTTGGAGTCTCTATGTAAGAGACTTAAATTCAGTCCCCCTTGAACTCCATTGACTCTGACCTTGATCTCTATGCCTTGATCAGACAACGGGGGCGCTTTTGCGAAAAACGGGGGCGTTTTTGCCTTTCCCCAGCCCGCAAAAGCACTCTGCAGGACTCTCAAACCCCCGTTTTTCACCCATTTTTGCAAAAAATGGGGTGCGCAGAGGGTTTTGGAGGCCTGCAGAGTGCTTTTGGGGGCTGGGGAAAGACAAAAACACCCCCATTTTTTGCCCGTTTTTCGCAAAAACGGGTGTTTTTGCCTTCCTACAGCCCCCAGGAGCACTCTGCAGGCCTCCCAAACCCTCTGCGCACCCCGTTTTTGCAAAAATGGGATGCGGAGGCCGGGCTTCGGGAGGCAAAAAATGGCTGTATTCGGTGTATAAGACGCACCAACATTTCCACCCCCCTTTTAGGTGCGTCTTATACTCTGAAAAATACGGTAAGTCAAAGATCTGATGGAAAACTCTTCCTTTTTATCTAGAAAAATAAAATTCTCAATAGCTTTAAATGAGTGCCAAGTCAAAATGTCAACCAGGTGTCCAATGCATAAAAAGTCTTGATTCTTGCCCTTTCCTATTGAGAGGGTAGAGTGACTCCGTGTCAAATATCAAAGATAGGGTTTTTTTTTAAAAAAAGAGTAAAATAATGTGCCAAAGAATGAATTAAGGTTCAGAAGGATGCCTAGTAGCAGAGACAAAAGTTCCAACCTATTGCCCAAGCTGTGATTTATCGGGCTGTAATTTTCAAGTCATCTTGGATTGCTTAATTTAATTTATGTGCATGCGTTGGAGCATAGGAGACCCAGAAAAATTCCATGCTCATAGCTATAACAAGATGAAATGAATGGGTCAAGGTGACTTACTCATCTCCAACGTGACTTCGGTGTTTGTTATTGTCGGGTTGTTATTTTTTTAGCCTAGTTGTCCTGTTGTACTGTTTCTCCTTCTCCCTGCCTGCTTGAAAGAAGCCCATCAGCAAAATCCAGCTCCGTGATTCATATAATCAAGTCTATTGTTGAACAGCAAAACCATTTCAGAAATGTTTCTGCTCAAAAGTAATGGCTTCGTTGCCAATTTCACTGTAATGACAGGCGCACTGAATGGCATTAAAACGGAAAAGGACACAAAGCCTCCGTCCACGTTGCGCAAGCTGAAAGCAACGCTACTCTCCCATTCTGGCTTAAACAGGCTCGTTGTTAAATATATAGATATATATGACAAAATAACACGAAGAACGTTGAGCTTTTTACCCCGCTTGCATAAATGCTGAATGTCACGGTGTGATTCTTTTAGAGGCAGAGTTCAATTTTAGTGGCAGGCAATCAACTGGTAGCAAAATTGCATTCCTTTGGAAGGCCTTAAGCAACATATTCATTGTGCCATTTTTTTCTTAATTGCATTGTAGCTGGACAGCTGAGTCAGTCTGCGCATTTCGCCCTGCAGCTTCCATATACTGTTTTAGGTTTGGGCCGAAGCGCTAACTTTCTCGATCATTTATTCGTCGGCATCCCTCGTCCCTCGGGGGAAAAGGTATGTTAAAACCACCGCTCTGCATGGAATTAGCTTCATATTTAAGATAAATCTGCGTGTTATGTTTCCGGGTCATGCCCTGGAATCCAATCGTGGTGGGTTTTTCTCCTCTTGGGCATAGAATAATAAGCCAATTTTGGGGTGAATTGCACTCTCCAATGCTGCAAACTATGGGTTTATGTCAGGGGTGTCAAACTCGATTTCATTGAGGGCCGCATCAGAGTTGTGTTTGACCTCGAAGGGCCGGGGTGGGTATGCCCAGGATGGGCATGGCCAGCATGACATCACTCGTGTCGGAGGGCACCTGTGGCAGCCCAAGTGCTCTGCTAGCGAAAACGGGTTCCCGAGCTCCGTTTTGGGCTGCAACGGCATCCTGCAACCCTCTGCCAGTGAAAACGGAGCTCTATCTTGGACATGCTCCAAGCCTCGGTTCCTCTTGGGCACTGGCTTGCCTTCCCCTCTGCCACCAGCCGTGGGAGGAAGGTAAGGTCGCGAGCCAGCCATGCGAACCCGGTGGGGACGGTGGAGTGCCAAGCTAGGCCATAGGCAGCGCAGCCTGGAATTGAGCCACAGCGGGCCGTGGCGTCTTAGCCAACCATGCGAGCCCAGTGGGGACAGTGGGGGGGGGGGGCTGCAGCAAGCTAGGCCGCAGGCAGCACAGCCTGGAATTGAGCCGCGCTGGGCCGTGGCGGCTTAGCCAGCCACGCATGCCCGGTGGGGATGGTAGGGGGCTGCAGCAAGCTCCAGGGACGGGGGGCTAGCGCGACTCGCAGGCTTACCTGTAGGCAGGAGGAGCCAGCTCAGTTGGGGCGCAGGCACCGCATGGGAAGGCAGCTTAGGCAGGCAAACCACAGAGCAGAGACTGTGCACATGCGCAAACGAGTGCCACATAGTGTGCTATGTGAGGAGGTGAGGGAGGTGAGGAGTGACTGGACGGGGTGGGGCGAGCGGGCGGGCAGGGCGAGCGGTGACCGGGTGGGCAGCGGCGGACAGGGGTGGGGCCAGCCAGAGGTGGTATTTACCAGTCCGGCAAACCAGGTAAAATTTCCGCTACTGGTACACGCGAACTGGGCGAATACAAACCTCTGAACTGGGCCCATCCATCTTGCTTGTATGAAAACTCCCAGGGGAATTTTAAAAATCCTTTTTTTTCCCCCCAAAAAAATGTTTTGGAGTTTACCAACATGGATGGCATTGTCCACAGTCTGTAAAATTCCTTGGAGCTCATTCAAGGAAAAACCCAGAAGGGGAAAAATGCTTTTAAGAACTAGCCGGCTTTCAGAGAACTGTAGCATTTTATTTATTTATTTATTTAATTAATTAAATTTAAGTTAAAATTAAAATGTTAATGGTAAATAAATGTATTTAGATGTAACTGAAATGAAGAGATTTGGTTTCTGCAGCACGATTTTATTTAGTAAGATGAACTAACCAGGTGTTCACGGGGGACCTTTCTTCCTTCCAGGCTACCAGAAAACAGGAATGGACAGCCATCATCCCAAATTCCCAGCTTATTGTCATTCCGTTTCCTCACCACCTCCCTCGAAGGTAAGCTCTCTTCACGTCAGTCCAATTAAATCTTCGCCAGGTGAATGGGTGTTTTGTTCAAAGAACGCTTTCCAAGAAGACCTAATCATTTCCTCCTCTTACAGAATTCTTTGCATCCTGGGGAAAATTTAAAAATCAAAATATTTACCTGGCGGGACAAGCGTTTTGGGGACAGTTGGAGCAATAAAGGGGCGTTCGAACTATCCGCTGGCTGTGTTGCCTCCGTGCCTTGCCCTGGGGTCCTCACACTTTTCTCTCCCTGTCGGATTTCTCTCCGGGTCCGGATATCCTTTCTCTTTTTTTCATGAGCATCTTTCATTCTCAGTCCCTGGATACAGTACCGTGTCCCACTTCTATCTAAAACCTTTTGTGACAGTTTTTCTTAGCAATAGCAATAGCAATAGCACTTAAACTTATATACCGCTTCATAGTGCTTTACAGCCCTCTCTAAGCGGTTTACAGAGTTCAGCATATTGCCCCCAACAATCTGGGTCCTCATTATACCCACCTCAGAAGGATGAAAGGCTGAGTCAACCTTGAGCCTGGCGAGATTTGAACAGCTGAACTGCTGCACTGCAGTCCTGGACTTTAACCACTGCACTACCTCGGCTTCTTAATACGGTACCGAACACAAAGACTTGCATGGGGTTTTTCCACCCAAAAACTTACTGTATAAAGTTCAGCTGCCGTTCCTTTTCTCTAAACTTAACGCTAATTCTGTGCTTGCCTTTCTTTTCCTCTCTCTCTCTCATTCTGCTGTCTTGCTTACGAGTTCACAACTGTTCCTCTTCTTATTTAAGCTATAAATTTCTATCTCTGGGTTCTGTTTCTATGCTCCCATTTCTGCGTTGGCAACAGCTATTTTTTTGTTTTTAATCTTAACTGTTTCTTAGCTCTTTACATCTTTCTTTTTCCCTCAGGTTTTCAGCTTTTGTAGCCCATCTCAGTCCATTTGCACATGAAAACCTTTTTCCATTCCTTTATAAACTTGCAAATGGCCTTCCCCCCCACCCCACCCGCCTCCAAATCAGCACGTTAAGTTCTTTATATCTGGTGCTGGTTTGTAAAGCCCTACACTTGGATTGCTGCTCTCAATGGACTTGGTACAGTTTGCAAATTCCTCCCTCCTTTCTTTCTTTCTTTCTTTCTTTCTTTCTTTCTTTCTTTCTTTCTTTCTTTCTTTCTTTCTTTCTTTCTTTCTTCCTTCCTTCCGTTCTTTCTTTCTTCCTTCCTTCCGTTCTTTCTTTCTTTCTTTCTTTCTTTCTTTCTTTCTTCCTTCCTTCCTTCCTTCCTTCCTTCCTCCCTCCCTCCCTCCCTCCCTCCCTCCCTCGCCTCTCAGTAGTCTTCCAGCTCCAAGAACGAACAGCCGTTTTCCTCTTGCCGGCTGAAGACGACAGGGGGTCCTTGACTTACATCTATTTGTTTAGTGACCGCTCAAAATTACCTGAAAAAAGTGACTTATCCACAGGCCCTTGCGCTTAGGGCTGTCGCAACGTCTCCACGGTATATGGTCAAAATTTGGGTTGGATACAGTTGTAGAGTAACCCTTCTGGTCAGGAGAAGAGCTCAAGAGGGAGATTAGATTAGATTGAATTAGATTCGATTAGATGAGAAGAAAAAAGAAGAGAAGAAAAAAATTGGAAGCAGAGGTGGGTTTCTCCCGGTTTGGACCAGTTCGCCCAAACCAGTAGCCAACCACTGGTGACGTCACGATGACACCATGGAACCGGATCAGTCAGTGCCGGTCCGTGGCCGCTGCCATCTCTTTTTGGAATTTTTTTGGAATTTTTTTTCCGATTTTCCCCCCCCACCCCAAATTTTTTCTGGAATTTTTTTTCCTGCGCATGCGCAGAAGCTGAGTTTCTGGCACTGCGCATGCGTCGCCATCTTGTTTTTCGCTGTGGACCCTGCTCAAGCATCACTTATATGCCATGTCCTGGATAGAATTAGTCTGGAATTGTTACATACATTGATAAATTAGTCTGGAATTGTTACATAAATACAAGAGAGCACTGACCCTACCTGAATTCTTTTAAGTCTTATCTGGTCTTTCCTATTCAAAAGCTGCCACTTGGGGAGATTCCTGTATTATAGGCAGAGAACAATAAAGTAGCTAGTCCAAACTCTACACCAATATGGGTCTGGTTGTTCGTGCCTGACAGATACAATGGAGTAAATACAGCTTTTCATACTGTAAACTATCCTGCCGCATATTATAAATGCCTTTTTGGAACTATATACTTAGGGAGGAAAATTGATACGTTCGCGTAAAAGTAACAAAAGGCATTCAAGGATCTGAACAATGGAAATAAGACGTAAAAATATCCCAAGGAATTCGGATAACTCAGGAAATCTAATTAAAGCTCTGATGACTCAAGACATAGTAAAAGCATCATGAGATTCTTGTAATAAGATCTCAGTTCAACAAAGCAATCCCTCGAGTGGTGATACCCTCCTCCTTTGAAACGAACAATAAGTATTCAGGTGTCAAAGAATTCTTCCTCCAAATGAATTTTAATCATTATTCTGTTATTTTACTCCTGGCGTTTACTGAAGAACTGCCATTTCAGATTTATGTATGTTATAAAAAGACCACATTGATTTCAATTTTCGGTCTGTTTAAGATTTATTGATCATAAAGGCTGACCTCAACAGTTGATAAATCTTTATTATAACCTTAAAACAAAACCATTCTTGTTAATAAAAAGAAAAGAGACCGTGATTTTATTAATCTTTGGAAATGGGATGGGGGAACAGTGAGTGTTTGTTTTATAATGTAATCATAGGACAGTTGGTTGAGAAAAAAATGAAGGCTGCCTAAATAAGTAATATTCCTAGAAATAGAGAAGTCATTGAGAAAAGGCAGGTTTTTTGTTGTGGGGTTTTGTTTTGTTTTTTTGCAGATACAGGTAATCCTCAACTTACAACAATTCATTTAGTGACCATTCAAAGTTGCGACGGCACCGAAAAAGGTGACTTATGACCATTTTTCATAGTTACAACCACGATCACGGGATCAAAATTCAGATGCTTGGCAACTGGTTCATACTTACGACCGCTGCTGTGTCCCAAGGTCACACGATCCCCTTTTGCGACCTTTTGACAAGCCAAGTCCATGGGGAAGCCAGATTCACTTAACAAACCGGGTGGCTAACTTATGAATTGCAGTGATTCCCTTAACGACTCTGGCAAGAAAGGTCGTAAAACGGGGGGGGGGGCAAAACTCACCCAACCAATGTCTCACTTAACAACAGAAATGCTGGGCTCAATTGTGGTCGTAAGTCAAGGACTGCCTTTACATTTCTAAGTCAAGCATGTCTTTATAATCCTCCTTTGGCCCTGTTTTGGAAGTGACTTGTAAAGAAACCAGTTTCAGTCTTCCCGAAGTTGCTCATTCAGTCTTTATAACCCAATGTTTCTCAACTTTTAAGGACCTCTGGACTTCGACTCTCAGAATTCCTCATCCAGCATGCTACAGCCCAATTTCCGGCCTCCGTTAGGTCATAAGTTGAGGACTAGCTGTCAGTTAATTTAATAAATTAATAAATCGCCTGGAGGTTTAGGGAAGCTCAGGGTGGTTAGAAGCACACCATTTGTTCCGATTCAGGAGGCATCATCTCCTTAATTTTTATTTTTATTTTAAAAAAGAAAAGCAAGAGAAAGAATAAAGGCTTAAAACTAGAGAGAATTGGAGAAGCAATCAGAGCTGGAATCGCTCTCTGTGAATTGGGCATTTGGAGATTTCATTTTGCTGAAACGCATTAAGTGGAATCGATATCAAACGGAGAAAAGCGCACGATGATACATGAGTGACTAAATGCCCCCTTGCTGCTGAATATTGACATACTATTTATGAACTTCCAATAATCTATGCAGCCATTTGCCAAGCAATTAAATACAGGGCCACCATCGCTTTTTTCCTCCTCCTCGCCATTCATAAATAATTATAGGTAGGACTCTAAACTTAGTTCACTCTTTTAGCCTGAATTGAGAGAGAACGGTCAACTTCTTATGCATCTCAGTGATATGAATTAAGACATACAGGTAGTCCTCAACTTACAACAGTTCATTTTGTGACCATTTGAAGTTACAACGGCACTGAAAAAAAGTGATGTATGACAATTTTTCACACTTTATGACCCTTGCAGCATTCCCACGGTCGCATGATTAAAATTTGGATGGCAACTGGTTCATATTTATGACCCTTGCAGTGTCCTGGGGTCACGTGATCCCCCCTCGCGACCTTCTGACAAGCAAAGTCAATGGGGAAGCCAGATTCACTTAACAACCGTGTGACTGAACAACTCCAGTGATTCACTTAACGACTGTGGCAAGAAAGGTTGTAAAATTCACTTAACAACTGTCTTGCTTAGCAATAGAAATTTGGGACTCCATTGTGGACTACCTGTATTGGCGTTACCTACAAGTTAACTTTTGCGAGGCTGAAGGAACGAGCTGCCTTTCTGTGCTTTGGCGCTGTAGGAAGTTACCACTCACCCCTCTCCTAGAAAATGAAATATTTTAGGAAATATTAAAAGGGCAGAGTATTTCCCCCTAAAAGGGAGGAAGAAACTCATTTCTCCCCCCTCTTTGTCAATGGGCCATTAAGGCCTGAGCCAGCTCATCTGCAACACAAAAGACGCAGAAACTCACCACATGGCACCAGGGAAGATTACATCAGCCAGCACTCAAACAAGCCTGGGAGACAGCCTACAAAGTTGGCTAAGACCCCGCCCCAGGGGTGGGTTCCTACCAGTGCGGTTCAGTGCGCAGCTCTGGTAGGGACCCGACGATTACGCAATTTGCGCGCGACTGCTCCGGTGCCGTCTTCGCCGGACAGTCGCGCACGTTGCCATCTTCTTTAAAGAATTTTTTGGCTTTTCTGCTTCCGCGCATGCGCTGAAGCAAAATCTCGCCAAAATCTCGCGAGGGAATGTGCGAGAGAGAGAGATTTTGGCGAGATTCTGCTTATGCGCATGCGCAGAAGCAAAATCTCACCGAAATTGCACACACACGCGCGTCCCCTTGCGAGATTTCGGCGAGATTTTGCTTCAGCGCATGTGCAGAAGCAAAATCTTGCCAAAATCGTGCAAGGGGGCGCGCGTAGCAAGCGTGCGCGTGCACGAAACATGGAGACGCGCACGTAGCGCACTGGTATCGGTAAGTAAGCAACCTGCCCTGCCCCCTGGGTGTCTGACAACCAATCAGGATACATTTCTTGCACAGGAACAGGTGCAAGGTGGGGCCCGGCCAACAGAGGGTATAAAACTCAGGCCCTCTCATCATCTCGGCCTTTTTTTTTTCCCTTCACCCAACATCTTGAAGCATGTGATCGCCCTTTTTCTGTTCAAGAACTCAAGCCATGTGCTCCTGTCCACCATTAAACCATCTTCCCAAGCTGTCTCCATGTTTCCAGTGTCTTTTTCCCCACTTGGGACTGAACCCAGATGGACATTTCTTCCAACAGTACCGACGACCAAAACTGGCCCGCTAAACCTCTGAAAGAAACATGAAGACATTTTAAAAAGAGAGAGAAATGTTCCTAGTTATAATCCCTTCGTATCATAAAACCTGCTAATTTCCCAAATACGCATCCCTTCCCATAATCAGTTAGACATTTAGAATATAAATATTCATATTATTATGGTTCGTGGCACAATTAGCCAGATGTTTAGACTGGGTTTGGTGTTTTTATCCTCCTAGCGAGTCCTTCCCAAGGACAAGAGATAGCCAGATGTTGTTGTTTGATGGTATTGAAAATATCGTTGTTGGATGCTGTTCCAAGTCAAGCTGCCTTTTGACTTGATTGATGGCGATTGTCAATGCCAATGGTGTTCAAATGGTGCTTCAGATGTTTGAGAATTGCACCCAAGGCGCCTATCACTATTAAGTACTATCTTCCTTTTTTTTATTTTTCTTCCCCTCTACCACAGTCGTTCTATTTGCAGGACTTTACATGTTACGATTTTCCACCTGTCCTTTTTATTTTGTTACACTGCCTCCATTATCCAGACTTCATTTTTTCCTCTTTCTTAGCGACAGTTGTTAGATCTGGCCTGTTAGGTGGCGAGTGTTTGAATTCCAAAGTCTCAGAGGCTTTCAACTAGACACAAGGACAGTTTTTTCCCCCATGCCATCACTCTGCTAAACAACTAATTCCCACAACACTGTCAAACTACCGTATTTAGTAAGACTGTATTAATATTATTCTTCTTATCTTTCCTATTACCTATATCCTTTTCTACTTATGACTATAACTTTGTTGCTTGTGTCTTTACGATTTATATTGTTTTCTTTACTGTATTTTTCAGAGTATAAGATGCACTTCCCCCCCCCCCCAAAAGGGTGAAAATTTGGGTGCGTCTTATACACCAAATGTAGCCCCGCCCACCTGCTGGCCCCTACCCTTTGGCCTCTGCCTCCCATCAATTTGCCTCCTTGCAGCAAACAGCCTGTTTCAGTTTCAGCTTCAGCACAGCCTGATTAGCACAAGCAGCTGATTGTTGGTTGGATCGACTTCCCGACCATCAGATGTTTCAGGCTGCAGGGATTGCCATTGCCATTGCCTATTGCCGCCATTTTTGGCCTCCGTGTCCCATTTTCAGTCTCCGCGTGCCCCATTTTCTGCCCATTCCGATCCCCACCGCCCGGAACAGGCAGAAAATGGTGTGCATGGAGGCTAAAAATGGGGCATGGGGAGGCTGAAAACTGGATGCTGAAAACTGGATGCGGAGGCCGAAAATGGGGCGCACTGAGGCAGCAATAGGCTATGGCAGTGATGGTGAACCTTTTTTGGTTCGCGTGCCAAAAGGGGCGCAGGGGGCACACTCGTGCGTGCCCTCACCCATAATTCCATGCACCCCCCCACGCATGTGGGCGTGACCCCCACTCCCGGCACGCGATGGCACGCCTGTTTTTTGATCTCCCCAAGCTTCAGAGCCTTTCTAGGAGCCTGTAGAGAACTAAAAACGGGCCTTCCCCACCCCCTACGGAGGCTGAAAACAGGCTGTTTCCCAACTCCCAGTGGGCCCAGAAGGCCCAAAAATCAGCTGGCTGAAGCGCGCATGCGCTCCGGAGCTGAGCTCACATGCCCACTGATATGGCTCTGCGTGCCACTTGTGGCACGCGTGCCATAGGTTCGCCATCACGGCGCTATGGCACTCCCTGCAGCCTAAAACAGCTGATCATCTGGAGGCCAATCCAACCAACAATCAGCTGCCTGTGCTAATCAGGCTGTGCTGAAACTGAAACAGGCTGTTTGCTGCAAGGAGGCAAATTGCTGGGAGGCAGAGGCAGATTTTTTTTTCTTGTTTTCATCCCCAAAAGTGAAGTGTGTCTTATAGCGCATCTTATACTTCGAAAAATACGGTAATTTTCTAGTATGATTTATGTTGATTGCTTATTTAGTATCCTATGACTATCACTAAGTGTTGTATCTTATGATTTATGATGAATGTATTTTTTATGATGACTATGATCATGATTTATCACTGATAGCTTTTATATACACTGAGAGCTTATGCACCGAAGACAAATTTTTTGTGTGTCCAATTACACTTGGCCAATAAGGAATTTTATTCTGTTCTGTCCTGTCCTGTCCTGTCCTGTCCTATTCTCCTGTGGGAGAGCTTCTCTTCATGGCCGTCCACGGGACCACTGATTTATCTTGGATTCTTCTCTCCCCCCCACCATAGCTGGAGCGCTAAGCTGTACCTGACCCCGAGTAACATTGTACTGCTAACAGCAATTGCCTTAATTGGAGTCTGTGTCTTCATTTTAGCCATCATTGGCATACTGCACTGGCAAGAGAAGGTAAGCTTGTCAATATTTTTCTACCTGACTCGTTGAGCTGAGACCACTTTTAGAGCTTTGTATCACACCAAGGGTTGACAGTAGAAAGTATAGCAATAGCACGTAGACTTATATACCGCTTCACAGTGCTTTTACAGCCCTCTCTAAGCGGTTTACAGAGTCAGCGTCTTGCCCCCAACAATCTGGGTCCTCATTTTACCCACCTTGGAAGGATGAATCAACCTTGAGCAGGTCAGGATCGAACTGCTGGCAGTGGGCAGTGAGCTAGCTTGCAATTCTGCATTCTAACCACTGCGCCACTCACGGCTCTTTCAATTTTAAAATTAAATGTAAATGAATTTGAAATTAAATTTCAAAGCGGCTCTTTCAATTTTAGAGGGGCTTTCCCATTGCACAAAGCCACAGTTTGCTCAGCCGGAGTCCATGCAACATAGTACCAAGCCAGGGCTGCACAACATTTTCCAGGCTAATGGGAAATGCGCTCAGCCTTTACCTGACCTGCTTATAAAGGACGCATTCCGAAACTTACCGGATCGCTGCTCCAGGGCCGAAACTACATTTCTTTCCCTTTCCTTTACATGTATCTGTTATTTAAATAGTTCATTGGGTTTATTCTCCAGCCATGTATTTCATCATTTCCCTCTTTCTGTCACTTTTCTGTAACAGTGGTAGGAGGTGACCGAGACGGGGTGGTGGTGGTTCAAGGGCTTAGATTGTGCGCCTCTGTGCAAAAATTATAAGCCAAGGCAGTCAAAACACAGTAAATAGATCCTACCCATTGCAGGAGGCTAAACCCCAATAAAATCACATGGTTATCAGCCTTTAGAAGTCAAGTCATTGCTGTGGACAGAGCAAACATTTCCCGCTTCTTAATGAGAATTTAAGGGATGACATTGGTGCCCTCAATCGAGGTTTACCCCTTAAGAACTGCCTCCCCCCTCCCCCGGTGGAAAAACTAACTTGATATTTATTTTTGGAAGTTCCAAGTATTTTTAAGGTCTGAAGTAGATATTAAGCCTCAGGAAGACTTAAGACGTTCCTTTTCTCCTTAAATCCTCTTTTTTTTACACCAGGTTTTTTGGAGTTTCTTTAAGCCATAGCATTTTCCTCCTTAATTTCCTTCCTTCCTGCCTCCCTCCCTTTCTTCTTTTCTCTCTATCTCCCCTCCTTCCCTTCCTTCTCTTTATTCTCCTTCCTTCCTTCCTCTCTCTCTTCCTTTCCCTCCTTCCTTCCTTTCTTCTTTTCTCTCTCCCTTCCCTCCTTCCCTTCCTTCTATCTTCCTCCCTCTCTCCCTCCCTCCCTTCCCTCCTCCCTTCCTTTCTTCTTTTCTCTCTACCTTCCCTCCCTCCCTTCCTTCCATGCTTCCTGCCTCCCTTTCTTCTTTTCTCTCTATCTCCCCTCCTTCCCTTCCTTCTCTTTATTCTCCTTCCTTCCTTCCTCTCTCTCTTCCTTTCCCTCCTTCCTTCCTTCCTTTCTTCTTTTCTCTCTCCCTTCCCTCTTTCCCTTCCTTCTATCTTCCTCCCTCTCTCCCTCCCTCCCTTCCCTCCTCCCTTCCTTTCTTCTTTTCTCTCTACCTTCCCTCCCTCCCTTCTCTTTATTCTCCTTCCGTCCTCCCTCTCTCTCTTCCTTTCCCTCCTTCCCTCCTTCCTTTCTTCTTTTCTCTCTACCTTCCCTCCCTCCCATCTTCCTCCCTCCCTCCCTTCCTTCCATGCTTCCTGCCTCCCTTTCTTCTTTTCTCTCTACCTTCCCTCCCTCCCTTCCTTCTCTTTATTCTCCTTCCGTCCTCCCTCTCTCTCTTCCTTTCCCTCCTTCCCTCCTTCCTTTCTTCTTTTCTCTCTACCTTCCCTCCCTCCCATCTTCCTCCCTCCCTCCCTCCCTTCCTTCCATGCTTCCTGCCTCCCTTTCTTCTTTTCTCTCTACCTTCCCTCCCTCCCGTCCTTCTCTTTATTCTCCTTCCGTCCTCCCTCTCTCTCTTCCTTTCCCTTCTTCCTTTCTTCTTTTCTCTCTCCCTTCCCTCCTTCCCTTCCTTCTATCTTCCTCCCTCTCTCCCTCCCTCCCTTCCTTCCATGCTTGCTGCCTCCCTTTCTTCTTTTCTCTCTACCTTCCCTCCCTCCCTCCCTCCCTTCTCTCTATCCTCCTTCCTCCCTTCTTTTCTTCCATTAATTAGGGGATATGTTGGAACGGTGATCATTGCCAAGATTAGAAAGAGCAAGCCTCTTCTGCTCTCCCAATTTGCTCTCCAAGGTCCCAGGGAGGTTATAGAGCTGCATTAAAACTGCCTTTTAGACGTTTGTTGAGCTGGAAACGTTTGGGTGACCTCTGCCCATGGGGGACTGGGGGTGTCTTGTCTTGAAAAGCTCCCAGGACAATGCGGCTCCCGCAAGGAATGAAATTTAAATCAGCCTTTTTTTTTTCTTGTTCAGCTCGGCTGCAATAGAAAGCAATTTCTTCCCTCTGAATTAAGCACCCTTGCTGGCTTCCTTATTGACAAGCTTCAAAACAGAGATATTTTCATGAGCAAAGCTGCTATTTTACTCTATTGAAATGCATTGATTCCCAGAAGTTACAGTACTTTAAAAGCTTCCTTTTCAATGCCACAAAAGAACACCTCTGTCCGCATTTCTCGTAGGGCTTTCTATTCATAGCTAACCATTCAACAGTGGGGATAGACAGTTAAGTGTTGCCGGCTGGGCAAGCCATAATCATACCTGTGGAAATGATCACTTTTTTTTTTTTGAGGCTTGCGGTGACTTGTTGTTGTCCTTTATGAGATAAAGTAACCTAGTTACGTGTTTCCTAAAGTTTTGCTTGCAAGTTAGCCGAGGTAGAACCACGGATCCTTGTGCCACGTTAGCACCAAGGAACAAGAAGGACGTACAAAGCAATAATGCAATTCAGCCCTTGAGACAACACCCGACTCTCTACGCCAATCGATGTCAGCACGATTGTTCTTTTGCTCTTCCACCCCTAAGTTGTAAAACGGAACATTATAATCCATCAATTGGCTGCCGGGCTTTCGAAAGAAACAGAAAAATAATAGAGCGAAGGCCACTCTATTTAGCACGGCAGGAAGTGCCTAGTTTGAACAACGGTACGGAAACTGGAATGGCATGTATTCTCCTGCAAAAAAAACTGGCTTATAGGAGGAAGGCGGCTTGGTTTTAGCTTCTTCCAAGCCCGAGTTTCAACAGCAGAGTTTTCCCTACAGAAATTGTTCAAATTAAGTATAGTTTAGGATGGACCGGTTTTTTTCCCCCTCCTCCGTGGTAGAAGAGATGGGACGCAGCAGAGAAAGCATCTGTGTGCCTTCGCCATTAAGGCTAAATGGGAATTGCTGTGGTGCGGTTCCTTCAACATGCCAGAAGCATTTCCTGCGGAGAAGTAAAATCAACGATGGCTTGTGTTACCGATTTCTGGTCGATTCCGCCCCTTCCCTGCTGTCTTTTACAGTTCCTCAGCACACCAAGCCTTTTCTCTCAAGACCATTCGTGGCACCCCAGGAAAGCACTTATGAGTCTGCATGGTTACCAAAACCCAAAGGGCACATAAATCCTAACTCCTAGATTTTGAGGCACCACAGAGGGAAACGTTCCTAAACACCCTGTCTTGCTAGCTATCCTAGTTTGAAGTCTTCACCAATAGCACTTAGCAATAGCACTTAGACTTGTATACCGCTTTACAGTGCTTTACAGCCCTCTCTAAGCGGTTTACAGAGTCAGCCTCTTGCCCCCAACAATCTGGGTCCTCATTTTACCCACCTCGGAAGAATGGAAGGCTGAGTCAACCTTGAGCCAATCAGGATCGAACTCCTGGCAGTGAGCAGAGTCAGCCTGCAATAGCAATAGCACTTTGACTTATATACCACTTCACAGTGCTTTACAGCCCTCTCTAAGCGGTTCACAGAGTCAGCCTCTTGCCCCCAACAATCTGGGTCCTCATTTTACCCACCTCGGAAGGATGGGAGGCTGAGTCAACCCTGAGCCTGGTGAGATTTGAACTGTCAAATTGCAGGCAGCC
The DNA here is from genome assembly GCA_023053685.1 of Diadophis punctatus similis. NCBI lineage: Eukaryota > Metazoa > Chordata > Lepidosauria > Squamata > Dipsadidae > Diadophis > Diadophis punctatus. Next base: position 1,816,566 of record JALIGW010000015.1, read on the forward strand.
GGCAGGCAGCAGAAGTAACCTGCAGTACTGCACTCTAACCACTGTGCCACTGAGGCTCACCAAGGTATAGATTTCCCACTTCTTCCCCAGTGCACCTTCAATACAGGAGTCCTCAACTTAATGCCGGGTCGCTTAGCAACCGTTCAGAGGTCGGATGGACTCCCCAGGGGTACAGATGACCCTGCTGCAAAGTTCTGACCCTTCCTCAATGCAGTCACATAATTGCATTTTGGACACTTGGCAACCAGCCCACCTTTATAATCCTTTGCAGAGTCCTGTGATCACCTGGCCATGTGTTACAACGTCTTTGCCCTAACCCGGCATATACTTCCTGTTTTTGGCCATAATGATGAACAATTGGTTCACTTGAGACCTTTGATGTTCCCTTAATAGCAATATAGCACTTTACTTATATACCGCTTCATAGTGCTTTACAGCCCTCTCTAAGCGGTTTACAGAATTCAGCATATTGCCCCCAACAATCTGGGTCCTCATTTTACCGACCTCGGAAGGATGGAAGGCTGAGTCAACCTTGAGCCCAGTGAGATTTGAACAGCTGAACTTCTGAACTAGCAGTCAGCCTGCAGTGGCTGCATTTAACCACAGCAATCACTTAACAAGTGACTTTGTTGGCGAGTCACTTTAGCCTTCTGTTCCATTATCCGACAAGAAGCTGCTATACGGAACCCCAAAGCAAATAAATAAATTTCTGACTTTTTTAATGAGTTTTGGCAATATAATTTCGCTCACAAAGCAAGCCCCAACCTAAAAATCACTTGCTTTTCGCTGCCAATGGTTACACTAAATCAGAATTATCCATAGCTGGCTGGATAATTCTGGGAGTTGAAGACCACAAGTCTTAAAGTTGCCAAGTTTGGGGACCCCTGCACTAAATAAACTAAATAAATGGTTGCCTTTAAGCGGGATCGGATGCACCCATTACGATTCCGTCAAACGAATCCTGACCCAGCGGGCTGCACAAATGCGGGCACTGTGTCTGCTTGTTTAGATCCCTGCATTAATGAAAAGTTCCGAAATAACCTTTTGAAAATGTCATCCGTGAGAGAGAAAACGCAACGAGTTCAGAATTAAGAATGGAAAAGAGGCAAGGCAGGCAGGTACGCGGCCCATTATGCAGCGTGAATTCTTCGCCGAGGTAATGGACAGGTGGAAGGGAAGGTGTCATGGGGTGTTTTTATAGACTGAGCGATGTCAGTGGCTTTGTGGCAGGAGCACGTTCCTGCCAAGAAGCCGGAGTGTGATTAACACCTGAACGCCACACTTTTCCCTGAAGGATAAAGGGCTGACAGTAAAATCCGAAGCGGCTCCGTCAACCTGAAGTCCTGGTTCATCCACAGGCAGCAAGAACACCTTGTCAGATGAAGGGTGAGGTGGTAATGATGCATGTCTCACATGCCACCTTCAGACAGAACCATCATACCCCTTGCCTGCTTTTGACTTCCCCTTGGTGATAGATACAAGGCAGAGCCATGCTGAGTCAGATTCAAGGTTTATCTGTTCCGGGATTCTGTGTCGTGCAGGGGTGAAATTCAATAAAATTTGAGCCGAGGTGGCGCAGCAGTTAGAGTACAGTACTGCAGGCTACTTTAGCTGACTGTGATCAGCAGTTCAGTGGTTCAAATCTCACCGGCTCAGGGTTGACTCGGCCTTCCATCCTTCCGAGGTAGGTAAAATGAGGACCCAGATTGTTGGGGGCAATGTAAATATACACTGCTTAATGGTGTAAACCGCTTAGAGAGTGCTTGCACTGTGAGGCGGTATATAAATCTCACTAATAAATAAAATAATAAATAAATAGGTTCGGACAGGTTCTATAGAACCGGTGGCAGCGATTATGCACAGTTCGGAGAACCGGTAAATCTCACCACTCACTGACCCCGCCCCGCCCTTCCCCTCCCGCTCACTCCTTCTCTCCTCCTTCTCGGGCTCATACACACAGAGCAAACATAAGAAAGAGGTGAGAAGCAGCCAGGTTGAACGTTAGAAGACTTGGCCGAACTTTTCTTTCAGTTCTGTGGGCGTGGCTTGGTGGGCGTGGCTTGGCTTAGCCACGCCCACAGAACCAGTAGGGGGGGATTTGAATGTCACCCCTGGTTTCGTGGTTAGTAGCCAGGTGGAAAACCAACAAGCAGGATGTGAGTACAATTGATAATAAAGTCGTGCTTAATGAAGAGAGCCAGTTTGGCCTGGTGGTGAAGGCAATAGGCTAGAAAGCAGGAGAAAGTGAATTCTAGTCCTGCCTGAGACATAAAAGCTGGCAGGGTGACTTTGGGCCAATCACCGGGAGATGGTGAGTTCTAGTCCCACCTTCGGCATGAAAGCTGGCGGGGTGACTTTGGGTCATTCACCAGAAGATGGTGAGTTCTAGAGCTGCCTTAGGCATGAAAGTTGACTTGGTGACTTTGGGCCAATTACCAGGAGACGGTGAGTTCTAGTCCCGCCTTAGGCAGGAAAGCCGACTGGGTGACTTTGGACCAATCATTCTCTCTCAGCCCAGCTCAACTTATAGGGTTATTGTGGGGAAAACAGGAGGGGGGGCACAGTGTTATGTTTGTTCGCCTCCTTGAGTTACCTATAAAAATAATAAAGGCAGGATAAAAACAAATACCTTTTTTAAAACAAATCTCTGAAATAGGTTTATGTTTATAAAAAAAAGTGAACCCATCTTTTGGGAACTTCAGATTTTCCCAGGGTTTTTAATGAGACTGATAGCATTGCCCCGTTAGGATAATTCTTCCGACCTACATAATTAGGTCAAAAGTGGGCATTGTGAATAGGACGAGAGAGATACCCTGTTTAAAACAAAACTGGGACAGGAACCTTTCAAGTTCCCTCCCCCCCCCCCTCCCAAAAGACTCAGCATGTATGTTCTGTCCCGTTATTGTCCTAAAATAAAAAAAGCTTGATGGGCCAGCAACGACCTTGTGCCAAAGAGTTTAGATTTATGGTGACCACTTTTGGCTAGATTCTTCAGCCTGATGGCTAATAAACTACTATCCGTTAAGAGTTTTAGTAAGCATTCCAGCAGTATCTTTTAGGGCAGTGATGGCGAACCTTTTTTTCCTCGGGTGCCAAAAGCATGCAAGCGCGCGTGCCCACACCCATAATTCAATGCCCCACTGTGCCCCGCTCCCCTGCACATGCGTGGGTGACCCCCTGCGCTGCCCCGTCCCCCACGCATGCACACGTGACACCCCCCCCCGCTGCCCCATTTCCCAACTTCCGGTGGGCCCGGTAGGCCCATTTTTCGCCCTCCCCAGGCTCCAGAGGCTTCCCTGGAGCCTGGGGAGGGCGAAAATGGCCTCTCCTGCCCCCCGGAGGCCCTCCAGAGGCCAAAAACACCCTCCCAGAGCCTCTACCTGAGCTGAAAATCAGCTGGCTAGGGCGCACATGCACGCTGGAGCTAGGACAACGGCTCGCGTGCCGACAGATATGGCTCCGCATGCCATAGGCTCGCCATCACAGTTTTAGGGTAATCTTTTTTTTTGAAATTTTTACAGTTCTGATCATCAGCGTTAGGTGCAGCCACCAAAAGCATATTTATTTATTTTTCCTAAAATAATCATTTTATTGTTGCCGTTGTTCCAGAAAGCAGATGATCGCGAGAAAAGGCAAGAAGCTCACCGATTCCATTTTGATGCCATGTGATCAACCTTTATATCTCGATGAAGGAACTAACATTTGATCCAAACTAACCTACCGGAATCGTATACAGACTGAAGGAAGCATTTTGCTGTGGTATTTGTAAATGTTGAAATGTTGTTGGTGGTTTTTTTTTTTCCTTTTAATTTATTTGTAAAGCGATAGCCTCAAGCCCATTCCGGAGGATGGATTGTATATTTTCGCCACTGTCTTTTATTTAACAAATTCCTCTCTCCCCGTAGATCCTACTGCATGCATTCCATATTCTCACTTTCTTTCCTTATAACTGTCTTTCCTGAAAAGACGGTTCTACGTAAATTGAAGTTTCAGTGAGCCAAAAAAAAAAAAAACCCAACGCCAACCCTAGTGCCACTTGAATAAGTCTGATCGTCATTTATCTCTTTCCAAAATATGACTTCCATGTTTATAATTTAATCCTCCAGCAAACTGTTAGATTGTTCTGATTGTACTGGAAGACATTTTTTTACTTGAAATGCTTAGGATTGTTTGTCTTAATCTTGGTATCCAATCAAGTGCGAAGAAAAGCTTAATGTCAGAAGATTAAACGCACCCTGATAATATTGGAGTGAAGACTGATCGCAGATCAGAAACAAATCAACATAATGCAGCCTATCTTTTGAAATTATGCCAGGCTAAAATCATCTGCAGGTTATACCCCTTACTTGTAGTTATCATGCAATTATCCTAAATTTTAATCATGAAAACAGCCGATACATAAAAATAAAAATAAAAATTGTTCTTGGGGAAAGGCTTGGAGCATGTTCCTTCAAGGAAAAATTGTGCCTCTCCACAGTCTGTTATGATGAAGGGCTGGACTAGACTATATTATGATTTCCCTCGAATCTTCTTGTTGCATAGCAAACCATGTCTTATGCGCCTAGAGAATCCCAGCATTTTCCGAATAAGAATTAGGCTGCGGGTATTTGATTAAGAAAACTCTTGGAAGCAGTCTTTTATGTAAAGCCTCTGTTGCTTTCTTTCTTACATTTGGTTTATGGTTTTTAACATTCTTGGCCTGTATTCATAATAAACAACGTCCGTTACGTTAACGCGTATACTGGTTTACTTTGCAAATGGTAAAACTGAGCCTGGCTTCCTTTCATATTTGAGGGGCTGCCACAAAGAGGAAGGGGTCAACCTATTCTCCAATGCACCTGAAGGCAAGAAAACAAGCAATGGGTGGAAACTGAACGAAGAGAGAAGCAACTTAGAACTAAGGAGAAATTTCCTGACAGTGAGAACAATTAATCAGTGGAACGACTTGCCTCCGGAAGTTGTGGGTCCTTCAACACTGGAGGCTTTTAAGAAGGGACAATCCTTTGGGATGGGAGAGGGTCTTCTGCTTGAGCAGGGGGTTGGACCAGAAGACCTCCAGGGTCCCTTCCCATTCTGTTATTCAGCATGACATCTCTGTTGCAGAAAAGACACCTGGGTTTAATCTGAGCGTTACGAGGAGCAAAGGGAGAAGCCGAAAAGAAGAAAGAGGGTGACATAAGACATAAGAATCCATTTTATCTTGAGTTTCTAAGCCAGAGAGTTGATTATCTGTCCTCAAGAACACCTACAGTACCCATGATCTTAACAGTCATGGAAGTCATGGATTTCTGGCTTTCTAAGGATGTCAGGAATAGGACCAGTGATCCTCTAGACCAGGGGTGTCAAACCCGCAGCCCATGGGCCAGATGCATCACACGCTGGCCATGCCCAGTTTAGCGAAGGGGGGGGGGGGGAAGTCCCGATACGTCATATGATGTCACCGTGATGACGTGAGTTTGACATCCCTGCTCTAGACAATGGGTGTCCAACCTTTTGACTTGCCTGGGGAGCACTGAGTGAAGAAGAGTTGTCTTGGACCACATATCTCTGGTGGGTGCACCAAGGTACACCCACGTAACACCAATTCTCCGCCAGCTGCATTGGTTGCCTATTGGTCTCCGGTCACAATTCAAGGTGTTGGTTATCACCTTTAAAGCCCTATATGGCTCTGGACCAGGATATCTTCGGGACCGCCTACTACCACATACCTCCCAACGACCGGTTAGGTCCCACAGAGTTGGTCTCCTTCAGGTCCCATCAGCCAAACAATGTCGGCTGGCGGGGCCACGGGGGGAGAGCCTTCTCTGTGGCGGCCCCGACTCTTTGGAACCAACTACCGCCGGAGATCCGTACCATCCCCACCTTGTTGGCCTTCCGGAAAGCTGTCAAGACCTGGCTCTTCCGACAGGCTTGGGGCTAGGGACTTTATAGTATGAATTTAAAAAGGCCGCCCTTTGTTTGCTATGATCGATTGAAGTGTTTTAATTTTTAAATGTATTTTTTAAAAATGTGTGTTCGATATTTTTTATATACTGATTTGTTTATATTCTGTTGTCAGCCGCCCAGAGTCCTCCGGGAGTTGGGCAGCATATAAATATGAACAAATAAATAAATAAATAAATATCAAATATATAGTTAATGCATACAAATATCGCTAAAAATCACATAAGCATGTTAAAACGTTTATGATCTTGTGGGGCCAAAGCAGTGGTGGGTTCCTACCAGTGCGGTCCACTCTATAGCACCGGTAGCGGCCCGCTGGTGACGTCACAGTACCGGTGCGGTCAGTTGCTGGTGCCTGGGCACTGCCATTTTAAAAAAAAAATTATTTTTAAATTTCTTCTGTGCATGCCCAGAAACCTGACAATTAAGTCTTTCCCCGTCCCTTCGCTTGAAAATAATAAGAAACTTGCATTTGACACTTTTCCTTCGCCTTTGCCTAAAGCTTCCCAAAGTGGGCGTTTTCTGAAAGCTTAACCTTTTATACTGTTAATTTTATACAGTTTTATACTGTTATTCTTTAGACGAAAACATTGAGGACTGTTAAAAGATACTGTTCTTTTAACAGTCCTCAATATTTTCGTCTAAGGAATCCATGACTGAAACCAAAAATGCTGTATGAGACTTGCTTGTCTTTTAACAATAGCATTTTCTGCATATAAAGGTTGCTATGTTGCCATGGTGTAACACGCACTTTGTATGCAAATCTTTTCATGTAAGGTATAAAATAGCAAAAATAGTAGTAACATCTCTCTGAAATAACTAATATATGACTGGCAAGCCGTGCCCACCTGATCACATGGCTGGCAAGCCACACCCACAAAAAAAGCCACGCCCACAGAGTGGTAGTAAAAAAAATTGGAACCCGCCCCTGGGCCACAGTACCAGCTGTCCAGAGTCGTATGTGTAACAGGGCACAGATTGGACACACCTAAACTAGATGGTTCTTTATCTCAGTGGCTTCGCCATTATTATGTCTCTCTTCACCTTGCTCTTCCTTAATTGGAGCATTTTATAAGACAGCAGCAAGGGATGTGAATAAAGTGTGCTTCAACCCCGCACCTCTCTGTCGCAGCTTGTCTCCCAAATTTTGTTGAGACTTGAAGTATGTTCTCTTTCCAATCGACTTGCCACATCTATTAGACATCTGAAGCTGGTACTTCATACCCTGCGTTATTCTCTTAAGTACGGTAGAACTAAAGTCACACAGGTCTTTTTCTGTGCAGAGAGGTAGTCTTGAAGTAGATGTTCAACAGCTTTTAAGTAAGCATCAGCTGGTCTTGAGAGGGAGTAAGGAGTGAGAAAAAGAAACAGAAAATTGTGGGTTGATTTTGATTCTATAAGGCAGAAGCGGGGTCAGAGAAAAATTCTGGCAGGCTTTCGAGATTGTTGTTTTGCCACAATAAAACAACTCACGTGGAGCCTACCTCCTCATCTGTCCTACCTTGAAGATCTGATGATTTCAGAGGTCTTAACATTAATGGATCATATGCCTCCAGTACATTTTCTATAGCCAATTTGTAGTCGCCGAGAACGCCACCCACCAAAACCTGCTCAATGACCACCAGAAACGTTTTCACAACAAGGATGAGCCTTGTAGGGCAGCCCTATCAGCTCATCTCAACACAGCCTGGCAGGACTCAAAAGTCTGCTGGTGTCAGGCGCAAAGATCAGGACCATATGTGAAGCTGCAGCACAGAAGATTTATTCAAACCTATATACAAGAATCAACTAAGTTCAATTCTAAATTGGTGCCAGATAAGGATCAACGGAATTCAAGAGGAGTTGGGCCCTTTGTGGCAACGTAAGGACTCTAAGCTGATGACACATTTAACTCCACCACCACTCCCAGCTCTGCCTGCTCTTCTCCTGCAGCTTGACCTGAACAATGCTGTGCAGTTGTACCCCTTGTACCAAGCAGCATTGCCCTCTAGGCGCTGTGCCTGGTGTCATGCTGTGAGGTGGATTTGGGCCTCTACTAATGGGAAGGATTTCCTACCTTTTATCCCCACAGTCTGCTAGGTGGCCCAGGTGAGACAGATGTTCCACAGCAAAGTTTTTGTAGTTTCATCTATATATATAAAAGCGAAAACCACTCACGCAGTAATCACGAAATCTCCAGAACCGTAAAGCCTACAAACTTGAAATTTGGCAAGTATGTTCCTCTTGCCTTCTAGGTGCTCACTAAGAAAAGATTTTTTGAAATGATCATGAGAGCATTAATATTTCCTATATTATTATTAACACTCTCTGATGCTAAGGAGTTCTACTCCCCCTCCCCACCTGAAAATAAATCTGTTCCAAATGCAAAACACAAGCACAGGAGAGGAGTTTCACTTTCACTTTCACAGCAGCAAGCAGCTTTATTACAGAACAGTTGAGCTAAGCCATGGTCAAGTTCCTTCCTGTCTCCTTGCTTGTTTCTGTGGGGCAAGCCTGAGGGAGAGAAGGAGATAGGATAGAGGATGCTTCTGTGGGGCAATCCTGAGGGAGAGAATGTGATAAGATATGAGACGTTTCTGTGGAGCAAGGCTGAGGGACAGAAGGGATAGGATAGGATAGCATAGGATAGGTCTCTGTGGGTCAAGCCTGAGGGAGAGAAAGGGATAGGAGAGGATTAGTGGGACCAGTCTGAGGGACAGAAGGGACATAGGAGAGGAGAGGCTTCTGTGGGGCAAGCCTCAGGAAGAGGGGAGAGGAGAGGAGAGGCCTCTGTGAGGCAAGCCTGAGGAAGAGAAGTGGAGAGGAGAGGATCAATGGGGCCAGCCTGAGGGAGAGAAGGTGGATAGGAGAGTAGAGGCTTCTGTGGGGCAAGCCTGAGGAGAGGCCAATTGTAACTACTCATTAATTTTCAAGCTCTAAGTGTTGATTTATCAAGCCCGATCACATAGTTCCGTAGCAGAGCACGGGTATTTAGCTAGGATAGAGAGATAGAGAGATAGAGATAGGGATGGATAGATAGATGATAGATAGATAGATGATAGATAGATAGATAGATAGATAGATAGATAGATAGATAGATAGATAGATAGATAGATAGATAGATAGATAGAGATATACATACATACACATACATACATACATACATACATACACATATATACATACATACATACATACATACATACATACATACATACATACATACATACATACACTACCCACATAGAGCAGTTCACAAGAAAACAAAGATATCCAGATAATAAAATAGAAGCAAACAATTACCCGAATGGTAGTTTGCTAGCATACACTCAATTCCCAAATGCTTGGTGAAACAGTCATCAGGTTTTAAGTAATTTGCGAAAGGCAAGATTAGTGTTCCATATTTCTGAAGGAAGCGTGTTGCATCATGAGGACATATTAACAGTGTACTGTGATGTGCTTTTCATTTGATTCTAGAAGAGACGACTTGTATTCATATATTGAAGGCCTCTGTGTGGTGACCCATCAGCTAATGGAGTAATAGTGAGGCACTTATGACAATTTGAGCTGAAGGCCTTCTGTCTATTCCTTCATGCATTTTCTCCATCACTGAAAGTACATCGAGAGTTCCCATTATTGAAACAAATGTGCCTTATTTGTCCAAATTCTGTATTACAGCAGTATTTTTATTAGACCGACCAAAAATCAAAGGCAAACCTTAATCAAATCTGAGTTCGTGCATAATGGTAAGCTGGATATCCAAGCTTAATTTCTTGGATAAGCCACAGATTAATAAATTCGTAACAACATGCTAAAACTAAATCAAAATCAAATCACCTTACGGCTTAAAAGAAGATGACATTCGCTGCCTTAAAACAATGTGGGATTGGCTAGAAGCTTTTAAATTAGGTGTCATTAAGGCTAAGATGATTTCAAGTACCGTATTTTTCAGAGTATAAGACGCACCTTTTGCCCCCCCCCCCAAAGGAGGGTGGAAATATCGGTGCGTCTTATATACCCAATACAGCCATTTTTGACCTCCCGAAGCCCCGCCCCTGCATCCCATTTTTTCAAAAAATGGGGGCGTTTTTGCCTTCCCCCACCCCCTAGTAATGCTCTGCAGGCTTCCCAAACCCTCTGCATGCCCTGTTTTTGCAAAAAAAGAGGGGGGGGTGCTTTCTTGCAAAAACGGGGGTGTTTTTGCCTTCTAATTACCCCATCTAGCATGACTGGAGGAGGAATTCTGGGAGTTGAAGTCCACTAGTCTTAAAGCTGTCAAGTTTGAAGTCTGTAAAAAGTATACATGGTTGTAAAAAGTATTCTGCTACACTGGTATTTTATTAAATAATATATTACTACACCATTTGGTTCAGAATATTTTTTTCCTTGTTTTCCTCCTCTAAAATCTAGGTGCGTCTTATATTCCGGTGCATCTTATACTCTGAAAAATACGGTACCTTTGGAACACAAACACCAAAAACTTGACGTCTACAAAATGCTTTTTTCCAAATGAAGCAAAATATAATTACCACCACACTTTGCAATTACATTCTGAAATTTGGTTATATTTTCAGCGTGAATTAGTTTCGTGGAAAACAACGGTAGTGATAATCTCGTTCTGTTGTATTACATCACGCACAGCGAACTCAGAAAGAGTCTGGTCTTAGTATGTTTCTTCTGGCTGTAAAACTGTTAATACAATCAAATCTTAGTGCGTCTTGGTCAAAATGAGTTGTATTTCCAGCACAAACAGAACTCCTCGTGACTTGTATTGATGTCAGCTGCTTTTAAATCTTGGAAATCCACCTTTGATGAAACAAAACCCCCACCAAATTCCATCTTTGATTCCATATATTTAAGCTCCTAGTATCCACCACTACTACTCAGGGGTGGGTTCTACTTACCTTCCCTGCCGGTTCGCATCACGATGGAAATGCACGTTTTACGTGCGCGTCCCTTCCTGGAAATGACCCTCTGTGCATGTGCAGAGGTTTTTTTGGCAAGCCGCAGCGACCGGAGGACCGGTTCGGGAGCGTGAGCTGCCAGTCATCGCTGCCGGTTCGGCGAGCGGTGGCAAATTTCCGCTACCGGTTCCATAGAACTGGTCCGAACCAGCAGCAACCTACCACTGCTACTACTACTCCAATTAGATATTAGGGATTGTGCAATATTTTGGATAAGGTTCCCGAAAGCAGCTTTAAAGGGGCATGGGAGCAACTGTACATCGGCAAGGCTTGAAAGCAGGTATATCTTTCTTTTTCATGATTGCGCAACACTTCCAAAGGGCAGACACACCTGGCTGCTTTAAAGAATGGCTCTGTTTGTGCCCAGGTGCACTGCATTTTTATGGAATTAAAGCAGGGCTGTATCGGGTGAAATCCAGCAGGTTCTGACAGGTTCTGGAGAACCGGTAGTGGAAATTTTGAGTAGTTCGGAGAACCGTCAAATACTACCTCTGGCTGGCCCCAGAGTGGGGTGGGAATTGAGATTTTGCAATATCCTTCCCCTGCCACGTCCACCAAGCCACGCCCACAGAACCGATAGTAAAAAAAATTGGGGTGAATTTATAATAATACTATTGTAAAATCTTGTCTAAACGAGGATATAGGTAGTCCTCAACTTACGACCACTATTTACTTTTGTTAAGTGAATCACCGCAGTTGTTAAGTTAGTAAGTGAATCTGGCTTCCCCATTGACCTTGCTTGTCAGAAGGTTGCAAAATGACTCCAGGGACACTGCAACCGTCATAAATATGAGTCAGGTGCCAAGCATCTGAATTTTGATCACTGACCATGGGAATGCTGCAACAGTCATAAGTGTGGAAAATGGTCATAAATTGCTTTTTTCAGTGCCGTTGTAACTTTGAACGGTCACTAAATGAACTGTTGTAAGTCAAGGACTACCTGTAATGGGGAAAAAAAGTTTTGAGTCTCAGTTTGATGATGAGAAAGAAAGAGAAAGTGGCTGCAGTCGTTTCATGTAGGAGATGACTAGGCTGAGGGCGAGGGAGGAGTCAAACACATCATCAGTCATAAGTCTCTGCATGTCCACAAGAGATCTGAGTCCAGCCCGCTTTAACTGCCTTCTTACTTTCCGCTCATTTCCCTTGACTGTTAGTTGGTCAGATTCTTGTAGAGAGCTTAAGCTTTCAATAAATCTTTATATACTCATTCGACCTGCCCAAATCTCCTGATTTCCCCGGGGCTTGATGTTTCCTACGCAATTGCAAGCTCCAACTTTATAGCAAATTCCGACTTAGACGACCATGGGATTGATCGATTTCCACAGTATCAAAATGTTCCTACCCAGCGGCGATCAACAGAGAGGGAATCTCACGCTTCACTGAAAAGGCAAAGAAGAAGACTTAACCGTCTATCTCTAACATGCTCTGGGAGCGAGTGTGTTAAAGAAGAATAAAACAAGGAGGCAAGAGGAGAGAGAGAGGAAAAAAGCTTGAAATCATTAGCGATAGTACAGGCTAAAATCTAAAAAAACTGGTGAGAAAACGCTGCGGCTTTTCCAGGGGAAAAAAAGAAATAACCTGCTAGAGATGCTGATAGAGATGATTTCACACTTGGCTAGTGGAACAGAAAGGACTGAAAAAGGGGAACATGGGCAATACAGCCTCTTCTGTGTCCTCTTTAAGTCAGAAGGTATGTACCCCATCACTTGTCCTAAAGATGCTTTTTTCGGGGGGCCACTGGACTTTTCTTTTGAAGACGTTTCGCTTCTCATCCAAGAAGCTTCTTCGGCTCTGACAGGATAGTGGGGAATGGAAGGGTTTATATTCCTTGCAGACACCTGGTCATTTGCATCCTTGTAGAGGGTCGTTGAAGCACTTGCAGGTTTATCTGTGTCCTCAGGGTCACCTGAGTAGTGCTCCTGGTTCCTGTAGTCTGCAATTTTTTTTATTTTTGGAATTTTTGGAATTTTTGGAAACAAGGACTACTCAGGTGACCCTGAGGACACAGATAAACCTCCAAGTGCTTCAATGACCCTCTAAAACAGTGGTTCTCAACCTTCCCAATGCTGCGACCCACGGCCCGCCCCCGTGTCCCCACCGCGACCCACCCCGCCCCCACGACCCCCGCCGCGACCCCCGCCACCACCATTTGGGTTCTTTTACCCTCTGCGCATGCGCAAAGCATTCTGTGCATGCGCAGAGGGTAAAAGAACCCAAATGACGGCATCTGGGCGAAGTCTCCCGACCCCTGTGAAAGGGTCGTTCGACCCCCAAAGGGGTCGCTAACCCCAGGTTGAGAACCGTTGCTCTAAAAGAATGCAAATGACCAGTTGTCTGCAAGGAATATAAATCGTCCCGTTCTCCACCATCATTTTCGCTGGAAGAGCGCTCAGGCCGCCACAGGCACCCCACACACACACACACAAGTGACATTGAGCTGCCCCCCCCTGCCCCCCCCAAGGTCAAACACAACTCTGATGCGGCCCTCAATGAAATCGAGTTTGACACCCCTGGTCTAGTCTAACACATGCCTCCCTAATCAGAGATTAAAAGAACATCCTGGCAGATTGATGGACGGGTCTGCTCCTGGGTTGCTCGCAGGAGACATTCAGCAGCTCCTGGCATAGCATCAAGCACCCCCCTCCCATCTCCATGCTCTTCACAGGGGGTTCCCAAATTTGTTCCCAAAAGCACCTGCTGTTGCTGCTGCCGGTTGCCCAGCTGCTCACCCTGCACAAGAAACAAAAACCACAATAAAATTGAAAGAAAAGTACGCAAATTTGTTCAGGGGATTGGGGAGTGAGATATCTTTCTTTTCCAAAAGGCATTCGATTCAATCAAAAGTGCAGTTACCCAGACTGGCAGGATTCAATCCTCTCCAAAAGTGATTCAAACAGGGTTTTCTGTGAACTATCCCAGTTTGTTCTGCCCAGCCTTGATTAGCGCGCACACACACACACACACACACACACACACACACACACACACCACGGTGTATGAGCTCTGCTCGTGTTCAGAACAATTTAAAATAACTGCCCACCCTGCTCCATTCCCCACCGCTCGGTTTCACTCGTTCCCAAGGCAGCAACCCAAAGAGTCAGCCCAGGCGATGAAAACACAGCTTAGATTTAGAAGATCTAGGAAGATCCTTTCCAACAGGCAGAGTCACCAGCCTTCCCTCTCTCCCGAGTCTTTGAAGTGCTGAGATCCCTCTGAAAAGGGCAGAGGGGGGAAACATTTCAGGCAACTGGCACTTTGCTCAACCTTTATAACTCCCGGAGACTGCAGGGATGGGTAAAGGAGAAGGTGGAGCAGGGCTCAGTGGTGTTGATGGCTTTGCCAAGACTCTGAAGTCAAGACCATCTTCAGCGGAAGGAAAGGCACTCTGCATATGAACAGAGTCTTCAGATGTGACAGTAGACCTGGGAACCCAAGCCAAAACTAGATAAATTTTTCCTTTTTAAGACTGGGGTCTTAAAGCCATTGGGGTGGCTGAATGGAGCTGAGCCTTTACTGGCCAGATGCCCTTCCCAACACCTATGCAGAGTTCGCAGCAGATATTTACTCTTTGTTGCACACACACACCCCAATAAAAGAAACATCTGAGGCTGCCTAGGATTGAACTCGGAGTCCCAGTGTCTTCACCTCTAGGCCACTTCACCGCTCAAAACCAAGACTTATGGTCCCCCTAAATTACTCTCCTCTCCTTTATGTCTCCATCTCTCTCTGTCTACTACACCATCTCTATTTTTTTCTTCTCTTCCTCTCCATTCCTGCCTCTTCTTTCTACCTGCACCCTTCATTTCCCCCATCAGCCTCTTATCTTCCACCTTCCTGCCCCCTTGAGGACCCTGGGGCTACTCCCCTCTCCTCCTTCCCAGCCTCACAAACGCCTGTCCCCCCTCCCCAACCGTCCACGCCCCCCCCCACACGCGTCTTCTCTTTTGCCTTTTCTTTGCGTTTACTTTGTCCGCCTCCCGCCCGGATCCAGCTTTTTACTCATAGACCTTTCGCCAATGGCTCTCCGGGAGTTTTGAATAAACAACTTAAAAATAAGTAGAGAGTTGGTGTGTGTTTTTTTAAGCAAAAGAAAAAGGGGGGGGGGGAAGCGAGTTGTCTAATAATCCATAGAATTCCCCGCCAAAGGTGAGCTCCGTGCGCGCACACACAAAATATTATTTCTCGGGCGGTTGCAAGAGCAGGCGAGTAAATATGATGAGAAAGCACTTGTGGAGGAGCCCAAGAGGTAACTTAACCATGGTTTCCTCAAACCAACATCCTGGATTTCACACACAGAGACCCACCACCACCACCACGCTGGATCCGATCCTTTGCTCGGATTTGCAAAGAGGTTACCCCGAAGACACTGGTTTGCAGTTCGGGGTATCCGATCCAGGCGGGGCGTCTTGATGCGGGACGGGAACCCCCGTGAGCTGCGGAGCCACCGCCTGCAGGAGTCCAGCCTAAGAATAGAATAGAATAGAATAGAATGGAATGGAATGGAATGGAATGGAATGGATGGAATAGAATAGAATAGAATAGAATAGAATAGAATAGAATAGAATGGAATGGAATGGAATGGATGGAATAGAATGGAATGGAATGGAATGGAATGGAATGGAATAGAATAGAATAGAATAGAATAGAATAGAATAGAATAGAATAGAATAGAATAGAATGGAATGGAATAGAATAGAATAGAATAGAATAGAATAGAATAGAATGGAATGGAATGGAATGGAATGGAATGGAATGGAATGGATGGAATAGAATAGAATGGAATGGAATGGAATGGAATGGAATGGAATGGATGGAATAGAATAGAATAGAATAGAATAGAATGGAATGGAATGGAATGGAATGGAATGGATGGAATAGAATGGAATGGAATGGAATGGAATGGAATGGAATGGAATAGAATAGAATAGAATAGAATAGAATAGAATAGAATAGAATGGAATGGAATGGAATGGAATGGAATGGAATGGAATGGAATGGAATGGATGGAATAGAATGGAATGGAATGGAATGGAATAGAATAGAATAGAATAGAATAGAATAGAATAGAATAGAATAGAATAGAATAGAATAGAATAACAGAGTTGGAAGGGACCTTGGAGGTCTTCTAGTCCAACCCCCTGCTTAGGCAGGAAACCCTACACCAAAGGGGGCACCCAAAGCAGAAGGAAGGTGTCCCTGGGGAGGGGGGAACTGCTGGGGGGGGGGGTAGGCGACGCGACCCCTCGCGCCTTCTCCACGGGGCAAAGTGACCTGGCTTGGCGAAGGGCTGCACGGCTGGCAGGCTAGCTAAGTGGGCGAATGGTTGGCGCGCGCGTGTCTGGGGTGGGTGTGGGGGGGGGGGTGCCCGGGCTGTGCGAGGAGGGGGGGGCTCAGGGGCACATGCGTACAAGACTCTCCCTCCTTCCTTCCCGCCCCTCCTCGCCCCTCGCCAGCCCAGTCGGGGCTGGGCCGGCTGCGGGTCGGGCGCTGCGCTGCAGACCGGGCGCGCAAGGAGGAGGAGGAGGAGGAGGAGGAAGAAGAGGATGGAGCTGGCCCCCCTGCCCGCGTTTCTCCCGTAGCTGCCCGCCGGCATGAAGGGGCGGCCGCCGCCGGGCTCGAGCGGCGGGCGGAGGCAGCGGGAGCGAACCGTGGCCGCCGCCGCCGCCGGAGGGGCGAGCAGGGGAAGGAGCAGCAGCGGCGGCGGCGGCAAGAGGAGGAGGAGGAGGAGGAGGAGGATGCGCCCCTCCGGCTGAGCCGCGCCGGCTTCCCTTCCACAGACGGTCTCCGCGCCCAGCGCGCCGGGCAGGCGAGGGAAGATGGCTCTGGACAAGGTCTACTCGGTGCTGGAAGGTAGGGCGAGAAGGGTCCTGCCTCTCCATCTCACGAGGACTTCATATCACGAGGACTACAACCTCCATCCTCCCCGGCGGGCGGTGGGGCACGGGAGGGGGGGAGAGAAAGGCGAGGGGGCGTGCGGGCGACCCTCCCTCCCAAAACGGGCTGCGGGTCTGGGCGCGCGTGGGAAAAGGCAACCGTTTCCCCTTTCCCCCCCTCCCGCGGTTGAATCCGGATTAGGGTCCCCCTCCGCTCAACCGGCCATCCCGGAGTTTGCCCGGGTCGGCGGCTTTTCCTTTCGCCCGCCTTCAACGGAAGCTTTGCCCAGGTCCGGGCAGCGCGGTCGGGGTTTCGCGTGGCTGGCTAGCTCGCTTTCCCCCCCCCCATCATAAATGCCTCCGAAGATCGGCTTCGAATTGCCCGGATTCCGGTTTCGGGGGTCGGAGCCTTCAAGGGGAGACCCTGCCGGAGGAGGGTCTTGAAAGAACCTCTCCGGATTGGGTCGCGTGGGGGTCCCCTAGCCCCGCTTCCTCCAGGGACCCTCCAGATTTGATTTGATTTTTTTTTTTTTGCGCTGGGGGAAATCCGACAACTGGGGTGGGGGGGTGGGGGGGTGGAGAGAAAAGCCAGAGGTCGGGGTTTGCTGCTGCCCCATAAGGACCAAGCAGGGGCTGAGACACCCCCCTCCCCAAAGTGCTCGTCGAGAGGAGAATGGCACAGGGAGTGCGATTATTTCTATTATTCATTCATTAATCCCATTGATGAACCCACGCCGATGGGTTCATCTTCCCAGTTAGTCATCTTCCTAATTTCAGCAAAAGGGAGGGATTGCAACCCCTTTTTCTCCTTCTTCCCTCTCGCGCCACATTTGATCTCTTCGGCTTATCCTACTGGTATTTGGGGGGGTCGACTGTAAAAGGGGCACATCCCTCCTCCTGTTTCCCCCTCCCCCCCGCGGCAACAACAACCCTGTGAGGTTGGGTGGGTTGGGCCGAGAGAGAAGGACTGGCCCCCCCAAGTCACCCAGCCGGCTTTCTCGTGCCTAAAGTAGGAACTAGAATTCACGGTCTCCCGCTTTCTGGTCAGGGCATCAAACCGGCGCTTTTTCTGCAAATACTGTGATAACCCACAGGAGAGGGTGAAGTTTCTCTCTCCCCCCTTCTAGATCAAAACTCTGATCCCTTAAACCTTGTCCAAGGCTTTTTGGCTCTGGGATACTTGGTCAACGGAGGGGGGGGGAGGAAAGATTTAAATCTGTCAGTTTCCAGCCAACGATTTGGCATCTTTCTTCCCTACCAAGGAAGGATTCCGAATTTCCTTGAGGTTCTTGAAACTCTGGAATGGTTAACAGTTAACAGTGACAGAGTTGGAAGGGACCTTGGAGGTCATCTAGTCCAACCTCTTGCTCACGCAGGAGACCTATAGTAGGGATTCGAACCGCCCGACCTTTCTGATCGACAAGCTCGGTGCCTTAGCAACTGAGCCACCTAGTATAGGGTCTCTGGGTACCAGTTGGAGAAAGCAGGCTGGCTTTGTGGTGCGAGAACGAATCTGGGGATTTCCTGATTGGTGTGTGGCTCCCTTTCCCCCGTCCCCCCCACTCCAACACACACACACACACACACACACACACACACACACACACACACACACACACACACACACAGCCAGAGGCATGCACGCTGCTTTCCCTGTCCCACACATGTGAGAAGGGAATCACAACACTGTGATTCCCAATCCACTTCCATGCATGCAGCCGGTTCCTCCTTAAGACAGAAAAAGTGACTACAACCAGTGTTGTCCTCTGAATTTAGGATTGCTAGTACCTATGTCTTTTGGTGAGCCATCAAAGATGCTCTCCTCCTTTGCCTTTCTTTGCCTTGGGGGGGGGGATATGATAGCAGTGTTCCGATATCTGAGGGGCTGCCACAAAGAAGAGGGGGTCAACCTATTCTCCAAAGCACAACCAGAAGCAATGGATGGAAAGCAATCAAGAAAAGAACCAACCTAGAACTGAGGAGAAATTTCCTGACAGTGAGAACAATTACCGTATTTTTCAGAGTATAAGACACACCTTCCCCCCCCAAAAGAGGCTGAAAATTTGGGTACATCTTATACTCTGAATGTAGCTTTTTTGAAGCTTTTTTTTCCAGCCCTAACGAGGTGCTAACGATCTTCCTGACTTGCAGTCTTTTTCACTGCTACTCCCTCCGAAGAATGTTTTTTCCAGCCTTAAGTCTTTGCAGGCTTTTTTTCATTGCTACTCGCTCCGAATAAGGTTTTTTTTCAGCCCTAACCAGGGGATAAAATAATGTGCTGAAGCTGACCAGACTAAGGACACTAGCCAGATGAATACCTGGTAGGCAGATTTCCCCCCACCCTATTTTCCTCCCCCAAAAACTAAGGTGCGACTTATTCTCCGAAAAATCAGTGGAAGGGCTTTCCTCTAGAAGTTGTGGGTATTCCATCACTGGAGGTTTTCAAGAAGCATCTGAACTGCCATTTGTCCCGAATGATACAGGGTTTTCCACTTGAGTAGAAGACCTCCAAGGTCCCTTCCAACTCTGTTATTCAAAGCGCCTGAAGGCAGGACAGGAAGCAATGGATGGAAACTAATCAAGGAAAGAACCAACCTAGAACTAAGGAGAAATTTCCTGACTGTGAAAAAAATTAATCAGCGGAACGACTTGCCTCCAGAAGCTGTGAATGCTCCAACTATGCAAGTTTTTAAGAAGAGATTGGACAACCGTTTGTCTGAAATGGTATAGGGTTTCCTGCCCGAGCAGGGGGTTGGACTAGAAGACCTCCAAGGTCCCTTCCAACTCTGCTATTCTGTTCTGTTGTGCCAGGCCTGCAAATTGGCTTAGATTTGCGTCCCCTGCTCCTTGTGAAAATCTAATGGCCTGCATCTAGTAATGGAGGGGAGGGGTGCTGGGAGTTGTTCTGGTGGCTATCAGTGATGAGCATTCATATCTACTCAGAAGTAAGTTGGGCTCAGTAGAATGACATTTATTTTACAGGAAAGATCCGTATCCCAATGTACTGTAATTAGTATATATCCAAATATGGGGAATCCTTGTCTTACAACCAAAATTAAACCCAATTTCTCGGCTGCTAAGCAAGGCGGTTGTTGAGGGAAGGTTGCCCTGTTTTATTACCTTTTTTGGCCCACCGTTGGCAAGCTAATCACTCCCGTTGTTAAGTGAATTGTGCGGTTATTAAGCGAATCTGGCTTCCCCCATTAAATTTGCTTGTCAAAATCAGGTTGGGAAGGTTACAAATGGCGATCACATGACTTCGGGACCGTGCAACTGTCATAAGTACATGCCAGTTGCCAAGCACCCAAATTTTGATCACGTGACCATGGGGAGGCTGCAAACGGTCATAAGTGTGAAAAACATTTATAAGACACTTTTTTCAGTGCCGTTGTAACTTCGAAGGGTCACTAAAGGAATGGTTGTAAAATGAGGACTATCTTTAAAAGAGTTGCAGTAATGATATTCCAGATATCATGGAGCAACCGTCTCCTCTCCCTCCACCCAAAACTTTTTCCTTTTAATCACACCAAATTTGTAACTATATCATGCATCTCTCTCTCTCTCAATAGTCTTAATGTAGCAAGTAGATTCTGTCACATCAAACAGCTTTTTTCAAAACTGGTCTTGATATGCAGCCATTCTTTTATTTTGCATTTAATATCAGAAAGCTGGCTATTTCAGAATATATATATATATATATATATATATATATATATATATATATATATATATATATATATATATATATATATATATATATATATATATATATATATATATATATATATATATATATATATATATATATATATATATATATAATCAGTATGTGTGTATATATATACACACACACACATATGAAATCAGTATACACACACACATATATACATACACACACATATACACACACACACACATATGTGTGTGTGTAACATTTTTTGCTGATAAATGAAAATAAAGGGAGACTATTATAGATCTATTTCGAGCTATTTGTGTAACATTGTATATATATATATATAAACACTGATTTCTTTTCTACCCATCTGAGTGTCTTTTTCCAGACTAGCTGGAAAGGATTAAGCTTAGCCCCTAGGAATCCTGAAACTCTTTTTATGTTTTTTTAGTGCAAAATTTGACTACTGTGAGATGTAATTCAGAGAACCCTGTAGCTTCTTTCTGGCTACCGATGCTGTACGAATCGAATCTATGAATCGAATCGTCTTCTTTCTTTTCAAATTGGCAGCTCTGGTTTGATTTTAGGGGATGCCTTTAGCTCGCAATCCTATAGCATCCCATTAAAAAAAAAAGAAATTAGGTTTCAGAGGAGAAGACCAGAGGGCTGGAAATCATAATTTTAAAAAGCTTGTGAGCCTACAAGGTTTCCTGGTGTGTTTTTTTTTCTTTCTTTCTCATGTTTGCAAAAGAAAGAAGTAGTGTTCACTTTTGCATAGAAGAGCTGAGCTTTCAAAGGGCACAGTTCCCAGCCATTTATCACCTTTTGTCAATGAAAGCAAACTCTGGGACTTGCCTACAACACAAAAACTGCAAAGCAATGAATTGTGCTGCATTTCCAAACATTCCTTGTTGAACAATTCCTATGTGTGTGTGTGTGCGCGCACGCGCGTGTGTGTGTATGTGTGTGTGTGTGTTTAAATGTCACTGTAGATCTCAAATTATTTTAAAAGCTTCTTTATCTGGAATTTTGTCACCATGTAATCAACATTGGTGTTCTCTACTATAGCAAAAATGCAAAGAGTGTGGGGGTGAGGCATCTATGGAAAATCAGTTGTATCCAGAACATTTGTGATCCCCAATATATTTTTGTCCTCTGGAGCTTTGGACATCATATAGAAATCGGAAATTCCGGCATTATTTCGTCAAATGTTGAATTAAGAAAGAGAGGCGGTTTGAAATATTGATTCCTTAATTTAAGATGCAGACAAATTGCTGCTGACAGAATTTATATTTTGAGTTAGGCTGACCTCTTATGGTATTCAAGCAAAGTGGCCTCATAAATTTGTGGATCAAGATAAAGTCATGTTATCGCGTGTTTAGAGATGATGAGCTTAATTATTATTTAGATTTAGCAATATCACTTGGTCAAGGATGTAAGTATGAATGTCAAATGCTTAAGGAAGTTGCAGCATTTCGATAACTTTTAAGCTGACAGTTTTCTTTTCAGAAATGCAGAGAATGTATGGGCATGTACCGTATTTTTCGGAGTATAAGACGCATCGGAGTATAAGACGCACCTTAGTTTTTTGGGGAGAAAAATAGGGGAAAACAATCTGCCTACCAGGTATTCATCTGGCTAGCGTCCTTAGTCTGGTCAGCTTCAGCACATTATTTTATCCCCTGGTTAGGACTTAAAAAAACCTTCTTCTGAGAGAGTAACAATGAAAGAGCCTGCAAGCCAGTAAGAGCTGGGAAGATAGATAGCACCTAGTTAGGGCTAGAAAAAAACTTATTCAGAGCAAGTAGAGCAATGAAAAAAAAAACCTGCAAAGACTTAGGGCTGGAAAAACCTTCTTTAGAGAGAGTAACAATGAAAAAGCCTGCAAGGTAAGAGCTGGGAAGATCTGTTAGCACCTAGTTAGGGCTGGAAAAAAAAGCTACATTGGAAGTATAAAACGCACCCAAACTTTCAGCTACTTTTAGGGAGGAAAAAGGTGAGTCTTATACTCCGAAAAATACATATTTTGACTTCATTCTATGTTTTTAAAAACCTATTTTGAAATGACTACACACATGAAATGTTGAATTCCAGAATAATGATATCAAAATTGCTAAACAAAACACAATAGCACTGTAAACAAAAAAAACCAGCAACTGAAGTTGAAGAAGACCATAGCAGATGTATAAGTCATGATTATTGTGGCATGTAATAGATTGACCTCTATAGGAAATGTAAGTGAGCTGTAGCCATATAGATCACTATTTCAAATCATTATTACATTTCAGGTAAATTAGTTACTTCTAATGCATAAGCTGACTTGCTGTCTGAAGAAAAGAACTTGCTAAAGAAGAGAAAAATGCTTCTTTTTTTAAACCAGGAATGACAGCTGAGCCAAACCATTATAACTCAAGAGAAGCTTCAAATTTCAGTCAGCTTTAATGAACCCTGCAGGTTTACAAGTGAAGTAATCTTAAGATGAGGTTGAAATAAGCCATTCTGATGATCTGCTTTGAGATCCAAACAAATGAAAAATTCCAAGTTTTGAAAAGATTCACCCCCAAAAGATTTTGCCTTGCAAGCATCTTTCCCTAAAGTTGATTGTTAAATGCCTATTAAATGGTTCCAGGTACACCCATATAACACCTATCCTCCGCGAGCTGCACTGGCTTCCGATTGGTCTCCTGGCACAATTCAAGGTGTTGGTTATCACTTTTAAAGCCCTATATGGCTCAGGACCAAGCTACCTCCGAGACCGCCTCTTACCACATAGCTCCCTTCGACCAGTGAGATCCCACAGAGTTGGTCTCCTCCAGGTCCCGTCAGCCAGACAATGTCGGCTGGTGGGTCCACGGGGGAGAGCCTTCTCTGTGGCAGCTCTGGCCCTCTGGAACCAGCTACCCCTGGGGATCCGGACCGCCTCCACCCTACTGGTCTTCCGTAAGACAGTCAAGACCTGGCTCTTCCGTCAGGCGTGGGACCGTTGAGCTTGGGAATATCAGGGATAAGTTCCAGCCCGTGATAGTTGTATGTATATATTTTTAATCGGTTTTTGTTTTAATTTGCTTTTAACTGTTTTTAGATTTTGTATTTGACATGTTGTTAGCCGCCCAGAGTCCCTCGGGAGTTGGGCGGCATACAAATCTATTAAATAAATAAATAAATAAATTGTTGAGTAGAAGAGAGGCATGGTTGTTTTAAGTTGTCTTTGGTCACCTGTTCTAAAACATAAATGTAACGTATATTTTCACTTGCCAAACTTGAGGGTATATTAAGCTTAAAATGATTTTCTTTCATTTCCACAAATGACCTAGGACAGCATGCTTCGTTTATGACTTCTAATAACATTCCCAAAGTTATCACTTTGAAATTCTGTGAACTCAAATGAAGAGGCGGGTACAGTTCTAAAAAAAAAAAACCTGGAAGAAATCTCAATCTTTCTGGAACTTTCAAATCTTTGAAATCCTTTTTTATAAACTTACTCCAAAAATCCGGAGTATCGTGTTGTTACCTTCGTTTTAAATTTACCAGGATAGTATTTGTTGTGTACAAGTAGTTCTCGACTTTCAACAGTTCGTTTAGTGACCGTTCAAAGTTACTGAAAAAAGAGACATGACCATTTTTCACACTTACGACCATTGCAGCATCATGCTCAAGATGCTTCGCAACTGACTCGTATTTATGACAGTTCAGTGCCCTGGGATCATGTAATTATTGTTTTTCAGCCTTCTGACAAGCGAAGTCAAGGGGGAAGCCAGATTCCCTTAACAACCATGTTACTAACTTAACAACTCTAGCGATTCGCTTAACAATGGTGGCAAGAAAGGTTGTAAAATGAGGCAAAATTCACTTAACCAATGTTTCACTTAGCAACAAAAATTTGGGGCTCAATTGTGGTCGTACATCGAGGACTACCTAAGTGGTGGTTTTTACTTACCTTTGCTACCGGTTCGGGAACGGGAGCACAGAACCTTCTGCGCATGCGCAGAACGTCCATGATGACATCTGAATGGGTGGGCGGAGCTTCCCGCTGCCGCCCGCTATGGGTTCGCCCAAACCAGTAGAAACCCACCACTGGACTACCTGTAGTGCAACGTCTTGCCTATGGTTATCTCGTGCTTAGTACCACTGTAGTAAAATCTGGGAGTACAGTAAAATTTTATGTACTTGGGGGGAAAGTTAAGCTCCTCATTAAGTGAAAATTGGCTAAGGAGGTAATAAGAATGTTTTATGGGAATGAGGAACTGAGAGGTTAATCAAAGTCCTCCAAGAGTAATCCTAGTTTAATGAGGTTTTGAAGTCGGATCTCTTTTATTCATCCATCTACCATATAAAGAGTATATTTTAAGGTATTTATCTTAGGACCGATTAAAGTGTGGTAAGGCCACACTTGGAATACTGCATTCAGTTTTGGTCACCACGAT
The DNA here is from genome assembly GCA_023053685.1 of Diadophis punctatus similis. NCBI lineage: Eukaryota > Metazoa > Chordata > Lepidosauria > Squamata > Dipsadidae > Diadophis > Diadophis punctatus. Next base: position 1,841,422 of record JALIGW010000015.1, read on the forward strand.
ATAAAAAAGATGTTGAGACTCTAGAAAGAGTGCAGAGAAGAGCAACAAAGATGATTAGGGGACTGGAGGCTAAAACATAAAGAACGGTTGCTGGAACTGGGTATGTCTAGTCTTATGAAAAGAAGAACTAAGGGTGACATGATAGCAGTGTTCCAATATCTCAGGGGTTGCCACAAAGAAGAGGGAGTCAAGCTATTCTCCAAAGCACCCGAGGGTAGAACTAGAAGCAATGGATAGAAACTAATCAAGGAGAGAAGCAACCTAGAAGTAAGGAGAAATTTCCTGACAGTTAGAACAATTAATCAGTGGAACAGTGGAACAGCTTGCCTCCAGAGGTTGTGAATGCTCCAACACTGGAAGTTTTTAAGAAGAAGTGGTGTAGGGTTTCCTGCCTAAGCAGGGGGTTGGACTAGAAGACCTTCCAGCTCTGTTATTATTATTATATTAAACTGTCTTAAACTCTAAACCAGAAGCATACACTATTGTGTTGTGCCCAGTTCTATTCATTCTTTCAAGTCATAATCCAACGTACATAATACAGGTAGTCCTCGACTTACGACCCACAACTGAGCCCAAAATTTATGTTGCTAAGCGAGACATCTGTCACGTGAGTTTTGACCCATTCTATGACTTTCCTGGCCACAGCTGTTAAGCGAATCGCTGCAATTTGTTAAGTTTAGCAACAGGGCTGTTAAGTAAATCTGGGTTCCTGATTGACGGTGCTAGTCAGAAGGTCCCCAAAGAGAATCACATGATTCACGGACTCTGCAACCATCTGAATTTTGATCACGTGACCATGGGGATGCTGCAACGGCCGTTGAGTGTGAAAAACGGTCATAAGTCCCTTTTTTTTCCAGTGCCGTTGTAACTTGAAAAAGTTCAAAAGACTGTCTGCAGATGCTAATAAAAGCTGCTTTGCGCCTTTCAGTCTTTTTTTCTGTACTGGAAAATGTAGCTCCCGTGAGTCTCTTGACAGTTTTCTTCGAGGCACATGCAACGATCATGGAAGGGAAGCTAATGGCCGCTTCAAGTGGAATTAATTTCCCAGATTTTCCTACTCGCTGAAGTTTTGCAGCATTCCGAGCGGGAGCTGCAGGCGAGGGATACAGTACGATATAAAAAGGTTGTTTTTTTTAAAAAAATCACCATTGCAATGCTTGCCTCAGTGTAGTACGTGAGAGGCATGGGATAGCGTTCCGTTGTCTGCTTTCGACAACATAACCAGGATTTCCAAAATCGACGAGACTTTCGGCTATCAAACTTTGATTTATATCTTGACTGGTCTGTTTTATTAAAGCCTATTAAACGATATATTCAAATCTCACCAGGCTCAAGGTTGACTCAGCCTTCCATCCTTCCGAGGTGGGTAAAATGAGGACCCAGATTGTTGGGGGGCAATATTCTGACTCTGTAAACAATATCCATCCTACTAGCAATAGCACTTAGACTTATATACCGCTTCACCGTGTTTTACAGCCCACTATAAGCGGTTTACAGAGTCAGCATCTTGCCCCCAACAATCTGGGTCCTCGTTTTACTGACCTCGGAAGGATTGAAGGCTGAGTCAACCTTGAGCCAGTGAGACTCGAACTGCTGGCAGTCGGCAGTCAGCAGAGGAACGTAATCAAGAGTCACAGGAGGGAGGGGCTCCTTCCCAGAGGGCAAAGAGTTAGTGGAACTTTGAATGTCTGGTAGGCTGGAAGAGAGCCATGTTGAATCCTCCCTAGCAATTCACAGAGTATATCTAATAGTTTTGCAGATGGGTGCTTTTATTTGGCAAGATTCTGTCTGTAGGCAGACAACAATCTATTGAGAAGTAACTCCACATATCGTTCTTGTTTCTTGGTCATGATAAGAGAGGTTTTATTCTGGACTTACCGAGTTTAATATCAGCTCTAGTCATCGGAAGTTTAAAGATAAGCGTCAGTGATAAACATACTAGCTTAATATAGTTCTATGCAATCTAGTGTTGAATCAGATTTTAAAGAGGCTGTTTAAAATGGAGCTGGGCCACTGATGCTCGTTCAAATACTGTTGAACTACAACTGATAGGATCTTTTTATCACTGGGTGTGCTGGCCTATATTGTTAGGAATTGTATTCTATCAACATCCTGGGTGATCACCCAAAGCTTATCCTTACCTGAAGTTAAAATTATGTATTTAGTTCTTAGAGTGGTGTGTAAGTTTAATTATTTTTCTAATCACTTTTGAGATTAAATAGATCTTGCAATATGCCGGATAGGTAGGTAGGACCTACCGAATTTTTAGCTCCATAAGATGCACCTGACTATAAGATGCACTTCCGTTTTCAGCCTCCGCATGTCCCATTTTTGGCCGCCGCGTGCCTTGTTTTTGGCCTCGCACATCCCGTTTTCGGCCTCTGCACGCCCCGTTTTCAGCCTCTGCGAAAGTCCTGTGCCGAAGGGTGGGGACTGGTGAGTGGGCGGGGCTTCAGCAATATTCGCTCCATAAGACACACAGACATCTCCACCCACTTTTGGGAGACAAAAAAGTATGTCTTATGGAGCGAAAAATATGGTATTTTCAAGCCCTTCTACCCTATTGCCAGTTTTATTGAATCCAGTTAAATTACTTGTATCTATCTCTACATTCCATCAGATGACCTGATGGAAGCCATTTTTGACCGCTTCAGTGTTGCCACACTGCAGCTGACGGATAGGGAGGGGGGATTTGAGATAGAGGGGATTCTGTAGCCAAAACGAAATATTTTCTCTTGGGAACCAAGGTCATTCTCACACCTGGTCGGAGGGAGGCAGAGTGATGCTACTCGGCTCCCAATCTGCACCGTGATTGGACCATGTGACTGATTGTTTTCAGAAAGTAGAAAAACTTTTACTTTTAATTAGGTGAGAACCGCGAGAGACTTCAGAGTCGGTTTTCACCAGATATGTGCCAATATGATATTCCCAATAAAGTTATCCCTTGAGGAATCTACCTGCCTCAGAGTTTTGCTTGCTATGGATGTATTACTTGGAACCCTGACACTGCCTGTCGCAAGCAAAGCTTTCACAGGTGACAGGATGACTCTAGCGCTAAAGCGACCGCCCTATTACATTTATCAGACTAGGAATAGCAATAGCAATAGCACTTAGACTTATATACCGCTTCATAGTGCTTTATAGCCCTCTCTAAGCGGTTTACAGAGTTCAGCATATTGCCCCCAACAATCTGGGTCCTCATTTTACCGACCTCGGAAGGATGGAAGGCTGAGTCAACCTTGAGCCAGTGAGATTTGAACCGCCAAACTACAGCTAGCAGTCAGCTGAAGTAGCTTGCAGTGCTGCACTCTAACCACTGTGCCACCTCGGCTCACAGAATAGAATAGAAGCTGTGGAAGAAAACATAGCACATCCTTTTGCAGCTGTCGTAATTTCAAGCTTGTCAAATAGGACCGTGCTGTGAACCGGGTTCCTTCAGGAATGCAAAAGTAATTTGAATTGACCTGGACATGCCTCCTGCAATCCAAGGCATCTTTCGCTGGAATTGTGCAGCACAAAGGGAAAAAAGGAAACCAAAACTTTTGTAGAGTTGTTGACGGATACAACGGGTGTGTCCTTCTGCTATCTGAACCAGCGTCTCCCGTCTGAATTCAAATCACTCTACAGCAGGGGTGAAATCCTCCCGGTTCGCTCTTACCTGTTGGTCGCCGCACAGCCGAAGAAGCTGGTGGCGTTCGCGGCGCGGGGCTTCCCCCGCCCGCTTCCCCCGCCTGCCTGGACGCCAGCATTTGCATTCTTTTGCCCTCTGTGCAAGCAGAACATGGCTCACTTAACAGCCTCCTTGCTTAGGTGTGGAAATTCTGCTCCCAGTGATGGTCGTAAAACAAGGATTATCTGTTGCTTACTCTTCTTTTTCTTTTTGGACCCACGATAGAAAAATCATTTAATTTTGTGTCTGAACTTTGTCTTTCCTCTCTTCAGTTGTTCCAAATAGGAGAATCTGGGCTGTTTTCAGAGTTTCAAGAAGTCGGCATAGTCTATATCTATATTTTTCCCCCAGCAATGACCTACTAGAATAGCAGAGAAAGAATAAAAGGGAAAATGAGGGAGAGTTTGGGAAATGAAAGGGGAGAGCGAGGTAGAAAAACTGGCATTCAGAGGTTTTCACAAAAAAAAGTGAATGGGGCGAGAATTGGTTTAGAAGAAAGGGAAGTCTGGCATCTATTTTTCTGCTGTAATTGCCTGCTTATCTGCTACTTAGCCATGCTGTTCTTGTGTGCTGCTCCTCTCTTCCGCACATATATACACTGCTGAACTATTTATGGAATCAGCGGGCGCTTCAGTGAAAGGTTTTTTATACATGCTTAGGAGGTTGTTTCTCTAGCTGCAGCCATGTAAGTAACACGGCTCCGTAGTAGCACTGAAAAACCGTAGCCTTTGGTGCCTGTGGTGGATTTCTCTCCTTAACCCTCAACACCAAAAAGCTGGTTTTGAAAAAGCAGATATCCAAACCCTCCCTCCCTCCCTCCCTTCCTTCCTTTTTTCTTCCCTCCATTCCTTCCTTCTTTCCTTCCTTCCTTCCTTCCCTTTTTTCCTCCCTCCATTCTTTCCTTCCTTCTGCATTTTTATTTTCTTTCTTTTCCTTCCTTACTTCTTTCCTTCCTTCCTTTTTTCCTCCCTCCCTCCATTCCTTCCTTCCTTCTGCATTTTTTGTTTTCTTTCTTTCTTTCCTTCCTTCCTTCTGCATTTTATTTTCTTTCTTTTCCTTCCTTCCTTCCTTCCTTCCTTCCTTCCTTCCTTCCTTCCTTCTTTCCTTCCTTCCTTCTTTTCTCCCTCCATTCCTTCCTTCTGCATTTTTTGTTTTCTCTCTCTCTTTCTTTCTTTTCTTTCCTTCCTTCCTTCTGCATTTTTTCTTTCTTTCTTTCTTTCTTTCTTTCTTTCTTTCTTTCTTTCTTTCTTTCTTTCTTTCTTTCTTTCTTTCTTTCTTTCTTTCTTCCTTCCTCCTTCCCTCCCTCCCTCCTTTCCTTCCTTCTGCATTTATTTTTTATTTTCCTTCCTTCCTTCCTCCCTCCCTCCCTCCCTCCCTCCCTCCCTCCCTCCCTCCCTTCCTTTTTTTGACTTGGCTGTGGAGAGTTGGTCATGGCAAGTTGTCCAAGACCCTCTTCCACATCCACTCCCACTTCCCTTGTTGATATCTTGAACCATCCACATCCAACAGACTCTCTGTGGGCCGATATTAGAACTTTCGCACGACTAGACAGTTTGCTTAGGCAACAGCTACCTCATTAATAAAGTGATATCACTTTGTCGCTGGTTAACATGATGCGAGTCCTGGAAGAAGAAGAAGAAAAAAAAGAAGAAGAAGAAGAAGCTAACCTTGTAACAGCCGGATATAGCAACCAAGGGACTGATTTAAAACACAGTTCCCTTTTCTTGGTGGCAACTAATTAATAGTGCAGCAACACCCTGGAGACACATAATAGAAAATAGGATTTTCTCTTTTATGATGTCTGTTCTCTGTCTTGAGCAGGTCAGTAGCGATGAAATGCAGTTAGCCATCTGTAGCAGCTGCAATGCCGTCTGTTGGGAAGTTACATTCTGCTGCAGATCAGGATTAACGAAATCAGTGACCTGGGGTGTGTATTTGGGTGTGTGAACGATCTTTAATGGAATATAGGAACGATATTTGAAAGATTGAAGAACTTGCAGAAGAAAACAGTAGATCATAAGCTAAAGCAATTCTCTTAAGGATTATTGCCTTGCAACCGCACGTATCATAGGAATCCAGAATTTAAGGGAGCTGAGGTGGCGCAGTGGTTAGAGGCAGTACTGCAGGTCACTTTAGCTGACACTGATCCGCAGGTCAGCGGTTCAAATCTCACCGGCTCAAGGTTGACTCAGCCTTCCATCCTTCCGAGGTAGGTAAAATGAGGACCCAGATTGTTGGGGGCAATATAAATATACATTGCTTACTGGTGTAAACCGCTTAGAGAGTGCTTGCACTGTGAGGCGGTATATAAACCTTACAAAATAAATAAATAAATAAATAAGCGTGCTTTGATTCTATGATTTCTTACTAAAAGAATTAAGCCCTTAAACTGCCCTAGATACATTAACTCGGGCCTATATTTTGTAAAGTATTAAACTCATGGTTTTGAACTACAGGTAGTCCTTGACTAACAACTATTATTTTAGTGACCATTCGAAGTTACAACATGGCTGGAAAAGTTTTTCACACTTATGACCTCTGCAGCATTCCCCATCGTCTTGTGATCCAAATTCAAACGCTTGGCAACTTGTTCCATGTTTATGACGGTTGCAGTGGCCTGGGGTCACGTGATCCCCTTTTGCGGCCCTCTGACAAGCGAAATCAATGGGGAAGCCAGATTGACTGAACAACGGCATGACTAACTTAATAACTGCAGTGATTCATTTAACAGCTGGGGCAAGAAAGGACGTAAAATGGGGCAAAACTCACTTTAAAAATGTCTAGCAATGGAAATTTCAGACTGTGGTTTTAAGTCAAGGACTACCCGTACTCATGAAGCAAATGAGATGCTAAAATTCAGATTGGTATTGTTGTGGCATGTCGGCCGCCGGCCCCTCCAGCAGCCAAATCAGAGGAGGAGGAGGTGGCGTGGGAGTCAGGGTCAGCATTAAGGCAACCTGGGAGCTCAGAGGGGGAAGAGGGAATGGAGCTGTCAGAGAGAGAGACAGAGGCGGAGCCTGGGCCGTCCGTCAGCCCTCAGATGGAGAGTCAACAGCCCCCAGGTCTGGAGGTGGCTGATGAGGAAGAGGAGGGTCAGCTGGGTCCAGTGCCTGACGCGCAGAAGGCAGAGGAGAGGAGAGCAGTAGAAATCTGTGGGCCGGTCCTTGGGACGGACGAGCCACCGCTGCTAGCTAAGCCCCACCCTGGGGATAAAAGGCAGGGGGCGGAGATGAATAGATGTGGCAGACAACTATTCATCTTCTGGCCGGATGGACTTATTAGCCTGCGTTGAGATAAAAACTTTTTGCCGGGGCTGCCGGCGCTCCTAATAAAGGAATCTTTGAGTTAGAAGGTTTGTCGTGTTTGGGGAGCTGGGTCAGAACAGGTATACTGAACAGGTCACTTCAATCTGGAAAGACTATTTAAAGAAACATCACGTGTATTTAAAAAAATCACCAGATGAAACATTCAAATCCAGGGTGTTCCATGCTATAATAAAATATTTCCTTCATAGAAAATATGTAACTGAGCATTACAAATTGTGGTATTCCCCTTTCATTCGCTGTATTCTGTTGTCCCTCCTCAGAAAGTTATTAGCATCCTTTGCCACCAGGGTTCAGAAGAACCGTTGAAAAAGTTTTTTAAAAGATGACTATAAAAATGAAGTGGCTTTTAGAAAGAGTTATTTTGGGAGAGTAGCATTTATCCTGTAAATGCCCTTTTATTTTCAAGGCCCTAGATATTGTGCAAATGTGTTAAGTTGATTTTTTTTCTTGTTTTAGATAAAGGCTGCCAACATTGTTGCAGAGGTGGGTTCCTGCCGGTTCAGACCGGTTCTATAGAACCGGTAGTGGGAATTTCCCCCCGCTCGCTGAACCGGCAGTGACCCAGGCCTGCCACGCCCCTGAACTGGCTCTCTTGGCGGCGCCATAGGCGCCACCATCTTGTTTTTTTGCTTCTGCGCATGCGCATAAACTGGTTTTTAAGCACTGCGCATGTGCGCGTAGCTATGCGGCACGCACACACGGCTCATCAGGAAGCGAACCGGCAGCGAGGTAAGTCAGAACCCACCCCTGCATTGTTGGTGACACTGGACGCTAAATGTTCAGTGTCGATTTTGTGATTCCTTTGAGTCATAATGGCCTGTGCATAACGTGTCCCTTTTGACATATAAACGCAAATATCCCTTTTGTTCTATTTATACATTTCTTCTCTGGTTTTTCCCCCTCAGTGTTCTTGATAACGATCCTGGTGGTGGAAGGCATCGCTGTGGCTCAAAAAACACAAGGTACGGTGTGAGGAATTCTATGAGGGAAAAGTGTGCAATCACATTTTCTGCGTCGAACATTAGTTAGAAACCGCAAAATAAGCCATTATCGAAAGACGTTTTGTTTGATAAATATTGTTTGATAAATTCAGAAAGGTGTAATAGAACGGTCAAGCCTATAAAATCTGCTGGATGAAAACATAAGAGTATTTCAATGGGTTGTCCAAATCATAATTAATGAAAAAGTGAAATATTAACTGTGATTTGGGTTGTCCAAATCACAGTTAATGAAAAAAATGAAATTAGCACATTTACTGTGATTTTCCCTTGCTTAACCAGCACATAATGGAAAATAGGCAGAAATAAGTGAGTTTGATCCTAGGTAGAGGCAGATGTAGGGTCTCCTGTTTGGGCAGGGGGTTGGACTAGATGACCTGCAAGGTCCCTTCCAACTCTGTTAATCTGTTAAGAGAGAATGTGTGGCCTCAATATTCGTCTTCGGCTCCCTTATCTGTAGGGTAGCTAATTCTGTGAGTTACAGTTTAAGAGTAAGATCTCTTAATTCAACAGATTTTCCTAGAATGTAGACATGAGAGGCTAATTAACTTTTCACAAAGTAAGAATGGCACATTAATGGATCTCTGAAAAAGAAGCAGCTGAGTTGGGGTGGGGGGAAGAAATCCATGTTGAGTAATTAATTTTTAGAAGGCTTTCATGTAAATCGGGTTGACATTTTAATATATCATTTGATGTTTCTACGCAAGGGTATCAGTATCCATTGTGGTTTAAACTTCCGTCCCTTAAAGTAGATGCAGGCAAAATATTTTCCATCTGAGACAATTTCACATTCCACATTACATACACATCACAACAATCTTTCTTCTTCTAACTTCTACCTCTTATATCGAACCACTGATAAAACCTATCCCATGTTGAATAATACTCTGTATCTCCTTTATCCTTTATTTTTAATGTCAACCTATCCATCTCTGCGGCAGTCCAATATTTTCCGAATTATGTTTTCATCTGTTGGGGTGTTTACAATTTTGGCATTTCTTAATGCTCTCCTTTTCACGTACCATTTCAATGTGCTATCAGATCCTTTCATGTGTACTATCAGTTCTGTCCCCATTTAATTTTCCGAGGTCAAAATCAGCTAGATGCTGCCATCTGCTTGTGGTCTATGAAGAGATTGTTTATTCACAACTCAGGAAGAAAAAATGATTTTACCGGCCTGGAACGTGCATCAACAGACTGTTTGATGTTGCCATCCCACACAGCTCATTATGCTGAAGTGGGCTAATGTTTGTGGAGATTTGTGAGAACGACGGTGAATTGTATTTTTCTCTTTTCTTCCAAAAGTTGGGCGGGATCTTGGAAGTAACCGCATGGCATCTACTCAGTGTAGTGACTGGGTTCGAACAAGCAACGGAGGCCACTTTGCTTCATTCAACTTTCCTAACTTCTACCCACCCAACCAAGAATGCGTCTATATTTTAGAAGGTATGGACTTGTCTTCATTTTTTTTAATGTCCCATGACTGAAAGTGTGAATAAATTACATGCAGACCATGCGGAACAGGGGTGTCAAACTGGCGGCCCGCAGGCTGGATACATCACGCACAGGCCACACGCACTCCAACTCTGCGAAGGGAAAAAGCATAACTAAACATCACATGACGGCAGGGGCGGGTTGCTTATTTACTGATACCGGTGCGCTGCGCGCGCATCTCCACATTTTGCATGCACCCTCTCGCACGATTTTGGTGAGATTTTGCTTCTGCGCATGTGCGGAAGGAAAATCTCACCAAAATCTTGTGAGGGGATGCACGCACGCAAGCGATTTCAGCGAGATTTTGATTCTGCGCATGTGCGGAAGCAAAATCTTGCTGAAATCTCGCCAAAATCTTGCCAAAATCTCGCACGCATGCATGTCCCCTCGCGAGATTTTGGCAAGATTTTGCTTCCACGCATGCGCAGAAGCAAAAAAGCCAAAAAAATCTTTTAAAAAGATAGCGACGTGCATGACTGTCTGGTGAAAACGGCACCGCTGCAGTCACGCGCAAATTGCATAATCGGCGGGTCCCTACCGGAGCTGCGCACTGGACCGCACCGGTAGGAACCCACCCCTGCGTGACGGCAAAGTGATGCCACGAGTTTGACACCCGTGATGTGGAGTAACTAAACAAAATGCACTGACTCAGGAATGTTGACCTTATGTTCATTGCAACAGCCTGTTATGAATTTCAGTTACCCTCAGTGACAAACATTTTGTCTGTATCTTTCCATGCGACAAGCAAAAAACCCAGAACTGAATATTGTATTAGTTTTCAATCGTAAGCAGTTCGAAAAGAACTTTGTTTTTAGGATCGTCTTGAACAATCCTCAGCAGATGCTCCTGTCATTGGAAGCTCCAAATTCTACTAGAGGGCAGAGGAAACTACACGCACTTCAAATGTCTTGCCTTTAAGCTCACCTTGGTATTAGCGATGCAGTTGTGTAGCCTTTTTCCTAACAATATACAAAAAGAGACAGGACAGAAGTGAGCTGATTTCTCAGCCTTGGCAACTTTATTTATTTATTTATTTCAAATTTTATTAAATATTTTCAACATTAAAAAAAACACAAAACACAAATTTTCTCTCATTACAGCAGTTCCGTATCGGTATCGATATCATCCATAACATTCGTAGATTCTATTTCTATAATTCACTATGCTATATTATACAATCATTTAAATTATACTAATTTTACATATCATCAAAATTCTAAACTTTTTGTAGTTCACTATCCTATATTATACAGTGATTTGAATTATAATACTACTTACACGCATGTACAATACAATCGTATTATCATCAATATTATATAATTCTTATACAGTAGTTGTAGTTCTATTCTCTAGCCAGGTATACCATCTACTCCAAACTTTATATTCCTCCGATTCTTCTCTCTCTTTCAACTCCATAGTCAACCTATCCATCTCTGCACACTCAAGTATCTTTCTTATAATCCTTGCCTCTGAAGGACTATATCTGACTGGAGAATTCTGGGAGTTGAAGTCCACTCACTTTAAAGTTGCCAAGGTTGAGAAAGACTGCTCTATAGAATATTTAAGCTACGTGTAAACTGCACTTAAGTTGGGTGGAAATAACTCCAGGTTGTTAACTCGATCACTGAGTCATTAAACTGAAGGGAACATAAGAGATAGTTCTCAACTTATGACCTCAGGTTGGGGACCTCTGATCTATCATATATATCTCTATCTATCTCTATCTATCTTCTGTCTATCTACAATATCTATCACTGTCTATCTGTCTATTTGTCCATCTATCTGTCTATATTCTCATTCTCTCTCTCCCTCCCTCTCTATTCTATCTATCTATCTATCTATCTATCTATCTATCTATCTATCTATCTATCTATCTATCTATCTCTATCTATCTATCTATCTATCTATCTATCTATCTATCTATCTATCTATCTATCTATCTATCTATCTATCTATCTATCTCAAGAGCTCTGGTGCAGTGGTTAGAATGCAGTATTGCAGGCTGACTCTGCCCACAGCCAGGAGTTCTATCCTGACCAGTTCAAGGTTGACTCAGCCTTCCATCCTTCCGAGGTCAGTAAAATGAGAACTCGGATTGTTGGGGAGGCAATATACTAACTCTGTAAACCGCTTAGAGAGGGCTGTAAAAGTACTGTGGAGCGGTATTTAAGTGCTATCACTATATCTTTCAGCAAATGGCTTTCCTTCATTACAAGTTACATTGATCCGTACTCTTTTTTGCTTTGATTCAGCTGCCCCACGGCAAAGAATAGAGTTGACATTCGACGAACCGTTCTTCGTCGAGCCTTCCTTCGAATGCCGATTCGATCATCTGGAGGTTCGAGACGGACCTTTTGGGTTCTCTCCGCTCATCGATCGCTACTGCGGTCTGAAGAGCCCGGCCCCAATTAGATCAACAGGAAGATTTATGTGGATCAAGTTTACTTCGGATGAAGAATTGGAAGGACACGGATTTAAAGCCAAGTATTCATTTATACCAGGTAGAAATCTCCCATTTTTCTTACTTGGCATTGTAGTGATTCTGCTATTGGGTTTCTTGTTCCGCTTGCCAAAACACAATTTATCCTATTTATCCTACTCAGGGTTGTTTTACGTTCGTTTTGCTGAGAGATGCAGGTGGAATCTAGAGCAAACTTTTACCTGTTAATCTTGTATTGCTCTTGATGTCAAGAGACAACCTTGACATTTCAACATCTCATATTATAAGCAGGAACCTCAAATCATGATTCTGAACTTAATCAGGTTTATTCTGGGGAAAAATATTAATTTTAAGTGGGGAAAATAGGCATAATCCCCTCAACCCATACAAATAGGATTACAGTCTTAAGAAGAACATGTCAGCTGCCTCATTGTTGAGTTCTTCTAGGGATATACAAGTAGTCCTTGAGTTACGACCACAATTGAGCCCAAAGTTTATGTTGCTAAGTGAAACATTTGTTAAATGAGTTTTGCCTCATTTGACGACTTTCCTTGCCACAGTTGTTAAGCGAATCGTTGCAGTTGTTAAGTTGCCGTTAAGCGAATCTGGCTTCCCCCTTGACTTTGCTTGTCAGAAGGTCGCAAAAGTGGATCACATGACCCCAGGACACTGCAACCGTCATAAATGTGAGTCAGTTGCCAAGTGTCTGAATTTTGATCACGTGACCATGAGGATGCGGCGACGGTAGTGAAGTGTGAAAAATGGTTAAAAGTCACATTTTTCAGTGCCATCGTAACTTTGAATGGTCACTAAATGAACTGTTGTAAGTCAAAGACTCCCTGTATGTCATTGGGAATCAATCACATGTCATTTCTCAGCCCAGCATCCTGGTGTTCTGTAGTTAGAACAATTAATCAGCGGAACAGCCTGCCTCCAGAAGTTGTTAAGAAGTTAAGAAGATGTTCGACTTCCGGTTTTGGAGCGCTTCATCGCAGACATCCCTCGTTGGATGCCTTTCCGATCTTTGTTAAAAGCCGCCAGAACAGCTGTCTGGCGGCTTTAAAATCTCTTCCCCGGGCAAAGGGGAGAGATGAGAGCCTGACAGGAGGGGTAGAGCCCCCCCAGCGCCTTAGGAGCCATCTGGCAGGGCGCGAAGGGAGAGCTCCCCATGCAGCCTGTCTCCAGCTCCGAAGATCCGGAAACCTCTGCCTTTTGCAGAGCTAGATGGAGTGACCAGCCGCTGCTTCAAAAATGGGATTTATAACTACATTTAAACTATAGAAGCAGACAGAGAGAAACAGGCGTGAGATGGGCAAGTACTGAAACCTCTTTTTTTCCTTTTTTTTTCAACTCCTGGGTAAGCTTTCACTTCGGCAAGGGAACAAAGGAAACAGAGTAACAATATGGCGATTGAGAAGTGAAAGTGACTTTCGTTTCCCCAGAGGCTTTTTTTTTTTTTTTTCTTTCTCTCTCTCTATGGAAACTTTTAACTTGGAAAAATGGTTTTTTCTTTCTCTGTCTCCTAACTCTGGATTAAAGTTATAATAGAAATATTTTCAATAATAAAAGACTATCTGATTTTTAAACTGGAAAGAACTTTAATCAGGCAACTGGCTTTCTTTCTTTTTTGTACTCTTTTGAAACACCAATGGCTTCAAAGTTTGGAAAGACTGTTTTGACTAAAAGAAACGACTATTCATCTGGATATATTTCTAAAATGCAACTTAACACTGAGCTAACACCTCCACAGCTTTTGACACCTGAAAATTTATTAAATAATTTAAAGATTATGAAACATGAACTTACTTTGGAATTTAACCAGAAAATAAGTGAGATAGACCATAAGATGCAGGCTGCTTTGAAGAATATGAATCAACAACTAAGATTTGATGTGTTAGAGGTTTGCAAAGGCTTAGCAACAAATATTGAAGTTTTGGCAGAACGTATTGAAACAAATAAACAAGCTTTGGCAACTTCGGTGAATTACATAGATAAAATCCAAAATGACATTGCAAATTTTGAAAAAGAGGTCTTAATGACTCAGTTCAGATCTATGGAAGTTGCTATAAGGATTAGAGGTTTGAAAGAAGGATTATATGAAAATTTAAAAGGCAGGATGGTTGACATATTGGATCAGGTGTCTGGAATTTCTAAAGCGGAATTGGCTACACAAATCGACAAAACATACAGAATCAACTCGTGGTACGCCAAACAAAAGCATCTACCAAGGGATATTGTCATATATTTTACCACAAGAGCTCTACGGAACAGAATTATACAAGCAACGTTTAACAATAATCTTATGGTGAATGGTCAGGAACTAAAGATTTGGAAAGAAATCCCCTCTAAAATGCTTAAAGCCAGGAAAAGCTATACTTTTTTGATTGATGAATTTAAGAGATTAAATTTACAATATAAATGGGAAGCACCAGTTGGAGTAACAGTGAAATTTTCTGGAAAAAGATACCGGCTCAACACGATAAAAAAAGCTACTGAATTTTATGTCAATGTTCTAAAGGCTGATATATCCAAGATTCCGGAAGAAGGGTGTATGAAAATAAAAGAGGAGGAGGAGGGGAAGCCACCTTCGATGGATCAAAAAGAAATAGACTCAAAAATCCAAAAGGAGTGCCTGAATCAGATAGCTGGGGAAGAGGAGATGGAGGTTTGGGAGCAGACGGGAGACGACTTGACAAATTTGAATTTATTGAACTATTAAAAGATGAACTATCAAGATACAAAACAATGTGATGTTGAAATATATTGGATGGATAGAGACTAATATGATTGTATTTTATCTTTTCCCTATCTAATGATTACTTATGCAATATTTAGTTAAGTTTTATATAATTTTGAGGTTATTTTTAATGTTGATAATATTAGATATATATAGTTTGTTGAAGATTTGTTTATTGTTTATTCTTCTTTTATTTTCTTTTTTTGTTTATTGAAGTTAGCGAATTAATTTAGAATAATATTATCTTATTAATATCATGATGAAATTTAATATTTGATGATTACTTATGTAACATTTAGTTAAGTTTTATCTTAGAGGTTATTTCTAATGTCAATAATATTAGTTTAAGATTTGTGTATTTTATATTTAGTTATTACTTATGTAACACTTACCTTGTATAAGATAGAGGACTGAAGGGAGGAGGTAGGAGGTTTGTTTGTTTGTAGTGTTAAAGAGTTTTCTCTTTCTTTCTTTCTTTTTTTTTATTCTCTTTCTTTTTTTTCTCTCTCTTTTTTGTATCTTTACTATTGTATACAAATGCGATATATTAGCACTATATAGTATGGAGTTGAAGTTTTTTTAAAAATAGTGTTCTTTTTTTCCTTTTTCCTTTTTCTTTTTATTAACAATTTAAACTTATTATTATGCCCTGTATTATCTCTGGGAAGTCCGGGGGGGGGGAGGTGGGGAGGGAAGGGGGTGGGTCTGGGGGGGGGAAATAAAAATGTTTGTACTTTGGATTTAATATTTTGTTACCACTTATGTAAGTTTGTACTAATAAAACTTTTTTGAGAAAAAAAAAGAAGTTAAGAAGATGTTCGATAACCATTTGTCTGAAGTGGTGTAGGGTTTCCTGCCCAAGTAGAGGGTTGGACTAGAAGACCTCCAAGGTCCCTTCCAACTCTGTTATTCTATTCTATTCTCTTTTTCCGGACCTTAGATTATCTTGCTTTCTAATTAAATTTTAGGCAGAATAACATTTTTTGTCTTCCCTTCCTCCTTCTCCTTTCTAGATCCTGATTTCACCCACCGAGAAGGTATTTTAAAGCCCATCCCAGGTACGGAATTACAGCACTAATCTCTGTGGCTTATTATACTCCAAATCAGGGGTGTCAAATTCAAGGCCCGACAGCATTAGAACAATAGTAGATACACCTGGTAGAATCTATTAAATATATAAGTATAGATAAAGGGAAAGATACAAGTTTAAGAAATAGCTTCGATGTTGGAGTGAAGTTAGGGTTTTTGAATTACTACCAGTAGTCTGCTAACCATAGAATGGATTATGATTAGATGCACCCAGGGAAGGACAAGAGAGAGAAAGAGGAAGTAGAAAGGAAGGGGAGAGGGAGAGGAGGGAAGTAGGAAAGAGGTAGAGAGGGAGGAAGAAGGTAGAGGGGAGGGAGGGAGATAGAGGGAGGGGAGTAGTCTGAAATAAAGAAGGAAAGCAGACTGGCGATAAAAATATAAAAGGAGCGACTAAGGATATATGTTTGTAATATTTTGGATAGAAATACATCACTATGGATGTTTTGATAATATGGTATATGTATGGATATTTGTGTAATTTGGTGGGAAAAAAATTATAATAAAATAAAAACTCAAGGCCTGCCAGCTGGATCCAGCCCACGGGGTGCTTAGATCTGGCCCATGGGGCCACCCTGGAAACAGCGAAGGACCGGCCCGCGGTGCCTTGGCCCAGCCCAGGCCGACTGGGCGCTGATCTATAACCTGATGGCATGCTGTAGGAGGCCGTGGCAGCCAAAAACGGAGCTCGGGAGGACTGTGCGCACTCCTCCCCACCTCCTTTTTCGCTGGCAGAGTGCTGGAGGAAGCCGTGGCAGCTGAAAACTGATCTCCCCAGCCCCGCCCAGGCCACCACAGGCGCCCCCAACAGGAGTGACATCGAGTTGGCCATGCCTACCGTGGCCACGCCCACCCTGGCCACGCCTACCCTCTCCCCACCCCCACCCGCGAGGTCAAACACAACCCTGATGCGGCCCTCAATGAAATCGAGTTTGACACCTCTGCTCTAAATCACTTTTATTTCCGGTTTGACCACAAGTTGTGTCTTTCCCATTCTAGATTGCCAATTTGAGCTCTCTGGAGCTGATGGCATAGTACGCTCAAGCCAGGTAGAACATGGAGACAAAGTCAAGCCGGGGGAAGCCGTTGACTGCATATGGACAATTAAGGCGACTCCAAATTCCAAGGTGTGTCTATGGAAGAGTTGGGAGTCTAATGGTATCTAATTACTTATCGGTATCCGTAGTAATAATTGCAAATTGTCATTTGTCAGGCCTGGAAACTATCTTGGGCGTTGGATCTTCAGGCCTGCCACATTTAGGATTGTGGGAAACTGGGACGGGGGATTGTATGGAGCTGGGGCAGGAGTCAGCAACCCGCGGCTCTGGAGCCTCATGTGGCTCTTTCATCCCTCTGCTGCGGCTCCCTGTTGCCAGTCGGCTCCACAATTGATAGGGCTTTCAGTTAGAACGGGTAGAGGAAAAAGGGTGCCACGCTAGGAGGAGACTCTATGGTGGGGGAACCGGACTTCAGGTCGGCAGAGGAAAAAGGACGCCATGCTAGGAGGAGACTCTATGGCAGGGGAAGTGGACTTCCGGTTGGCTCCAGAATTGAACAGGGGGCTTCCGGTTAGGATCTTTGTGGCTCTTTCAGTGTTTTAAGGTTGCCGACCCCTGAGCTGGGGAGATGTGTAGTCATAATAACATTCCTTTCTCCGAGAGTCAAGGCCACTCTGCCCTGCACCTGGAGGGGTGTGACTAGGAGGCATCTCCAGTTGGGACGGTGTATTGATTGGACCATGTGATGGACACGTGGGTGCTGGGGCAGGGGCTTGCATTTTCTTTTGGGTAGGGAAAACCCGAAAGCTTTCAGTGTTACTTGAAACCCTGACATCATTCTCCGTTCGCAGAAATTAACTGGCACTTACCAAAAAAAACCCAATCCAGAGTTGACTTTGTAAGCTGCTTCCAGACCTAATTAGTAAGATTACTATTTGATATGACAATCCTTCAGCCTGTAGGTGCTTTAAAAGAGTTCCCAACTTTTCCAGTTTTGCAGACCGGGAGTGGGAGAGGGGATGGTTCCGTTTGAGTGGCGGGCAAGTGTGTGCATCGGTGCAGCTCCATTTGCACAAGCAACGGGCATGCACAGCCGCCGCTCGCCCAAATTGAGCACGTGCTCACGTGCTCGCACAAGGAGGGAATGTGCGTGAGCATGCACCCACCTGCCACTTCCGTGGCCCAGTTCCAAATGGCTCAAGCGTGAGGGCTGGGGACCCCTGCTTTAAAATATGAGGATATTCTTTATTTATTTTTTTACTGTAGTCCCAGTATACAGGTGTACCTCAGAGATATGGCAGATTCGGTTCCAGAATAACACAATTTTTAAAAATCGCACAATTTGAGGGGGTTTCCCAGTACATATCAAAGTGTGTTTACACGATACTGTAGTCTGCTAAGCATGCAATAGAATTAAGTCTGGGGAAAAAAACGATGTACATCCTTAATTAATAAATACTTTATTGCTACAAAATGCCAAATTAAGATTTGAGCCTTCAGTGACTACAATCTTTTTGCTGGTGGAAAGTCTTGTAAAAGATCACAATATTTGCAAAGCCCAGTAAAGCGTATCACATTCAAACAAGGTATGCCTGTATACATTTTATTTTATTTTATTTTATTTATTTATTTTGTCAACACGTGTACAAGATAACAGGTATGATATAAACATAAACAAAAGCAAAGTATGTATAGGTAAAAATTAGACAATAGGACAGAAGGACAGGGACGGTAGGCACAATGGTGCGCTTATGCCCCTTACAGACCTCTTAGGAATGGGGTGAGGTCAACTGTAGACAGTCTAAGGTTAAAGTTTTTGGGGTTTGGGGAAGAAACCACAGAGTCAGGTAGTGCATTCCAGGCGTTGACCACTCTGTTGCTGAAGTCGTATTTTCTGCAGTCGAGTTTGGAGCAGTTTACATTGAGTTTGAATCTGTTGTGTGCTCTTGTATTGTTGCGGTTGAAGCTGAAGTATTCATTGGCAGGTAGGACATTGTGGCAGATGATTTTATGAACTACATTTAGATCAGATCGAAGGCAACGTAGCTCTAAGTTGTCTAAGCCTAAAATTTCAAGTCTGGTGGAATAAGGAATTCTGTTGCGAGTAGAAGAGAGGAGGACTCTTCTTGTGAAGTATTTCTGGACTCTCTCAATTGTATTTATGTCCGATATGTAGTGCGGTTCCCAGACAGGTGAGCTGTATTCAAGGATTGGTCTGGCAAATGTTTTGTATGCTCTGGTTAGCAGAGTAATATTGCCAGAGAAGAAGCTACGCAAGATTAGATTGACAACTCTTAGTGCCTTTTTGACTATGTAGAAATTGTTGACCTATCTTCTACCTGATAAAAGTGATAAAATCATGGAATGCATCCATCAAAGCAAAATTATATTAATTAGACATCATCACAGTTTGCAGGTGGAGAAAAATGTCCTTTATGCCTGAATAGAAGTTTGCTTCCTTATACAGTAGAAACAGTACAAAATGCCGGCCTAATCTTGTCTTCTTGTCTTCTCACAAAATTCTTTTTATGTTTATGAGCGTTCCCTTTAATTTTGGAAGTTCAACAAGGAATGCTATTTAATGAATAGAGAGTTACATAATGTCTCTTAGCTATTTCAATTATAGCACCTTAGCAATGCAGACTTAATTTCCAGAGGAAGGGAAATAAATTGCTTTGCAGTTTAATCAAGCTTGTTGGGTAAGGGAGGAAAGATACAAGGCTTTGCTTCTGTTCTTCGAGAAAAGCTCCATTTTCTGTTGCAATCAAATTGATTTTTTTTTGTCCCTCTCTGCCCTAGAAAAAGTATAAAATCTATTTAAGAGGGGAATTGTTTTGGAACATGTGATTATTTCAGCTTTATGCATGAGAGAATGCAGTGATTAGAAATGGCAAGTTGTACACCCAAACACACACACACACAAACACACACACACACACAAGCTGTGCATCTATTCCTTGTATCTGAATGAAATTTCAGAGCACAGAGAAGAGCAACAAAGATGATTAGGGGACTGAAGCCCAAAACATATGAAGAACTGTTGCGGGAATTGAGTATGTCTAGTCCAGTGATGGTTAACCTTATCGGCACTGAGTGCCGAAACTGGAGTGCATGCGTGTGTGCGTGCACCGGAGCGCCAGAACCCGGAAGAGAGCAGCTTGCCGGTGCGCATGCATGTGGCAGCCAGCTGCACTTCTGCGTTCTGGTCCGCGCATGCGCACCGGACAGCTGCCCTTTTTCAGGTTCCGTCACGCGCATGTGCGTTGGACAGCTGGTCTTTGCACGAAGACCAGCTGGCCGGTGCGCATGCGCATGACAGAACCAAGAAGAGCAGCTGGCGATGGTGGCGTGCTCACAGAGAGGGCTCTGCGTGCCACCTCTGGCAGGCATGCCATAGGTTCGCCATCATGGGTCTAGTCCAGTGATGGCGAACCTTTTTTTCCTCGGGTGCCGAAATAGTGCGTGTGCGCGCTATTGCACGTGCGTGCGTGCCCACACCCATAATTCAAAGCTCCTCACTTTCCCCACCCTCCTGCACATGCGTGCGTGACCCCCCTCACTCCCCCATTTCCCGACTTCCGGTGGGCCCATTTTTCATTCTCCCCAGGCTCCAGAGGCTTTCTTGGAGCTTGGGGAGGGCAAAAACGCTCCCCCCGCCACCCTGGAGGCCCTCGGGAGGCCGAAATTGCCCTCCCAGAGCCTCTGCGCGAGCCAAAAATCAGCTGGTGGGCATGCACATGTGCACTGGAGCTGAGCTAGGGCAACGGCTCGCGTGCCGGCAGATATGGCTCCGCGTGCCACCTGTGGCACCCATGCCATAGGTTCGCCATCACTGGTCTAGTCTAATGAAAAGAAGGACTAGGGGTGACATGATAGGAGTGTTCTAATTTCTAAGGGGTTGCCACAAAGAAGGTCAACCTATTCTCCAAAGCACCTGAAGGCAGGACAAGAAGCAATGAATGGAAACAAATCAAGGAAAAGAACCAACCTAGAACTAAGGAGAAATTTCCTGACAGTGAGAACAATAAACCAGTGGAACGACTTGCCTCCAGAAGTTGTAAATGCTCCAACACTGGAGGTTTTTATGAAGACACTGGACAGCCATTTGCATGAAATAGTATAGGGTTTCCTGCTTGAGCAGGGGGTTGGACTAGATGACCTCCAAGGTCTCTTCCAATTCTGTTATTCTGTTCTATTACTCTGTTTATCACACACACACACCCCAATAAAAAGCAATGTTTTCCCATTGGGCTTTGTGCCATTGAGTGATTCCTTCGTTTCTTTGAAAGCTATTTTCTTGTAATGTTCAATAGATCTATTTGAGATTTCTGGACTATCAAATGGAGCACTCCAACGAATGCAAGAGAAACTTTGTGGCCGTCTATGACGGAAGCAGTTCCATTGAAAACCTGAAAGCCAAGTTTTGCAGCACCGTGGCTAATGATGTGATGCTTCAAACAGGAACCGGGGTGATACGCATGTGGGCGGACGAAGGGAGTCGGTTAAGCCGGTTTCGGATGCTCTTCACCTCATTTATGGATCGTAAGTACAGTATATCCTGAAGCCTTCCGTTGCAAAAGACAGAGTGATTGCGTAAGACTTCCCAGAAGGTTTTGTTTTGTCTCCTTCCTGACATACTTTGAGATAAACCTGCTTAGAAGAACCTTGTCTAATATACTAAGCTTTGGAGTCATTGTTGCCCTTAATTAAAGCTCTGTACATTAGACTAAGAACAGTAGCAGGGAACAAGAACTATAATAAGCCTGAAACAATATCTGCATCTTTTCTGATAACTTGGTGACATAATCATCTTATTGCTCTACTCACAAGCCTTAGGTGATGGCTCATAATTAAACACAGATCATGCAAAGCCAGAAACTTGGAAAGAAATGGTTATAGTAGAGCAATTTCTCACCAAGTTGATTTATTATATCATAATTGTGAAAACATATAGTCCCTGTTTTGCCGAGGGAAAATAAATCTGTCGATAGACTACTTTTATTAGGGTGCATGGATGTGATGTTGTTGTTGTTAGTTGCGAAGTCGTGTCCGACCCATTGCGACCCCCTGGACAACGTTCCTCCAGGCCTTCCTTTCCTCTACCATCCTCTGGAGTACATTTAAGCTCACGCCGACTGCTTCAGTGACTCCATCCAGCTACCTCATTCTCTGTCGTCCCCTTCTTCTTTTGCCCTCAATCTTTCCCAGCATTAGGCTCTTTTCCAGTGAGTCCTTCCTTCTCATTAGGTGGCCAAAGTATTTGAGTTTAATCTTCAGGATCTGGCCTTCTAAAGAGCAGTCAGGGTTGATCTCCTCTAGGACTGGCCGGTTTGATCGCCTTGCAGTCCAAGGGACTCGCAGGAGTCTTCTCCAGCACCATAGTTCAAAGGCCTCAATTCTTTGGCGCTCAGCCTTCCTTATGGTCCAACTTTCACAGCCATACATTGAAACTGGGAAACCCATAGCCTTGACTATATGCACTTTTGTTGGCAAGGTGATGTCTCTGCTTTTTAGTATGCTGTCTAGATAGCCAAATATATAAAAAATATTGTTAAGCGCTGGGGAAATCAGGAGATTCAGATTTAAAGATTTATTGCAGCTTAAGCGCTCTACAACAATCTGAGCTACTAACGGTCAAGGGAAATGAGCAGGAATTATGGCATTGAAGCTTGGCTGGATTTAGATCCTTTGTGGGCGTGCAGGGACTCATGACTGATGACACATTTAACCCCTCCCTCAGGCTCAGCCTGGTCATTTCCTACAAATATTCTAAATATGTTACTCTGAAACTCCCTTTTTATGAACTTGTAATTCCTTAATTATTCGGAGTAGAATTTGGGTGACTGGATGGATCTGAGCATTTACTGACTGGATGCCCTTCCTGACACCCTGAGAAGTTCATAGCAGATATTTTTGTCTTGGTGCCCTAGGAGAGAAATATCTGCCGCCTCCTAGGATTGAACTCTCAACCTTTCGAATGGGAGGCGAGTGTCTTCACCACTAGGCCACCCACCACCACCACTACCACTAAATATGCTGTTCAATTGTACCTAAAAACCTATACCTAAAATCTAATGAAACTTTGAAGAAATTTATATACTGAAAAGATATTTTAAGGAACAGCTGACATTTGTGTAATCATTATTTTTTCTCCCCTGCTTCTCTCAGCTCCCTGTTTAGGTGATACTTATTTCTGCCATAGCAACATGTGCATCAATAATTCCTTGGTTTGCAATGGCATTCAGAACTGTGCGTACCCATGGGATGAAAATCATTGCAAAGGTGAGTAGTCACTAAAACCTTTGAATCGGTAATGAGCGAGCCTTCCGTTGTTTTTTTCTCAGTAGCCTAAAGACAATTGCCATCAAGTTTCCAAACTCAAAAGAATGTGAACTGAATTTCTTTCTTGGAACCTGAGAGATCTACCTGCCTAAATTTTACAAAGCAAAACTCAAGTTAAACAAGTTGCAGAATTCAGCCATTCTTCTTTTTTTTCTGCTTAGGACAGTTGATGTTTTTGCCAGCTTTATATTCATTGTTAATAGCATGATGTCTATGGAGATTCTCAGTCATCCAGGTCACAGCAATAGCACTTTACTTATATACCGCTTCATAGTGCTTTACAGCCCTCTCTAAGCGGTTTACAGAGTTCAGCATATTGCCCCCAACAATCTGGGTCCTGGTTGTCCCAAAGGTGCTTTTCCAAAAGGCAACTATAATATCTTCGATTTTTTTTCTTGAAGATGTTTCTTTCCTCATCTGAGAAGTTTCTTCAGTTCTGACAGAATGGTGGAGAATTCTTCAGAACTGAAGAAGCTTTTAAGGTGAGAAGTGAAACGTCTTCAAGGGAAAGAAACGAAGAAAGTCCAGTTGTCTTTTGGAAAAGCACCTTTGGGACTTATTTGCTTCTTCGCTTTGGAGCTCTGCTTTAAATTAAAACCATATAAATGCAGTTTCCGGGCTTCAGTGTATTACTTTTGTTGCCTTTTCTCGTTTTTCTGTTTTATAGCTCAATAAAAATAGAACTGTTGCAGACCTACTGCAGATTGTTTAAAATGAGCTATCACTGTTATCCTCAGCTTTGATCATGCTTAGACAAAATAGTTTCACAAATAGACTATTCTAATGCATCTGTATATATAATTTACTCTTAGTTCTTTTTCTGAAGGGAAGAAGACAAGAATTTTTGAAAATGGAAAGGTTTCCCCATTTAATCATAGCGTTGGGTAAAGACTATTTATCACCTTTATTTGAACAGAGGATAACAAGACTGAGAATTATTTCTCATGATGCATGGGCTTTTGTTAAGTAATATATATTAAATGTAAGGGATATATACATATTAGATTTTTAAAAGAGAAAGTAAGTCTTCAGATTGTTACTGTACTTCCAATCTCATGCTTATATCACTTCAAAAGAAAGGTCTTCATCCAAGGGTAGGTTCTAACTTACTTTGCCGCCGGTTCTCTTCCTCCCGTGCCATGTGGCGCGTGTGCGCATGCGCAGTGCCGATTTTTTTTTAATTCCCCAAAAAAAGCCAAAAACAAGGTGGCGGTGCATGCACAGTGTCGGAAACTCAGCTTCTGCGCATGCACAGAAGAAAAAGAATCAGCAAGAAAATTCCCCCCAAAAAAATCCCAACAAAAAAATCCCCAAAAAAAGATGGCGGCGTCCACGGACCGACACCGACCGAACCAGCTCCGTGACATCACCGTGACGTCACCAGTGGTTTGCTAACGGTTCTATAGAACTGGTGCGAACCGGGAGGAACCCACCTCTGTCTTCATCCCGTATTCAAATTTAAAATAGCAATTGATTTACCAGAAATAGCCAATTTTGCAAACTTAATGCAGGTCTGTGAAGGGCATATATCACTTCTGCTACTTCCAAAAGAATTTCAACTGGCTTGCATGATTAGCCACAATGTGTGACATTATTATTTCTCCATTAAGTCTGTTACTGTATTCATCCCTAAGCTCGCTTGGAAAATTACCGCAATGGACAAGCAGTGCGTCTGTTTATCCATTCTGTTTACCCGCATTTGATTAATGTACATGAAATTAAGGGCGTGACAATGATTGCTTAAAAATTAAAGCCATTCTAACTGAACTTTTCAAGAAAACTTCCTCTAGCAAATCCGATGCCATTTGGATACATTGACCTGGCTCTCTTCCATATTGAGATTCGGCTGAAATGTTGCCATTTGCACGATCTAATTAGAGAATGCCTTTCGCAAAAGTCTAAGCCAAGCTTTTCAATTTAGTTAGCGTCCTAATCAGCTTGTACCTCAGACTTCTATGTAACGAGCTGTTACACCGAGTTTGTATATAGTTAGATGTAGCACAGGCCAATCAGCTCTTGAGAACCTTTTCAGATGAATGCAAATATTGAACTCAGCGGTGTCGATGGACCTGTTGACTTTTGGTCTTCTGGTCTAGTTGCGCGTGGATTAAATCATCTTCTATTTGTACAAGCTGCAGTTGCTTGCGAAAGAGCAAACTAGTTGAAAAGACTAGGCATGGGGAGGAGGATGTAGTGGTTGTGGGAATGATGGGAGACGGGGCGAAGAGATGCTGCCTAGAGAAGAGTCGGGTAAGAGATACCATGTTCCTCAGTTGCATAACGGGCAGAGAAAGAGACTCAGGAGGGAGAACCTCCATAAGCTCTCAGTCTATAAAGCCTACAATGGGAGAATCGTAATTTCAGACTTGCAAGATTCTGTTAATGTAGCTTTACAATAAGGTAAAGGTTTCCCTCGCACATATGTGCTAGTCGTTCCCGACTCTAGGGGGCGGTGATCATCTCCATTTCAAAGACAAAGAGCCAGCACTGTCCGAAGACGTCTCCGTGGTCATGTGGCCGGCATGACTAAACGCCAAAGGCGCATGGAACGCTGTTACTTTCCCATCTAAGGTGGTCCCTATTTTTCTACTTGCATTTTTTATGTGCTTGCGAATTGCTAGGTTGGCAGCAGCTGGGACAAATAACGGGAGCTCACCCCATTACGTGGCACTAGGGATTCGAACCCCTGAACTGCCGACCTTTCCATCGACAAGCTCAGCGTCTTAGCCACTGAGCCACCGCGTCCCTTACAATAAAGTAGAATTAGCTTATCTGATCAGGCTTCCTGTCTACTAGTCTACCTAGGAAGGCTGAGATTTTGGAACCTGATTTTCTTGATGTACCACTATTCATTAGTCCCAAACATCAAGGACAATCCGAATAGACTTGTTCTTCAGTAGCATGTTGAAGGCCATGGATTCTTCATTCTCAAACAAAACGTCATTCCTCTTCTACCAGCGGAAGATAGAAATAGCAGCCCAAAGATAGACATTAAGAATAAAATTAGTAGCTTAAAACATATTTATGTCCGCTACCATGCCGTATGGCCAAAAGGAATGTTTGACCCACAGCTTTGTAGATTTGTTTGTTAAATTCCTACACCACCCATCTCATCTAAGTGACTCTGGGCTGTTCACGACAACACAATTTTGATCCAGTTGAGTTTAGTCTCTGTGTAACAACAGGGGGTTGCTATCTAATAATAATACACTGTCGGATTCCTCACTTTAATAAGAGGATGTGGTTTATTAAGAAGTGTTCTCTGTGAGAAGAAATGTTTTTTTTCCAGCTCTTAATTTTATTAGGAGCAAAGCTCCTTTGATTGATAATGTCTCCTTACTACATAGATCAAGGCCCAGTCTTTTTCTACCAGAGGATATAATAGTTCAGATTTCCATATTTGAAGGTATATATGTTGAGAAAATGTACATTTAGGTAGCAAGCAATAGCACTTGGACTTATATACCACTTCACAGTGCTTTACAGCTCTCTCTAAGCGATTTACAGAGTCAGCATTTTGCCCCCAACAATTTGGGTCCTTATTTTACTGACTTTGGAAGGATGGAAGGCTGAGTCAACCTTGAGCCTGGTAAGATTCGAACTGCCAAATTGCAGGCAGCCGGCAGTCAGCAGAAGTAGCCTGCAGTACTGCGTTGTAACCACTGCGCCACCGTGGCTCATGACTTCCTGATTAAAGACTGATGCAAGCTTGGGTTAACAGTGTCCCTAGTCCAGGTAGTCTTCGACTTACAACAGTTCGTTTAGTGACCGTTCAAAGTTACAAGGGCACTGAAAAAAAGTGATTTTTTCAAATTTACAACCGTTGCAGCATCCCCCAAGGTCACATGATCAAAATTCAGATGTTTGGCAGCCGGCTCATATTTATGACGGTTGCAGTATCCCGGGGTCATGTGATCACTTTTTGGGACCTTCTGACCCACAAAGTCAATGGAGAAGCCAGATTCACTTAACAACCGTGTTACTGACTTAAACAGCTGCAGTGAGTCACTTAACGACTGTGGCAAGAAAGGTCGTACAATGGGGCACAACTCACTGAACAACTCTCTCTCTAAATGCCCAGTAATTTTGGGGTTCCGTTGTGGTCGTAAGTCGAGGATTACAACCTGTAGTTTGGATTTGAATCCGGTCGCTGATCGTTTTTAATGTCTTTACTAACCTGTTCGTTTGTCGATCGGTTTGTTTCAGAAAAGAAGAAAACGGGATTATTCGAACAGATCACCAAAACTCACGGGACAGTCATTGGAATTACCTCAGGGATCGTCTTGGTCCTTCTCATCATTTCCATCCTTGTGCAGATCAAGCAACCTCGCAAGAAAGTGATGACCTGCAAAACCACCTTCAACAAAACCGGCTTCCAGGAGGTTTTCGACCCTCCCCACTACGAACTCTTCTCCCTGAGGGACAAAGAGATTTCCGCCGATTTGGCCGACCTCTCTGAGGAACTGGAAAACTACCAGAAAATGAGGCGTTCCTCCACCGCCTCGCGGTGCATTCACGACCATCACTGCGGCTCGCAAGCCGCCACGGCGAAGCAAAGCAGGACCAACCTTAGTTCCATGGAGCTCCCTTTCCACAACGATTTCGCGCCTCCACCGCCCATGAAAACCTTCAACAGCACCTTCAAGAAAAGTAGTTACACGTTCAAACAGGCTCACGAATGTCCCGAGCAGGTGATTGAAGACCGGGTGATGGAAGAGATCCCTTGCGAAATCTACGTCCGAGGTCGCGAAGACGCGGCCCAGGGTACCTTATCGATGGATTTTTAATCTCCTCGGAAAAGCAGGAACCCGAGGCGTGTGAATAGATGTACATATATAGACGAACAAACCATGCCTGTGTACAAAGGTGTACCATACGGGGAATTTGATGGAGACGTAAAAATTCATACTTTTTTAAAAGCTTGTTCATTTTTTTTTCAAGCCCGAAAGGATTCTGTAAATCTTTTTCTCCTTTCCTTTGGAATTGCCCATCTGATGAAAGAAACAACCAAAGGTTTTGCATGGGGCTCCAGTTAGTTGACATTAAAACACAACCAACTCAGTGTCAAAAATCTTCTGTGATGGCCAGCTGTCTGTATTGCTTCCCCATTCCTTTCCCCTTCCTTCAGAACTACCGGTTTGCAGCCAGAAGTTTTAATTTGCTTTTCTTAAAAAGTGGGTGCCATACCAAGGAGCTTAATATTGAAACACGGAGCTACTTTTTGGCAAATACGGTTAAGAGTGCTTGTCGTAAGTGCCACCTCAGACTCAACTGTCAGTCATCTTGGTTCGTTTGAGACACAGGTAGTCCTCGACTTATAACCAGGATTTTCATGGCTAAGCAAAGCGGTTGTTGAATGAGTGGCTCCCAGTTTTGCGACCTTTCCGTTAAGTGAATCATTGCACGTGTTAAGTGAAGGTCGTTGGGCAAATCCAGATTTTCCCCTTGATCTTGCTCGTTAGAAGCTGGGCTGGAAAGGTCATAAATGATGATCGCATGACCCTGGGAGCCTGCAACCATCATAAATACATGCCAGTGGCCAAATGCCAAAAATTTTGATCATGTAACTGTGGGGATACTGTAACAGTCATAAATGCGAGGACGGATAGATCCTAGATTTATATAAAAGCAGTACGCTGTGAGCAGTTTTATTTTCTTAACAATTCTTGGCACGGCATTTGCTTTTTCAACAGCTGCCATGGGCTGAGTAGACCAGTGGTGGGTTCCTACTAGTGCAGTCCACTCTATAGCACCGGTAGCGGCCTGCTGCTGATGTCACAGTACCGGTGCGGTCAGTTGCGGGTGCCTGGGCACCGCCATTTTTTTAAAAAAAATTTTTACATTTTTTTAAAAATTTTCTTCTGCGCATGCCCAGAAGCCGAGCTTCCAGCACTGCGCATGCACTGCCTTCCTACCCCACAGTGAGTCCAAGCAGGGGTGGATGGCTGAGGGAGCGCGTGAGACGCTGAAAGAACGGGCGGCAGGAGCTATCTCCATTCCCTTCCCTTCAGCAGTCCGAGAAGCCACGAACGCGCGGTGATGATCCTAGGCATTTTCGCATGTTCAAGGCTTCTTGAGCTGCTGAGGGGAGGGGGAACGGGCGGCAGGAGCCTAGGATCATTGAATGGGGAGAAGCATTCAGGCCGGACGGAGCCTCCTAGAAGAACCGCTGCCGCGGTCTTGCTGCTCCCGCTACGGGGGGCTGCGTTGCGGGTGGGCAATGCCCCCTGCTTCTCTGGCCTCTGCCAAGCTCCCGAGGCCGACGCCTACCCGGTCACATGGCTGGCAAGCCACACCCACAAAATAAGCCACGCCCACAGAGTGGTAGTGAAAAAATTAGGAACCCGCCCCTGGAGTAGACATCTTCATTTTGCTCTTCTGTATGATTCTGAGATCTTTGTCTTGTTCGATTTCAGAGAAGCAAGATCCTATCAGCCTATGTGTAAAATTAGGGAGTTTTATCCCAATGGGAATCAGTTGACACTTACACATTTCAGCATTAACACTCCGAATACGCTTCGTTCTTTCAACTGCCAAGCCTCTTCCCAAGAGCTTTGCAACTTTTTCAGACCAAGAAACGGGTTGGTTAAAATATTTTTTAAAATCCCAGAAGTCCCCAGTCAAGAGGCAAAATTCCAGGAACGGAAAATGCTGCATTGAAATTCTAATTTCCCTTCGTTTCTCAGAGACCCGTCAAATTTTTTTAGAACCCCGTTTGGGAAACCCAGTAGATGGTGTTCAGAATAAATAGCGCTTGCTTTCTAGTTATCCGGATGTTTTATTGTTCAGGTCTTTCCCTTCTTAGAGATAAAAAATAAAATAAAAACACCCGGCAGGCAATTTTCAGTGATATTTCAC